>OZ023274.1:13793854-14393854 GCA_964007475.1 Hybos culiciformis
AAAAAATAAAAAATAAAAAATAAAAAATTATAATTTGTTTTCATCATAATATATTCTCCTTTATTTATAAATTGAAGTTTTTTTTTTTTTAATTATAAAATAATTCGAAATTTTCTTGCATCAATTCACCAAAAATGATAAAAATACATATTTTTATCCTTACAAAAAAATAAAAGAAAGAAAGTTTAAATGAACAAGAATTCTCATAAAAATATTGGCATCAGGCATGCGCTTATTCCCAAATATAGTTTGTTTGGTAATATATAAAATTATTTTCGGAAACTGTAACGCTACATAGTTTTTTATTCGTCATATTTTATTCTTAAATGTGACA
This sequence comes from Hybos culiciformis, assembly GCA_964007475.1. Classification (NCBI taxonomy): domain Eukaryota; kingdom Metazoa; phylum Arthropoda; class Insecta; order Diptera; family Hybotidae; genus Hybos; species Hybos culiciformis. The sequence continues at coordinate 13,794,189 of OZ023274.1, forward strand.
AATAAAATTTTTTCTTTGACTCAAAATATTGTGTTTCTTTTTGTTTGCTCAATGTTTGCTCCAGAAGTTCTAATGCTTAAAGCAAGATAAAAATCCATCCATATAAAACGATCAGATTTGGTTTCAAGGCCCAGGGCGGCACTTTTAAAGCGGCATTCTTTTAGTTTTTATTGTCATAATTTTAGGTTTTTCTTATCAATATTCAATTTAAATTTTTCTAAATTTCATTTTGATATATTTTCTAATAAAATAAAAACATAAGCCTTTCACTTCCGACTGGATATTTTATTTTCATATTTTTCTCGTTTATTTTGTTATTGCTTTTAGACATTTTTGCATTTTTTATTTTTGAGGTGACAAATTTGCACCGTGCCTAGTCGGATAAAACTCCTAGAACCGGGCCTGAAAACGATAGAGTTCTTAATTCTGAATTAGAGTAATGATTTAAGATTTATACTTAGTTTGTAAAAATTTTTCAAATATTTGTTATTTTTGTAATTAATTTTTCATTCAGATCTGATCTAGGTATTTCGAATTCTTAAAACATTACAGCCTGTAACTACTTACTCTATTATGACCGTTGATTTTTTCCTGATCCTTAAATCTTTTGTCAAAAAATTAATTTTATTTCTTTGGAAATTACTTTAACATTCGATATCCTTTTGATAGTTCATACATATCTTAAAGCTAGTTTGATTGTATCCTATGCTTTTTAAATATACTTTATTGCTTTGTAAATTGGTTTAAGTATTCCTAGATCGTAAATATCTTTCAGCTATTTTGATTGTCTCAATTAAGTATATAGTGAAAATTTCAACCATGCTTCAGTAAGAAAATATTTGTACGATGATGGCCTAATTTTTATTCTTTTTCTTTGTGCATTAAAAAAAAAAGAAGAAAATTCAGATTTTTTTTTTGTTAAATATATTTTTCTCTGAATATAAGAAAACTTAAAATAATCACAATAAAACAATTAAATATGAAAATAAAAAAAGGAAAAACAGAATTGTTTTAAAGGAAAAGAGCTGTAAAAAGACAATGATGAAGAGCTTTTAAAGGAAAAATATATATATGTATAAAAGTATATATACAGAAGGTAGGACACATAATAAAATTCATCATCACATGGAATTTCTCTTGTTGTTTTTTTATTTAAAATAAAATAAAAAATATACTATGTACCTACATGTATAATAATTATACCTAAAAAAGGCCACTGACTTCCGTGAACTTATTTTACGTTTATTATATTTGTATATTTCATATTTTGAAATCACTAATTACTTTTGTTTTTTAATAAAAAAAAAAAAATTAAAAAAAACTATGTAATTATGATTTTTATAGTAATAGTGTAATTAACATTGTGTAATATTACATATATCTTATAGTAATGTTAGTAATTAGGTCATTAATGAAAATAGCACAAATTGCACATACAGGTAGTATGTTTGCATATATGTATATGAACAGACAATTTATCTATTTATAAGATATTAAAAAATTTATACAAAATTCAATATAGGCTTAACTTGCATGTAAATTAAAAAATAATATTTTAACTAAATATGAAACATAATTGTTGTATGTATTCATGAATGTATACATACTTAAATTTTTTTTTTTTAATATAATTTGATGAAAAATTAATGAAAATTTTATTTTAATTGCTTTTCACATACAACAAGGGAATCTTGTGTGGAAAAAAGTTATCGACCTAATTTTTTATATATAAAAATAAATGTGATTTCAATACGAATAACTAGGAACCTTGGAATGATTAAATTTAGAAAAAAAAATATTGCTTCTTAAAAAATTGTTGATTACGATTTCAAAAACCTCATAAACAAAAAAATTGTAAATTTAAATATGATATTTATATGCCTAAAGTTCATATTACTACAAATACATTTATACTATCATAGCAGGAGGATCATCATATCAATATAATTAGAAATCCCAAAAATACCAAAAATATTTCTTCAATCTATGTCGAATTCTGCAAGATCTGCAGTATCACATATTCGAATGGTATGGTATGTCCATACACACATATTGTATGAGTTCAATTAACTTATTTTACATATATATCAATATTTTCGTAAGCTTCACGAACTATAGATGTATTAAAAATTCTCAAGAACAAAAAAAAAAACAAATTTCATTTAATTTGAAACTTTAACATATGTACATTCTTATATAAGTCATTAAAAATCAAATCGAATACCAAAAAACATTATATCTTAAAATTAGATGAAAAATTCAAGATTATAGGATAAATTTACATTATTTTTATTATTCTCAAAGGAACAGTTTATTAAAAATTTAATTTATTATATACCTATTTCTATCTTCCATTTACATACACCTACCTGCATATTTACAAGTTTAAATTGGTTTCCTTTATCACAAGAAAAAAAAATGTATATAAAAATTTTTTAAGCTACCACAATTTTTTCCTTTAAAAAAGAATTTCATATTAAAATAATATCCAAAGTGTATTTTTTTTTATTTTCCTAGTTTTATTAAGAAAACAGTTCAAGTATACTTTTAATATCAGCCTTAGGGAGTCTGTCATTTTAAATTTTGAATAAACTTTTGGAAGGCATCAAATGAACATCTTTTAGAAACAATAAATATAAAATGACAGAAACTTTTTTTTTGAATATAAAGAAACTATTAATTTTGAAATTTATCATGTTTAAATTTCATTATAAAAAATTATTGCGGGATTCACGGCTATAAATATGTTTTTCTCTTTTAAGCAAATTCTGAAGTTTCGAAAAGTACTTTATATTCATTTGCCTTTAGGTGTCAATTTCTCAAAAAGTTTATACAGAATAAGTTTCGATTTTAGAGTTATACTAAATTAAGTATGTTTATGGTAGCTCAAAATTAATACAAAAAAATAATAAAAAGGCGTAAGATACTTTAAATAAGCGTTAGATGGTGTCAAATATGCAAACATTAGGGTGTTAGTCTTTTCTTTGCAATCATCAACCTAAAAATATAATTTTGAACAAGTATATAATCGCCTTATTTTTCCACACGAGCAAAATTTTTAAGACAAAAAATTTTATTTTTATCTAGAATTTTTTGATTAGGTCAAAAAATTCAATTTCATAGTTTACACAGCATAATTTTTTTTGTCTTAAGAGTTGCGTATCTATATTTTGTACTTCTTGATTCCTATGTGGATCAAACAAACAACTTGTGTTATGTAATATATTATGTACATACATGACATGAATGTTACAAATTTATAACTTCAAGAAAGTTATGTTCCATTAACTTAATGGAATTTTTTTTAGAAAATTTTGGATCAAAGAAAAATCTATAAATCTTATTCAATAATAACTATTTCAGAAATAAGTAAGAATAAGAAGCAGAGACCTTAATATTGTTTTTAGATTATTATTTTTCAAATTAAATCTTCATTCTCCTTTGAGAACTCCATTATCAATGTCCTTTTCATCTTGCAAATCAAAAACTAAGTTAAACGAGCTGTGGATGTAATTTTTCAGAATTTTTCAGAGACAGGATAATTATTTAGCTTACTCATATCTTATCTTGTAATTCTAACTTAAAAGAATGAAACTGTCAATAACAGGCATATAATAGAAAATACATAAAAATAATCATATATGATTTCTAGAAAGCTAGAAACCTAAAAATATAAATGTAAAGAAAATTATGTGGTTTAATGTTAAGAGGGCAACATTGTGTATATAGTGTTTTCTATTTGTCTCATTTGAAATGCAAACATTTCTAAGGAAAAAAATAAATTTTCATACATAAAAAAGAAAATAATAAGCATAGCAAGCAAAGGTAATGCTTTTATTCTATTTGTGTATATAAGAATTTAAGTGCACACTTTTTTTTTCGTATCATTATGGGAACACTTTTAATGAGTTCTGTTTTAATGAAAAATTTACCTTCTATCTACATTTGAAAAAAGTAAATCATAACATTTCATAAAAAAAAGGGTTGAATAATTTTTAATAAAAAGGATTGAATAATAATATTGTTAAATATTTTTGTTTTAAGGTTGATTAAATTAATATCGTAAAAATGTTTCTTTAAAAATTCTTTAAAAATAAATCTGTTCTAAATTTTTTTTTTATATATTTTATATCTACAGTTTGTTGTTGTTGTGTATAATTATAAAACTGAATACATACTACATATAAGATGTGTAGTACAATGAAACATCTTTTTGGAGTATAGTATGAAAATTATTTAGACCAAACCCTTTACTCGCCCTTTACTCCAGCTGAAAGTGAACGAGCATATTCAGCATATTTTGACATTCAAATAATCGAAATTAATTTGGCAGTTGACTACTTCTAGGCATTTTAGTGCAGAACGGACAGACGGACTTATAATGAATACATAAATTTGTATTCCGTTTTTTATTTTAGATATAGGAATCATTTTTTGAAACTTACTAAATTCCTACATACATGCATAATAATAATGCAAAACAAATAAATTTTTCAAACATATGAAGTTTATTTTCACGGAAATTATATTCAACTCCGAGCTTTTTTTATGTCATCGTTTTCTTCATAACATATTTTTTTCATTTCATAACTAGCAGTTTGTGATATTTTTTATTTTTAAAATACATAAATTTTTAAACTATAATTTCAATTGGAACCGCTGTATACATTAAAACCATTGTACATATAAAAACTGCTGAATACATAGGTACATTTTTTTGAATTGATATGAAAGCCAACACTACTATTGAGCTAATAATAATGTTGGAATTGCTGAATAAAAATACTTTGTTTAAATTTTTAGCGCAATTCAAAAATTTTTAAATATAATATGTGTGAAAAATTCTTATCGTAGTTTTCCTTACAAAAATAAATTTTGCCAAAAAAAATTATAAAATGTAACTTATGCTTTACTTGTTTACAAAATTTATTAAGTTTTCATTAAAAAAAAACTTTAAAGCTCAAATCTTGTGTTAGCAAACAAAATAATATTAAAATATTTATTTGGCATAAGTATTCACCACAAATTATTACAGTGGACTTGCTTAAATATCTTCAAACACATGCACCTAAATAAATCACTACTTGACATAAATTCGTTGTTGTATTTCGTTTTAAAATTTTCACAGTAATAAAATTTGTTAATAAGCAACACAATTGTAAAGTCGGTGACAGCATTAAAAATTAGATTCCAAAATATCTATATTTTATATTCCACAACTATGGATATTAATATATTTAATACATAATTATATAATACTAGATCTTCAATAAAACTATCTGAAAGTGACATTCATATTTTTTCATACCTACGATAATTTAAAATTATCTAAAATAATTTAGGGATTATTAAATACAATTTTGTTTCTTGCTACATGGCTATAATTCGAAAATTCTGAGATAACGAAAGTAGTGAAATATTAGCAAGCACACATACTATGTTTATATTTACATATTAAGCTCGAATTGTTAAAAAAATTAAATAAAATAAATCTGGCAAGTAATTATACATATGTGTGTATATGAGCGCATAATGGTTATATAAATTATTGTATATCAAAAATTATATCAAACAATAAAATATTTTAATAATCAATATAACGATATTGAGATAAAAAACAGTTCGTTAAGCAAAAAAAAGCTTCATTTCTTATCTTTACCAAAAAATTTTCCAAATTTCTGTGTGGTCTATAACCAAAATATTTCAAAAACTTGTTGTATCTCATGGTATAATTTTTTTTTTTTTTTTAGGATAAAATAATATAATTCGGCAAAATATAAATGTTTTCTGATGCGAAATGTGCAATGATAAAAAGTTTTGTTTTACAGATTCCGAACAACGCTTCCCTGTAGGTGAAAATAAATTTAAGACTTTTATACTCTTGAGTTTAAAAGTTTTTAATTTTATCATAATTAAAGGAGAAAAGTTTTTATTTGAAATAATACTATAAAAGTTTGGGAAAACAATTTAAATCAAATCCGATTCTCACTTGAATAAAAAAGATAATTGAATTTTCGTTTGTATGTAAAAAAATTTATTTATTCATTATAATTCTCTGGAAGTCCAGAAAACATTAAAATTAATTATTTTTATTTATGAAATATTTGGTTAATACTCGAACATATAATTTGACCAGTCACTGAAATTAGCAAGAAACCATTGCATCCTAGTTTTCTGAAGTCAATCCCAAAGTACCTGTTTTAGTCAAAATTTAAATATTGTCATAATTTTAAGGGCAAGTTTATTAACATTTTTCTTTGGTTGTTTATGTTAAAAAAACGGCGACTTCTTATTCGATAAACTCAATATAAAAAATCGTGCTATTTTATAAATTAAAACGTTAATATTTTTTTACATAAATATTTAAATAGAAGAATAAAAAAAAATCTACACAACATTTTCACCTTATACTTGCTTAAAATTCCAATATGTGGAAAATGTTGTTTGACTTCATTTTGGGACTAGTTAGATGTAAAGACTTAAGGTCTTTTTTTTTTTTTTTTGAATTTAAAATTAATAAATTATCATCAAAGATGTGAACAAAAAGGAAAATGAAATCGAAGCATCGAAATTCTTTTAAATAAACGACAGTTATTTTTTAACTTTTTTTTTTTTTTTTTTGCATACATAACGAGACTTACATGTGCGGTAACTAGTATGTCCACTAGTATTCCTCCTTTCTCATGAAAGAAAAAAATTCCAATTTACTTTACAAGGTGTAAAATGTATCAAATTACCTGTCAAAAATAAGAAATCAAATCAGTGAAAAAAAAATCAATTGCAAATTTTTTTATATGAATTATGCTAACGCCCACATTAGAAATTTTTTAAAATTCCAATAATAGGACCAAAACAACTATAGTGTAGTTAGTTACTTTATGAATTTGTTGGTTAGTTTAATTAAGTTAAAAGTGCGCGCTAAATTCTACGAATTGCGATTGAGATGTCTAAAAGCTGAAAATTTGAGTTTCATACTGTAGTTAGAACTTTCAATATTAATGTTGATACGGAAAACTGAAGAATAACTTTTCTGGGTTGACACGATTGTCTATCGATTTTATATTTAATTTCAGTGTAGACACTTTTCAGTTCGAAAATAAAAAAAATATATGAATTCAAATTTTGTTAAAATCTAAATTAACACCCTGTCATATTAAACTTTAATTAATATTAGGCCACCAAAATTATAAACTATATAAATAATAAAAATCAGCCAAGAGAAAAAACATATTGACTGAATACATAAAATGGATCGATTTTTATTTTATTTCAATTTATTACAACTTCAACTTTTTTTTAGCGTTAATTTATAGAAAGTAAAAACGTATTTATCACACAGGAAGAAAAATATGTATTAAGAAAATTTTACGTCTAGGACAGAATGGTGCACATCATTTTAGCAACAAATCTAATCAGCTTTCACTAATGTCGTTCCTAAAAGCTTTGGCTGAAATTAAAGCACTTTGTCTTTTACTTTATATATATTAATCCAAATATAAAATTACTTTATTAATTAATCCAAATATAAAATTACCTAAATAGTAAAATTTAAATCTCAAAAAATTATTTTGAAAATTCGATTTTCATGTAAATATGGCAAAGAAAAAGGTTTTATATTTTTTTTATAACTTGCTTTCTTGCTAGGATTTATAAATGCAATTCAAATAAATTAGTTAAAGAATATTTGTATTTTGTCTTTTGTAACTAATTAATTTTTATATAAAATTTGTTAAATCTACAGACTATTTTACATAAAAAATATTATTCGAAATATAAACAAATCAAGTGTACCATTATTGCAATACACTTGAATACCTTTATAGGATCCTCTCTAAATTAATAAAAACCATCATATAAAAATGTCCCAGACCATAATAAGATACCTTAAAAAAAAAACATTGAATGAATATTGACCAACACCACCCGTGCTGTTTTAATTTCTTTATGATCGCCAGCCTAAGCGTAGCCGCCAACAATCTTTTTATCTATATGCGAAAGCTTTTTGGGTGAATTATATTTTGAACAATTTTTTATTCTGTTTTGCAATTTACCTTTTCTTTGATTCTCTGCAAAATTATATTTTTCGAAACTGAAAAGAGTACTGGATCAGTTCACAAGGGAATGAATATATTATTAGGATATTATTTTGAATTGAGGTAATTTCAAATCCACTAAAATAAACAATATGATATCAGTTAAAATTAGGCATGCAACGTATATATATATTTTTCGTTTAAGGCTGGGTTATATGAAAACGCTTAAAACGCTTTATGGCTTGTCAAGATATTTCTTAGTATAAGATATGTAATTCGGCTAAAGGTTTTTTAGATTTTCTATATACATATTATTATATGGTATAGATATAGAATATACATAAATAGTATATTATTGTTGGGAATACACATTTATGATTTATCATAAACTAAATGTTTTATCGAAAATTGCAAAAAAAAAAATTAAAAATTTTAAAAAGCCATTTTCATGTGTAACTTTTCTTACATCTGAAAAATGTAAAAAAAAAAAAATAATAAATAAACGATAAAGATAAAATTGTTAAAAAGGAAAGAAGAGAAAAACAGGTCCTTTTTTGGGGTCTAATGAATATCATTTCCCAAGTTCCCTAATGTCTGCTTGTTTGAATAATGGAACAAGAAATACAAAACAAGAAAAAAAATATATATTAAACACAAAAAAAATTAAATAGGTTGCAGTTTTTGCATTTTTTTTTTTAATTGTTTCGTAAAGAGTGTGCAAAGGCAACAGAAATTTTTTTTAATCATTTAACAAAATTCATTATATTTGATTAGAGTGTTTCTTCAAAAAAAAAACAAAAAAAATTGTCCGAAATAATTCATGAATGTTATTTATAACAAGAAGACTCATTTTTTTAAAAAATTTACAGATATTACGAATGAACAAACATTAAGATACTTTTATCTATAAGATACTTTTATCTTTTATGTTGCTGCATTTGTAGGGAAGGATATACATTGTAAAAGGGTTCGAAAATCATATTCTCAAATTGCATTTTAATGCAATCCAGTAAATTTGCAAAACCATTTTCATTTGAATGAAACGAATTTTCGAACGATTCTGCACTATCAAATTAACCTATACATAATAACCGCCCTGAATGTAAAACGTAATTATTTTTCAAATCCACATCGATGCTACAAATGACAGATTGTTTCTACAGAATAATTCTGGAGATAAACAGACGAGTGTTAACATCGGAATAAATAATTTTAAAATAAATAAAAAAATTTTGAGTATTTTAACAAGAAGAAAGAAAGAAAACTTTATAACAAACTAAGCTTTTAAATATTAATTAATTTTAAATCATTCTAATATTCTATTTGACGTGGGGGGTAAATATTTATCAAAATTTGTGAACAGATTCCCAAAGTTGATTTTGTTTTTTTTTTTTTTTTAATTTTTTTGTATGTGCGTCAAAGACTTTTTTATTTTGTTGTTTATAAAAAGAAAGTTTTATCTCTTAATTTGTTGAGTATGCATTGCGAATTATGTGAATTGCAAAAATAAATTGCATACCTATGTATATCTTTTTCAATTCAATGTATGTTGTTGACCAAAAGTATTAATGATATGTTCCAAAAAATTCTGAAAATGTGCACACTATACAAACAGACATGTGAGTTGAGGAAAAAAAATGTTAATTTTTTTTTTTTTTTTTTAAATTAACAATCAGCTAAAAAACATTAATAAAATATTTTAAAAATTTATTAAAATAAAGTAATTTATTTCATGATGGGTGTTTTAATATCCTTTATTCTGGTTTCTATATATCAATTTTTTTTTTACATATTTTCACTTCAGGGCTGAATTTTTCTAATTTAAAAAAAATAAATAAATAAATAAATAAAAGGAGACATTAAAATTCTTTTAATAATGAGACCTTTTAAAAGTAAGTAATCGGAAATAATTATTCTATATACGTATAATATACTTTTGATGATGTATAATTACATATATATTTTAATTAACACAAATTTAAATCATTTTTTCAAGTTAAACATTTTAGTTGGTATTAAATAAAAAATATATAGTTACAAAGTTTTCGTTAAAATAAAACAAAACCAACTTTTTCTAAACACAAGTCTTTGGGGAATTAACACCATATAAACTTGTTAAACATTGGCATAGAAATTCATATTTGTACTTGTATACATAAATAAAACATAAATATTCTACATAATATATCAATACAGTTTATCTATTTAATTTTAATGTTTCCATTATGAATTTTGGAAGTTGTTAACGAAAACCTTGTAATGCGAAAATGAGATCCTTAAATTAAAAGTGTATGTAGAGATATTAATTTTTTTCTGCTTATAACATTTTTACCAAATTTCATATAAAAGAATATACGTTTTGCAGATGCAAAATAAATATCAATGAATTGATAAATAAAAAATTAAATAAAGGACTTTTAATTTTTTTGCTCATTTTTTGTTTTTTTTTTTTTTTTGTTTTAATAGGACTCTAAAAGTGAAGTAACAAGATCAAATTATATACATATGTATATTGTCCTTAATTTTGCAGATCGTTATTCAACTTGCACGTGCTTCTTCAATTTATTTAAATTCTCTTTTGTTTTTTTTTTTTTTATTGCACAAATTTTGCTTCCGGCTAAAAATTATTGCCAAGCTGAGTTGATTATGTTATAATTTAAAAAAAAAAAATATTTTTGGCTAAATTTGTTTATAACTTTTTGTTTTTATTTGGTTTGTGCTGCAACTAACAAAAAACAGAAAGAAGGACTGAATTATATATAAAAAAATAAGAAATAAAAACAGCAGATGGTAAATCATACAAAATAAAAAAAAAATAAAAAGTGCCAAGCACGAGTTTATTTATGCTCCACAAATAAATGGATTTTGAATTTAACAAAAAAAAAAAAAAACATATATGTATATAAACCTATTATCAAACATAAGAAAACACCTTGAAATTATGTTTGAATGCAATAAATTTTAAAAGGAAGAAACGTAAAATTATTATCCTTTTTTTTTTCTTTGAATTGAAGGCTACTAGTGACAATTTTATCCCGCCAAAAACTACAAATTATTTTTTAATGCGTTCCATTTATTTATAAATTTACACAATATTAGTAATAATTTGTCAAAAATCGTATTGAAGTTTTTAAATTAAATTAAATTAAAAAGAAGTGTCTAATCTTATCAAAATATGATTTTTTAATGTTGTATTTTACAGAGAATAAACGCCTGTTAAAAATGTGGCTTAGATTGTTCGAACAAACACACTCAACAATATATTTAAAATGTTTTTTTTTTTGCAGAAAATTATACAAATCAAAATTAATTATTTCTGTGTTTGATTTTTTAAATATTTTTGTTCCGAACTTCACAATCTCAATAAAATATTTTTAAACTTTTCAAAAAAATTTTAAAAATCCATCTAATTTACGTAACAAACAAAATCACTTCAGTCGAGATTGCACTACCAAAGTTAAATCAAGTGAAGAATTATTAATTTTGTACAGATCTACAGCGTTGTGGAGATTTCTTCTGGGCCATCTTAATAAATCAAAAATAATTTTCATTTTGCTTCAATTTTAAAAATATTCCTTTTTATAAACCTTTGATTACCGTAAAATATAATAAATTCTTATTACATACATACTTCCTTAGATTGAATAATTCTTATAGAATATCCTTAAAATATAGTTTCGAAGACAAAAAGCAATCGTTCAAGGAAATAAATATATGTATTTTAAAAAAAATAAAAAAAATAATATTAAAAAAAACGAATAAATTTATAAAATATTCAAGCCATAAAATTGCAAATGGTTTTTTTCAACTTTGAACTTTTAATTTTTTTTATTTTTTTTTTGGTTTGGTCAACATGAAAATTTTTGTGACATTTTTTTTCAGATCATAAAATATCTCATACATTATTTAGTTAAAAAAAATTTGTCTTTCATACCATCATAATATAAATTTTTTTTGATAAAATGAGGAAAGAAAATGTTGTTCCTTTTTTGACATACATAATGTACGCTGAATCTGACTTAAAATATTAAATTCATTTTTAAAGATAACATTTTTTTTTTTAAATCGAACAGACTCAATTCTATATGGGAAAAAACTCAATCCAAAAACGGAAAATAACCTATTTTTTATTATTATTCAGATTTTTTGTCAATTTTGAACAAAAAGATTTTTAAAATTATGAAAATTTTAATCAAATTTGTATCCATGGATACTCTTAAACTAATTACTTTCTAAATATATTTAAATATTAAATATTGGCATAGTATAAACAGATCAAGCACAAATAAATTGCATTAATAAGAAAATTGCATTTGTTCTAATTAAGAAACATTCCTATAATTTGTAAGGACTCTGCATAATATCTAAAGAAAATTGCAATTTGTATTAATAAATTTATAGTAAATACATTATGTATTATACGCCCGTAAAATTTTTCCGCACATAATGAGAAAAATTCTTTAACATATATTTATGCTTTCTTAAAGGTTCATGTACCCATAATCTAAAGTTTTGTCATAGTTTTCTGTATGAAGTTGGTTTTTTATTTTCTTTTAAAATGAATTAAATGAAAAAGTATTGAACTATTATTTTTTTATTCGGCTTGCAAATAAAAAAATTCTTTAAAATGGAGAATTAAAGAGAATTAATATGACAATTGGTTCGATTGAATACGGCAATATACTATTGTGTACTATATTTTCTACTGGCTCGATACCGTAGAACATTGTTAAACAAGCTATAAATTATAAGTGCAATTTAGTTCTTTGATTTCTGGATTTCTGGTAGAAACATCGCATTTATAAAGAATATTTTTCCATTTTTGAGTATATTATCCTTCATCTGTATATATCTCTAATCTAAATAAAAGCTTAACTAAAGTCTTGAATTTGTTCTAAATATTTTATTTCTTTAAAATGCTATTTTATTATTTACTTATTTTCTTCATTCTTTTATATATATTACAATATCTGTGCATAGTATACATATATCTATAAATATTGTTCACAAATTTAATATAGTAAATATTATATAGTTTATTTTTGGCGCCACAAATTTTTTTTACGATAAAAATAGTCAAGACGGCGTCTTTTTATTTATTTTTAGTTATATAATGTTTTCATTATTATTTTTTTGTATGTTCAATTCATTTATATAACCATATTCATACATATAACTAAGTACTATATAATAATATATAAAAAGAATATAAAAAAGAATCATAAATTTGAAAATAAGGACTAAAATAACAATAATAAAAAATGACATAAAATTTGACTTATTCCTAACAAAAAAAATATTACACCCCCTTGGATCCTTTTTTTTTTTTTTAATTTTTTTTCAATTATGGACTTGGACAGTTATAAAGTTTAATTATCTTGTTATAAGGTAATTTTATTCATTGGAAACAAGATTACATAAACGCATTTAAAATATTCAAAGATAAATGAGAGAGTAAATGAGTTGTAGAGATATAAAAAATTTTCAGAACATAAAAGTATAACGTTAAAAATTATATACGAGGACTAAGTGCGAGTGAACTTTTTTGTGAAGAATCTTTAAAACACAATTAGTTAAAAATTTATGCAATTAAAGTATAATATACAGACCACAGATAAAATATATTCAAAAACTGGACTCAAAAACTGGCAAACAAAATTTATCTGGAAATCATATAACTACTATATGTTTAATTTTATATAAATATTCAATAACTATAAAATAGTTTATTGAACTAATTAATTATACAAATTAATATATTAATAGGAAATAACTAATAATTGAGTCACATTTAATGTATCGAACTCTTTTATGACCAAATATAATATAATAAACTAAGTGAATAATAATTCTCAACTAATTCCTTATCAACATTTAAATAAAAACCAAAATATTTAGAGTATTCTGCAGAAATTGACTCATATCATATTATAATAAAATTCCATATATGTATTCAACAGTTTAAAAAGATTGTCAACATCATCACTTCATAAAAAAAATTATTGAATTTTTAATCAACAAGTTGTAGAATTAAGAAATAAATCGCTAATAACAATATTTTTAAGAAAAAAAAGAAGATATTTAAAAAACAATAATAATTTAGTCATTTAAATTCCCATAAATCAGTTATAATTTTCACCAAAATATTTTTATTAAAATTATTTATGGGTTTAAAATCATTTAATCTTGGATAATTTATCGAAAATCATTATTTTTTACTCCAATTCCAATAGTTAATTGGTTCAAAATACTAAATATGTTCTATATGTATGTTAGAGTTACAATAAACGATATGAGAACTGCGATACTATAGATTAGAAGAGAAAATTTTTATGTTATGATTTTCAATAGAGCTAACAAGTAATATATGCTATTACAACAATTATAATAAAAAATAAGGTTCTGTTATAAAAGTTAAGTTAATTTTTTTGCTAGTATCGTTGGTAAATTATTGATTTTGTACTTGTTTGAATTTAAAATTTGGAAAGTATGACTAGAAGATCAAAAAATATTCAAATTAAGATTAAAGGAACAAAAATTGTGAATTAGAATTTTATATAAATCGTAGTTAATCGGTTTGAGGAAACAATATTGATTATTATAAAAATAAGGTGAATTAAAAAATACCTTAAATATAAAAGCAGTACGCAAGGTTCTATATAAGTATTATTATTTTTGAAGCTCAGTAACTTTAGATTCAATCAATTTAAAACCAGACAAAAACTATAATTTTGGAAAAAAAAAACAAAATAAATTGAAATTTTTGAATTTGGTTATTGTACCACAAACAAGTTTTTTTTTTTGTAGGGTGTTAAAAGCTTCAATCGAAAATGTCACAAAAAGAAGTCACGATATAGATTCCGTATATATATAAAATAATCTCTTTAAAATCTAATTTGATCAAAAATTATAGTTATAAAAGGAAAAAAAAAATAAACTAAACAGGTATAAAAAATATTTGGACAGATAATGTCGTTTTTGAATTATGTTAGTGCTCCTTTTTTTTTATTTATTTTTTTGGATGATTATTATATCCAAAGAAAAGAAATTTATCGACCATTCAATTTTTTGGTAAAATTTTACTAAAAAAAATTGTAGTTTCAATTAATCATAAACTCCATTCGGTTATTATAAAAAAACAAAATTAAACAAAATTATAAAAATTATAAAATTCGTTACGTTACAAAACCGTGATACTCAATATTCCATTGCAGTTAACATCAGAGTAAAAATGCGGTTATATAATCATATTGACTAATATAGAAAAAAATTAAGATCTAATAGTCAAGTCAATAATGTTGAACAATTAAGTTGTCCATCCTTTTTAAAAGCTAGGTACGATGGACGACATCTTAAGCAAACCTATACTAATAGATTTCCAAACACACAATTTTTTGGATAGAATTTCTTCGTACATTTTGATTAAAATAAATCTTTTATCTCATAATTATATAACAATTGATTATTCCAATTCCTGAGTTTAAATATAAATTTAAAAAATGGAAAATATCGTAAAATAATTTTGAGAATTATTTGAATTTTTTGATTGCAAATTTTTTGTTTTGGATAAAATTGTTAATTATTTTAATTTATATTATATACGAATTTCTGTTCATTCCTTCTTTTATTTCATTTAATATATGAATAATATTTGAAATAAATAATTTTTGGGTGGTCGCGGCAAAACTCAAAGATTCTAAAACTAAACAAAGGCATTTCTTAAATCAAAATTTAATTACTCAGAAGCTAAAAAAGCTATTTTTCCTGGAATTATAATGAAGATCGTCTGGCGTTTTAACCGGGAGCTTTTTAATTGCGTCTAGCAATGATTTTGTCTATAGAATTAAAAACTAGATAAAAAAACACTAATAAATGTCGTAGTGATATAATAATATATATGTAGATCTCAATGTTGTGATAAGACTTATGACGTACAAAAAACCTATTTTGCGTTTTACCGTGTAACTAATCTTAAACGGAAATTGATAAAAAATGGTATTTATCACAGTTTTGAAAGCTGTATTTTAAATTCCAAATGCCGCCAGTAATTATTTCCAACCCTATCATTATATATTAGCAAAGTTCGAAAATTACTTCCACAAATTCAGTGAAACAAAATTGATATTAGATAAGAGTTGTTAAAGAATAACATTTATTAAACAATTTTAAATTGTTTCAATAAAATTTCAAATTAGTATTTTTAGATTTATTTACAATTACATTTTTTTTTTCTTATTAATAATTATTAGCTTAATTATAAAATATATTTACTGTAACAAAAACGTTATTTAACTTTAAACAGGTTGCGGCTTATCAAATTTTATTTGATTAAGGACGTGCGCCCAACATAATTATTTATACACAGGTATTTACTTTAAAAAAAATTATTTAAAATTTATTTAATCTTAAGTAAATAAATCCATGCGTAAAATATAGGTACAAAATTTTAAAAACATTCTTTCTCTAAATATGGGATATTTAGGTGTTATAAAATTCGGGGGATGAACTGTTGAACATGAAGTGACTCATTCAGGAAACACCTGCAATTATATAACCTGAGAACATATTATAATAAATATTTTTAAGTAGATACCTACACCGAATAAAGTCAGATAACGATGGTAGGAAGATTTTATATGAAATTAACATTAACTGCATCCTCAAAAAAAAAATTTATAATCAATACCTATGTTTTTTTTTCCAAATGTTAACTTAACATGTGTGTTTTAAAAAAAATCCAAAATTAAGATTAAATTAAAATGTTATCAGTTAAAAACTTATAAATATTTGTTACAGATTTAAGCTGTTTCCATCAGCCTTTTTCATTTATATGATGATCCTCTGTATAGCTGTACTATAATAAAAGGTATATAAAGGTAATAAAATATCGGCCACTTATTTGAAGCAAAATTAGATATTTCACTTAATCATTATTATTTGTTAAAAATAATCTGACAAATTTCTTTTAATTTTCATTTTCGTTTAGCTATATATATTGTAGGTAAATACAAAAGACAAAACCGATAAAAATATGACAATCAATTTAACAACAAATTTAAGGATTTATCTTAACAAAAAAAAATTCCTTTCACTGGGTGGTATACGAAATGTCAAATACTACCTTAAAAAGCCAGCAAATATATTATAAAATTGTTGATGTGTTTAATGTAAAGAAAAATATTGTTATGATCGAAACGTCGACATCGCTATAAACCTATCTAATACTCCCCAATGGGCATATTCTGACAAGACTTTAATAAGCGAGTCGCACTACAATGAAATAGCCACTTTTTAGGTGGCTATTTTAAATGTGTTCACACTTTTATATTTTGACGTTGGAAAAGAAAAAAAAAATAAGTAAACAAACTAAAAATTTTAAAAATAAAATTTCAAAATTTTGTTCCTAATTTTTTTATGAAATTTTTGTTGTTTATTTTTTTTTACACATTTCTTGTCACACAATTTATTTATTTTTTTTTTTTGACAAAAATAAACAGTTTGGGAATCTCCAAATAGAAATTTTTAGTTTATTATTTTCTCCCAGAGCTTATTTGTTATTTCAACCCTGATTTTCTAGTGGCTTTTTGAAAAGCCACTAGCTTTTTTATCTATTTTTTGTATGGAAAAAGCCACAAAACAGCAACAACGATGATGGCTTTTTCAAAAAGCCACTAAAAAGCCGAAGTGTGACAGCCTTATAATTAAAAATTTGGAATGCTGGCCATACACGGTCCAACTTGGTTGTACAACATGTTGACAACATAGTAAGTTGTATCGTGTGTGGGCAAGTTGACAACTTGTTGGAAGTTGGTTGGCAAAAAATATAAAAATTTTAATATTAAGTTGTATCGTGTGTGTCAAAACGTACAACTTGTTGTCAACATGTTGTACAATGTATGGCCAGCAGAAAATTGGATAACAAGCGAAATAAGAATGTTGCGGCAAAAAATAAATAAGATGGTGATGTGAATTGGAGGAATAATCTGATGTAACTATGAAAAATTTTAACTTCATTGTTCGTTTTTCGACCGACCACGAACTGACGACTCTAGAGTGAATAAACATCATAAAATCTTCCACAAAACGCTCTACAACTGCATCAAAATTCGTCCTGTTTAAAGATACATACTTTTAAAGGGTCACCGATATTTTCTGAAATTCGAAAAATTATGGATATTAAGAGTAAACCTTTATTTTTATACACCAATTTTAAATAGAATTGTATTTAGGGATTTAATGTGATTTTTTAAGATACACATAGTTATATAGAAATACCTATATTAAATTGGTCAATAATAAAAATTAAAATTCTACAAATAATTTGTGTTTATTTGTTGTTTTCATAGTATACTATATATATTTCAGGTTAATGGCACGTTTTCAGGTATAGTCACATGCTGCCATTAATAATAATCTTCAATTTTATTTTTATTTTTTATTTTTTTTCAATTCAGGAAGAAACACCCGCTGTGCTATTGTCGTTTTTAAAATTACCACCATTACGGAATTTAGTTTTTATTTTGAAATGGAATGACTACTCTTTATAAAAAATTATCTTCCGGAATCAATTTTATTGAACTGAGCATTATAAATATGTGTTGATTTAATTTGAATTATTTCGAAGAAGTTAAATTTAAATGTCCCCTCTAAAAACAATTTTGATATTATTTATTCAAAACATTTCATTATAAATAATTTATTTATTATAAAAATAAAGCTTATAATGTAAATATCCTTTTTTTGCAAAACTCGACATTTAATCGAAGAATTAAAAAACCTTGAAAATATGTACAGTACATAGATACTAGAGTTCTTTTAAAATTTCTGAATAATAATTACAAACAACAACTTTGAGCCATTTATTACGTTGATTTGCTTCTCTAAAAAAAATAATAAATTCTATAATCTGGGCTCATATTATATTTAAACTGACTTATTAAACTCAATCCTTGAATATATGAACATTTTTGTAATAAGAAACTTCTTGCAGTCGAAATGTTAGAGGTCAGTTATAGACCCTGTCGAAAGGAAAATGAAAATTTCACTGGTATAAATTTATAACTGCTTTTCTTGAAAATCACTACGATAATATACATGTACAAATTTCAATTTTAACCAGATTTAAAAAAAAAAGACACAAAATCTAAATCTTTCATCACACAATATCGATAGCCGTAATTATGTTTGCCCTAAAAATACGTGCAAAAATTATATTGCATATTATAATTTTTGGCCTGGGAAAACATCATTTTAATCAAAAAATCTTCTTTTTTTTTATTCCAAACCGTTTATCCTCCAAAATTATTTTTGCCTTATACAATTTTTCTAAATACATTGAAAAAAAAAATCATTGGTCTTCCGATCAGAATTATAAAGTTTATAAATAATAATTTTTTGTTATGTAGTTAACGCGTATATTTATGAAATTATGAATAACCAAAAATTTCGTTATGCACTTTCACAAAATTTTTGAATATCATAATTAGACAAAATTTTGGAAAATTTCATTGCTTGTGCGTGGTTGTTCTTCGTGAATAAAATTTGCCCTATAGATGATCTAACACTGATCCAAAAAGGGATAAATATTAATTCAACAATTTTCCAGTTTCATATATTTTTCGGGAACTTAAAGACGAATACAAAAGGCTTACCAATTTTATTTGACAAAGTCATATAAATTTATTAATTTTTGATTACAATAACCCTTAAATGTCATTTTTAATGCTATTTATGGAAAATAATTAGATTTTCAAGTGAAGTTTAGTTATTTTTCATTTTATGAAACAAATTTCACCGAATGAAACCATTTAATTTGAAGCAATGATAAATTTAAAAAAAAATTATTATAAGTGCAAACAGCATCATCACAAGTAAAATCTCTCTTGGGTCAAATAAATGGCGTCAAGATGCTCAAGATAAAATCACTAGTATGTCGTATGAATGCCCAATAAAAATCAAAAAGGATACACCAGAAAAGAAAAATACATGAAATATTTTCATCGTTTTTATTTATTTTTTTTCTATATCTGTTTCTCTTATTTTAAAATAATAATAATAATATATAAAAATATGTATTTTATAAAAAAAAAAAATCAATCTTAAAACAGCAGAAGCAACAATTTTAACAGCTTATAAAAATCCGAGAAATTGGGGTCTCAACACCACATTTTGATATCACTTCGCTGATTATATATATTACCTTTTATCCACTTCAAACAATATTATTATCATTATTGAACTTGTACCAAAAAATCTTATTCGATTCTAAGTAAATTGTTGTAAGCTCCTTTTTTAAATTTACAGATTTTAAATTATTTTCTAGTATAGATAGAACTACATAACTAACTGAAAATACAATGCCTTTCGAGATAATTAATATAAATTCGTTTCTTCTGGTTCTTTGCATAATATTTGGCGTAATCGTTGTACAGATATATTATTATAACCCCACGTTATTATCGAATACAAAATTGAGTTGGAATCAGTGTTTTACTTCCAAAATCAACTGGAAATTTGCAAAAATATGTTCGTTTATTTTAAAATGTCGATTGTAAGAAATTTTTTTATTTTTGATATATTTCGAAATAGTAAGATTTTCTTCAAACCACAAGTTCAATGATAACTACAATACTCTTCGAATTGATATTGATAAAGAAGGATTATTTTTCATATTGAAATCAAACTCTAATTTAGTCTTCACGAGAGAATTCCTAGAAAAAGATGAAAAATTTGATAAACTTCAACATTAAAAATAGAATCAAGTATAGCGATCAATAGCAGACATTTAAAGTAAAATAAAAATTTGAACTTGGTATTAACATCAAAATAATTTTAAATCGATAATTTGGATATAAAAATAAAAATAAAAATAAAAAAAAACAATCAAATCAGCAAGAAAAAAATATATTCTGGGTAACCGTGGGCGCGTTATAGTTCACCATAAGTCAAGGAAGATTGTGTGGTGGCGACAGGCGGCTGTTATTACACTGCTCAACTATATATTTATCCCATAATCAACGAATTATGTTTCACATTGAAAAATTCAATAAATATTTTTAAAAATATGGTATTTTAAAAATTTTGAAATTGTAATATTTTATACAAAATGTAAACATAATTTATTTTTAGATTATTTTTTGGATACCATTAGTAAATATGATATAAATACATATTCAGATAAGTACGTACTACATTTATATAATTTTCTGAGATTTTTGTTTCATAAAATCAAGTTTCAAAGTTGCAAGGATGTAAACTTAATTTGTGCAATTTGTGCTCAATTATCGAACATTAAAGAATTGTGATATGTTTTCCACAAATCTATAAAGCCATAAGACAAAATATTGGAAATAAGGTTATTGTAGAACTCTAAAATTATGCTGTTAGAGATAAAAAGAATCAGTCGACAATAGTAATTACTTAAGTTTAATTCGGGAACAATAGTGTATCCGATATATTAATGAACAAACTAGTTACTGAACTATATTGGCTAAAAATAAACATCCAAATAACCAGCATCGAATTAAATCTTTCATTTCTAGACCCAAAACAGTTTCTTATAGAAAATTTAAACAAATTTTAATTTCTGTGAATTAATATACTTGCTGTAGTCTTGTTATAAATAAACTAAAAAAAAAAAAATAAGAGTACAATTTATAAGTATGTACGTATGTATAAAGTTGAGAAAAATTATACATTTTTTTTTTTTTATTTAAAGCGGCATTTTTTTCTCATCTTTATAAAACCTGGATATTCCTTTTCGATTGTTATGTGTATAGTTATTTAGCATAACTTATTGCATTTTTATATCTATAATGTGTTAAAATTGCATATATGGGATTCAAAAATACAAGAAACAAAAATAAATCGACTTGTTATTAAAATGACGATTTCCAAAGAATAATAATTTATATTCTTCATTTTTTTTTTATTTTTTTTTTTATTTTGCTGTTTCTTTCAAGTTTCACATTTTGGTTTCACAGCTTATCAAAAGGTTAACTTAAAAAGTACACCGATTTTAATCATTTATTTGATATTATGTTAAATATTTATGTATGTTATATTTTAATTTTTTTTTTGTTTATATTCCACATAAATATACATAATAAAAATAAATTATCTTAAATTCTCTCTTTTTTAATTAGTTTGAATTTTTTTTTTTTAATTAAGTTGTATAGTGGTTGTATTTAATTTTAATTTTTTTTAAATGTCAAATGAAAGGAAAAACATTGTGAAAACATTTCATTTTGAAGTTAGGAAATAATAAAACAAAAAATTGTGTTGATATTTTACGTAAGAAAATGATATTTCTGAAATTTCCGCACTATCAAAATCAAAGAAATTATCCAGTTTTCCTAACTCCCATAATTAGAAGTATTTATTTTTGCCAAAGTCTAACCAAGATTATAAAGTTTAAAGCAAAAATGAACTCTATTAAAATAAATTGTGTATTTTTTTTTTATTCTATTATTTGTATAATACCATTGAGTAATAATATTTATAAGAGGGACAGAATTTATACAAGTAAATTTTTTTCTAAATAACTCAAAAATTATGACAATATTTTCAATGTATTGAGTAAAATTTTTTAACTCAAATGTGTTTATTCTTAATTTTATTATTTTTATTATTGTATTAAGAATAAACACATTTAAGTGTGAAAATTTTATTCAATACATTGATAATATTGTCATAATTTTTGAGTTATTTGAAAAAAAAAATCTGAATTTTATTTGTATGAATTCTTCTCCTCTTATAAATATAAATATTATTACTCAATGATAATACTTATCAATAATTTATTTAAAAGTTATTCAACAATTTGAAGTTAACTATATAATTTATTGGTATAAGTACCCAAATTATATTCCAAATCCATTTAAAAATTTTTTCTTTATATTACATTAATATTTCAAAAAAATAACTTCATTTAATTCTCGAAAGCTAATACATATAAATGTTAATAAAAAATTATATTCCACAACTAATATTTCATAAATTATAAACTTTAGGTACTTTTATATTTTTCTAATATTGTATACTTCGAAAGCTATTGATATCCAGTTTTAATTTTTTCATTTCATATTTTTTTTTTTAATTTAACACTCATCATTGTCTTCTCGTTAAACGCGTTAACTCGTTAAAAGTTTGGCGTAGAGACATCAATTTGATTATATCATACTAAAATTCAAATGGCGCTTAAAACCTAACAAAAGAATAAAAATAATATTCATAAAAAAAAAAAAAAACTTATAGAGACCCTTTAAACTTTACAAATTAATGAACTTAAATTAATTTATCTAGAAAATTACCTTTATTTTCCATTTTTGGGTGGTTTTGTTTAATCGTCCATAAATAAAAAAAAAAACAATTTTATAAAGGTTTTTTGTGTTGTTCTTAAAGTTGATTTTATTTGACATTTTCGTTTTCTTCTAAAACAATATTAACTTAATAAATAAAAAAAAAAAAAAAGAACTTTAAATATTTTATCCCAATAATAGTTTGCATATTTTTCTTTGTTACGTAAAAAAAACATAATGCACAGAAAAAAATTAACAAATTTTATATATAGGTATTCTATAAAAAAAAAACATTAAAATTAATGTCAAATTTATTGAATATTTGGTAATTATTGTTCAAATTTGGCTAATACGAAATGCAAAATCTGAAAACAAAAGATACTATCTTAAATATTTTTTAACCTGATCTGAGGAAGTCATTATCAATAAACAAAAAATTTAAAATATTATGGAAGCTTTGTACTAAATCCAATAAGAATTCAGTTTTGGTATTTCAGTTTTTCCTTCATTTAATCTTGTAAATAAAATTAATTAAATATGCTTGTTTTTTTATGAGTTGTAAGAATGAAAGATAAAATATCAATTCTAGAGTCTGTAACAAAAAGAATCTGGACTGCAAGTGTAGGATGCACCTGCAGGATACAGCTGAAGAATACAGCTTTAGATACCAACACAATTTCAACGACAGGATTAAATAATCTTTATTAAATTTATTAATTTTTTCCTCGACAATTATTTTTATAATTACTTTAATTTTACAATTTAAAAAATTTTATAGCTGTCGTCGTCGCAAGGGCGCAGAATATACAAATTTCTAATTTATCGCTATGTTTGTACAGACGTTTGTATGTAGCTTATATCTTAACAGTTGCATTCTAGACTCTAATATTTTAAATTTGGAAATTTTCTGAATACAGAATTTTTTTTTTTCAGTGTTATATATAATAAAAGTACAGAAAAATGTCTGAACTTGAAAATGTACATGTAGTTTAACGTGTGCATATAAATGTTATGTTATTTGGTGTCTGAGCGCCGCTTTTAAGGACGACAATCAAAACACCTTTTTGGTCATTTCTTGCATTCCAGAGTTGAGTTTTTTTTTTCTTTTTGGAAGTACACTGATGGTTATTATAATTTTTGTTTTTTCTTTTTTTTTTTTTTTAGTTAGTCTTGCAAACATAAAAACAGCTTTAAAAATGAAAATTTTTTTTCATACATATATGTATAATATATATTCAGATGATATTGGAAACTGGACACACAAAAAAAAAATTATTATAAAACTAAAGTTAAAAAAAAAATATATATATATATATATAAAATATATAAACATAAAAATATTTTTTAAAAATACAAATCCACTGTAGCGAATTTTATCCTTTTTTGGGTACTTTGTTTCATCAGCGGTATTTTTTCTTTTGGTAATTCTATATAGTTTTTGTCTGGCCAAAAGAAAAAGTTTTCTCATGCATTTATATTTTCTGGAAATATGTATAAATTTAACTTGTAGATAGACATACATTTGTACATAGTTTGTATATATATATATTAAAAATATATACTATAAAAGAAAAACTTTTTAGATATGTGTAATAATATAATATTATACATATAGGTAATATTATAATAATTATTTTTGTTATTTGTTTGAAGAAAAGGTGTTTTTCGTACTATTGATAAGAAATTTTGTTTGAAAAAAATTTTAACTCAATAAACTCAAAAAACAATCTTGTTTTGGATACAATAAGAAGTATATTTTTTTGAAGGGCTACACTATACCAGTTTCAAGTTCTTTTACATATAGTTTTCTGGAAAAACTATTATTTCGAGCATCTAGTTATTTATTGTTTTCTAAAACTCTCTACAATTTTTAAAAACCTGAAGAATTTAAGAACTAAACCGTCTAAATTAAAATCATTTTAAATTTATCAGAGAGTGTAGATTTTATCAGATAGTAATGTAACTTCTAAGATAAGATCCGGAGATAATAAGAAATTCACCAAAAATTAAAAACTGTCATCAAAAAACATTTTTTTTTTAAATAAGTATCAAGTAAGTCATTAAAGTCAAATGTGACACCAGGACGAACCCCTCTTTCAAGAATTTTAAGTAAAAAATATTCTTAAATATTTCAGATTTTCATTTATATTTATATTATTTTTTTGCCAATCATTTACACCTTTGAGTTTTTTTTAACTAATTTATTATTATTATGACTCTTTTTTTTTTTTTAAATTGGCTAATAAAAAAAATAAAAATAAAAAATTATTTGCTTATTATTATATTTAATATATAAATAATAATCATAATAAATCAACTTGTATAAAAATGTCTGGGAAAAGAAAAGCGAAATGTGTAAAATGTATATTTCGAGTATAATGGTAGAAAAAAAAATGTCTGGGAAAGAAAAATGTATATTTACAAGATAATAATGTAAAAATTAATAAAATAAATAACTTTTTAATATATTAAAATATGTTAAATTTCATTTTTATTAATACTACTTACTAACTACTTCTTTTTAATTTTTTTATATATTAATTTTGTTTTAAATTAATTATTATAAATCACCCTGTAAGCACGCATTATTATATGTATGTAATGTAGGTATATAGAATTTATCAACATATTATATACCTATTATGTTTTATTGTTTTTAAAATATGATTTCACAAAAATAAAATGATATTTATTTACCAAAAAAAAAAATATTGTGTATTATAAGAATATTGTGACAAAAACAAAGAAACAAAAAAAAAAACGAAAGGCATTTGAAAATATAGTGACATTATCATTTTCTTGTTATATTTTTTTTTTCTTATCCTGACCATACAAAGTTTGAAAGATAAAAATTTTGTTTTTTTCTTTTTTCATTTGATTAATAACGGTACTATGACAGCATTATGTTCAGATATATGGACGAGATAAAAATAAAAAGAAGAAAATTAATTCAATTAAATCATTTTTATGGCAAAATATTTGAAAAATATCGGAAAAATGAAATTGATTTTATTTTTTTTTTTATTTTTATTAAATTGAACTAAAAATTAGATTCTTATAAATTTTTGATTTAGTTTTATTTTTATTTATTAATCTTACATACATAATTAAGAACAGATGCAAGAAGCGATGTAGCACTTTACAGGCTGGTTAAAGAACTGAAGTCTACAGACTACAAACTGCATTAAAAAAACTACTACCATGTATATACACGTTTACTAAAGGATGAAGCAAAAATTTTAATAAATTTAATATAAACAATCGTCGAATTTAAAAAAATATAAAATAAGTACCTAAATGTTTTCTTATACAAAATTTGTTTATATTTATTTTTTATTTCGTACAGTAATAATTCTTAAACAGGAAAAAAATATTTTCTTTTTTTTAAATTTGGCTCTCAAGTAGCAAGAATACTGGATTACTTTGTATACGAATTCATGCATAATTAATTAGTAATTAGAAAAATATATTTTATTTTTTTACGTTTAAAGCTAAATTCAAAACGACAAGCTATTAGTTTTACAGACTCAAGATACTTTCCCAAATAATATATATATTGACACATTACAATTAACATACATAGTTGTGAAGTGCTTATATTTTTCACTGAATTATAGCATAGATTAAGAATACAGAAAGATGGGAAGCTTCATACAACATTTTTTCAGTCTTTTTGGTATTTTATTGTGAAGGTGTTAGTAAAACTAAATAAAATTCTTTTCATACATTGATAATTATCACGTATTTTATTTTGTTTTACTAACACATTGACTTGAAAATACCAAAAATAATGTTGTATGAAGCTTCCCATCTTTCTGTATTCTTAATCTATGATTATAGTGAACTAAAATCACCGCAATGAACAAGAAGCGTAAAATTCATAATAAAATTTTGTTTTTTTAATGTTTTGAATAAATTTTTTTAAAATATCAAAATATTTCATTTATTTGTAATATGTACAGCTATGTTGAAAGAATGATTTTTTTAATATTTGGCCTCAAACTATCTGATGTTTTTTGAAACGGCCCGTGGATATAAAATATTGGGCACCACTGTCCTATACATATAGTTTCTAACTTTCACTTTTAATGATTTTACTATTATGATATAAGTAAAACTTAATATATTTTGTCATTTTTCTAACAGAAAAAAAAAACAAAAATTGAAAATAAATAAATAGAAATATAAGAAAAAAATTATGATAAATACCCAGACATATAATTTTATAGAAGAAAATTTAATAAGCTTTTTTTTCTCTGTTTTTTTTTTTTTTTTGGTAACTTAATAACTCACTAATGATGATTAATCTTTTAACCACATTTAATTTATAACCTTATTAAAAAAAAAAAAAAAAACAAAAAAATTTATATCAACTGGCGTCTAACCACAAAAATTAAAAAATCAACACATCTTATTCCCTGAAAAATTCTTTTCTTTCATCATCATTATTAAACTCTTAAATTATAACATTATTCTTCGTTTTTTTTTTTTTTTTTAATTTTATTCTCGTCATAATATTTAAATGGAATTTGATAAATATTCTCCTTTAAAAAAAAAAAAATTTTGTGTGGCCAGAAAAAAAAAATTATTGACCAGAAAAAATGCCACCATAAACTTGGCTTTTATTAATTAATTTAAAAATCATGATGGCATTTTTATCCTATTTCATAAGAAAGCCATTTAAGATTTTCAAATTGTTTTTTTTTTTATTTATAGGTATTTTTGGTTTTTTTGATTTTTTTTTCTGTAAAATAAAAAAAAAACACCAAAAATAAATTAATTGGATCACTTTATAAAATGTGCGAAAAAATCTCATAAATTCTGCACCTTTTGATATTTTTGTTTTCTTTTATAAATACAAACATATATATATTTGGTTTTGTAATTATTAAATGCCAAACTGCTAAAAAGATTCTCAATAATATAACATCATAAATATACCGTGTATCCTTTTTGAAATTTATTTTCATTAATTTTTAACTTAAAAAAATAAATAAAATTTTGGGTAAAAAAAAATTATGGAATTTATTACATTTATTAAGTGATAAGCAAATAAGTTTAACCCACAGAGGAATACCTACCAATTAGTATAAACATACATTTTTTTAGTGTGGAAAATAAAGCTGTCGTTCAGCTCCATTTGATAGTATTTTTAAGAATATAGCAATTTGAAATAAAAAAATATACATATATGCAATCCTATTAAGTGGAGCAAGTTATTTCGTACTTAAAAAAATTGTATACAATTATTCGTTTTTTTATTCCATTTTAAGTCAACCTTACACTATAAAAAATTTAAATTTTGAAAATTCGAAAAATTCTTCAACCATACCGAACTATATGTGGATTATAGGTTTGAAAAACTATAGTATACATTAAATTAACTTCCAGATTGAAAAGGGATTTTTGTTCTTGAAATACTAGATGTAAAATTTATGTATTTGTGTTTAGTTTAAATAGACAAATCATGTGTTCAATATTTTACTTAAAGCTTACCAATATCAATATTTCAAATAATTCGTTTTAAATAATTCATCTCACACAAAACTGTTTTAGAGACTCAAAAATTAAAAAAAATTTTAATAACTGTTAAAAATAATTCTTTTATCGGATTCAGCTTCATCTCATTTAGATTAAAGCTTCTTAGAGTCAGCTGCGTGTACCACATTAAAGTTTTTTTTAGATAATTAAGACTTCTCATTGAGGTTAAAAAAGATTTACAGAATTATTGACGACAGCAATACTATGCAATTGAAGTACATACAAATAACAAATCGATCCTCCCAAGACCGGTGAACAGAACTTTATGATTATTACAGCTTTTATATAGATTTAAACATTTAATCTTCAGACTTCAGTTTTTTGATTCAAATATTAATCAATTTATTCAAAATTTTAGCAAAATCAAATGTAAAAAAATTATATTATTTTTAGTCTTCAAAGTTTACATGAAAAATGATAATAATAAATAATTTGTGTTGAAAAAAACAAAAAAAAAAATTATAAAAATATTTTATATATTCAGGTGGCAGAATTCAAAGAAAAAATTCCTTAGAATTTTTTATATAAATTTATTTAACCAAAAAAATATATTTATATAAAAAATATACATAACATTTATAAAATATAAAAAATAAAAAGAAAAAATTAAAATAAATAAATTTTATATATTTTTAAAAACAAAGGTCGACGTCTCTTTTTTGTCATCATTCCTTGTTTTTAGAGTTCAAGATGAAAAAAATGAAATTAAAAAAAAAAAAAAACTATAAGAATTCCTTAAAGGATAAAACGAAATCCCAATCAAAGAACAAATAAAAAACCAATCTTAAACAATGAGAAAGCGAACGAAAATAAATAAAAAAAAAAATCCCAACATTAAAATCAAAATAATAATAAAGAAAAATCCCTAAAAATGTGTATTTTATTTGATTTAATCCGTCGTTAGGTGTTAATGAAATCATTGGCCACCCATTATCCCGAGGTAAAAAAAAAAAAAAATAACAATTTTATATATCTCTACAACACAATATACCTACTGCTGCTCCTCTCTACACACAAAAATTTTGTTTTGGACTTGTTGTGAATAAAATTTTTTATTTATTTTTTTTTTTTTAATAAATATTTTATGGCTATTTATTTTCCAATAAAAATAATTTAGTTTTGGGTACCAAGTTTTTTTTGTTTTGAGTTTTTTTTTTCCTTATTTTGGTATTGCCTTACGTGTACATTTTCACACAGATATTTATCAAGAAAAATATAAACCAAGTGAAGAATAATAATAATAATAATAATAAAGAATCAACGACGACGACGCCAGCATAAAGACCTAATAATCAAAAAAAAAAAATAAAAATAAATAAAAAATAAATACTGTGAGAGAAAATCTTAAATTTATAAAAAATAATAATAATAAAAGGAATCACATCAAATTAAGACAAAAATATAAAATATAAAACTAATTGAATTGGGTTCTTTTGTGTATGATTGTCAAAAAAGCTAGGTATCTGCTGGTATCTAAAATACGCAAGCAACATAAGATTTCAAACAAATTGTTCAGTTTAGTGAAAAATAAAGTAATTCTCTTCTTCTATATTGGACATGCAATTGATTTCTTCTTTTAAATTCCATCTAAGCTATACTGGATTTTTTTAAAGTTATTGGTAATCGCACTGTATGGAAATTTGAGTTAAGATACTTTTTATTTAATTTTAATTTATTATTGAAGAATTAAAAAAAAAAATTTATTCGATGATTTGATGATTCCAGAACAACTAAATGAAAAATCTTAAAAAACTGGAACTTACAAAACTTATAAATTGGTTGGATCAGCACACTAGAGGTGCTTAGTGCACAAAACTTTGTATGGAGAGCCGTAATTCACACATTTAACATATTGAATATCTAATATTATTCAACATTATCACTTCACTTCATCAAGTGAAGTATATAGACCTTTACCAAAGAACCTAATTTAATAATTTAACTTTTCATAAACTTGACATATTACTCATCTGACATTATACTTACTTGATTTAAATATAGTAATAATTATTTCAATGGATGTCGTAGATTTTTAAAAGTTTTCCTTAAATGCATTTTTTATGTTTCAGTCAAAAGTACCAAAACAAATTCTGATCTTCTCTCTGCACTTTTTCTTTTTATTCCAGATTTTATAATTAGTTATAAATATATTGTTTTCGGT
The DNA here is from genome assembly GCA_964007475.1 of Hybos culiciformis. Taxonomy (NCBI): domain Eukaryota; kingdom Metazoa; phylum Arthropoda; class Insecta; order Diptera; family Hybotidae; genus Hybos; species Hybos culiciformis. Next base: position 13,825,223 of record OZ023274.1, read on the forward strand.
TTGATTTAAAGAATTTTTTTTTATTGATTGTAAATGATTTCCCAGAATTTTTGACGACAAATGGTTTTTTATTTCTTATGTATACGAATATAATATTTTTTAAAATGAAAAAAGGAATATATATATATATATATAAACATTTTGTGAATATTTTTTTTTTTTGTGTCATTTTTGCATAACTTTTATTTTTACAAGGCATAATTTTTTAACAAAAATTTACATTTTATGCAATTTTTGAACTTTTAAAAAATAAGACTTTATTTCTTTTTTGAACTTATTATTTTATACATTATTGATTTATCATCGAATATTTTATTGGATAAATTAAAAAAGTTTTTTTTATGGGAACCAATTTTGTGTTTGAAAAATATTTTTGGTTTCGAAATTTAAATATCTAAATATTTTGAAAAACTTTAAATGTGAGTTTTATAGCTTCATTACTTCTATAGTCTAGGATTCAATTCAGGATTCTGTTTTTATTCCAAAATATTTAAACATTAATCTGAAAGTTCTCCCGATAATTCGTAAAAAAGTCAAGCGCAGTAACCACAATTATCTATTATGTCTCTCAGACTTTTAAAAACAATTTGATAGACATTTCGGATCGTGCAGAGACATTATATTACATTACATCATAAAGTCTTTAAAATATTGAATATTGAAAATATTGAATATTGTTTTTGTTCCCAACGAAATACTAATTTAATATTAATTTTTTTTTTAGTATTTCGACCAACGAAAGGTATTCAGATAAATTGCAGATATTTTGAAACAAAAATATGATAGAGTATTGTAATAATGCTTAGAAATACATATTGTACTATATATATATTTGTAAAGCGAATTTCGATATTTCGTGATGCATGAAAAGCTCTAATTTAAATATACAAATTTCAACTTATAAATAATTCTTCATCTTATCGATGATGACGTAAAACAAGAAATTTTCAAAATTTAATTTTTATTTTATCTTTATATTTTATTCTTTTAATAAAACCAACTACTTATATTTTCATTACATTATTAATTAATATAGTTTTTATATATTAATAAAAACATTTTTTTTTGTTGTGACTAATTAATTATGTAATAAAAAAAAAATTTCTCGAAAAATGGCATAAACTTATTATATTATAAAAGCTGTGAAATTTTAGAAAAAAAAAAAAAAAGCAAGAAAAATTATATTTTATTTATTTATTTTTTTTGTATTTAAAAAAAAAAAAACCAAGATATTCTACGTGATGCCTTAGTGCATAAAAATGCATTTTTACATTTTATTTATTGTTTTAGTTTTTTGCACATTATTAATGTTTCAAAAAATAAAAATAATAATGAAAATGCATCGATGCATAGCTCCGTATAACTTTAAGTGCATCAGTATAGGAATATAAGATATATATATATACAACAAATATAATATACGAATTTATACAACATTGATGGTTGGATGCATTTTTTAAATTAGCAATGTGTAACAACTTCTTTAAATAAACCTCAGATATTAAAAAATAATCAACAATTATACAAGAGATATTTAAATTGAAAAACTCATTACAAAATTTCGCGTTAACGATTTTTTAAAATACCTGTAGACAACAATTTTTGGTTTAATAATTTTTCTTTTTCTGTTTTTTCTATAATAAATTTTTTTAAATCTTCGCCAAAATCTACAAGTGTCAAAAAATTTGTTTTTTTTTTAATTGGACATTATGTGTATTATTTTCATTTTTAGATCAAGAAAATAAACTTGTTGTCTTTTTTTTTTCTATCTAATAATATTAGAATGGTATTTTGCAACAAGCTTGGTTAAATGAGTCTGAAAAATCGGGTAAAAATCATTCTAACTAAAAGAACACTTATACTTTTCGTTCGTTTCATTTTATAAAATGTAATGATAATGATAGGAAGAAAATGTCTAAAACTACTTTTTAGCTAAAATTTCACAATTTTTTTTTTCACTCGTAAAACAAATCATATAATATTGCTTAAAAAAAAATTCAAAATAGGATTTTAATTTCATTTTGTGTTAAAAAGTTCAAGGTAAGATAAATATAATAAAAAAAAAACATTATTTATAATCGGAACAAAATGAAATCCAAATGTGGTAAGAAGGATTCCCAAGGGAGTCTAGAGTAAAAAATTTATTTTTCGCATGATTCATTTATTTTTTTTGGAATTATTTTCATCAACAAGTCTATTTTACTTTTGTATGTTCTGTTTATAATATTTTTATATGAACATATAATAATTGAAAATTTTTGACTTAAACCCTGACATTAAGAAATAAAATTCGATCTACTGAGTATTCACAAAATTCAATGAAATATGACTTTCCCGTTTAGACATTTATATTTTATTTTATTTTACGTTTCGCGCTGCACCGAAACACGCATTAAATTAACAAAAAAGTGTAACACAAATGAAGGAGATTAACAATATTTGGAATTATTGTTCTAAAAACTACATTTCGAAAGATCTATTTATACCCTTGGTACTGTGAAATGATGAAAATTTTGAAAATAAAAACCAATTTTAAAAATACCAAAAAAAAAAATAAGAATAATTTAAATGTGACCATGATGATACAAAGTGGTTAAATTTACTATAATGATGTTGAATTTATTTACCTTTATTAATAAACTACATCGTAAAGAAATATTAAAAAAATATTGTCTTCAATTTGGAATTCCTTCATTATTCTTAACAAAGTAGGTAACTTTTTTATATCTGATTAAAAGGAAAACCCTACCATAACCGTATATAACCGTCTATGACGTGTGGCCAAATTTGTAATTGAATTCCACATGAAAATAATAAATAAGGTAAGTTGATAATTGTATGGATGTTAAAGTGGAATAGATTTTAATATCCAACAAAATCGGATAATTTTGAAATTTTGGTTATTTTCAAAAGCTTTCAACGTCTTTATTTTATTTTACAGTAGAATTTCGAATTTGCTTGTAATTTACTGTTTCGACGTTACTGTCAATAAGTCAATATGAAAGTACGAAAGATTGTTTATTACATATTTCTAAAATTAGCCGTTGGTAAGCTAATTTTAAAGCTATTAATAGGCAATACGTTTGCAATTCATTCCTTCGCCGTTGGAACTTCACCCTTGGAACTAGAATTAAACCACAAGAATTTATTCATAATTTTTTTTCAAAGCCCACTTCATAAAACATACCCTAATATTTAGAGAAAAAAAAGGGAAAATCTTTTATTTTTTTTTGTTTACAATAAACATAAAACTTAACAGTACAAAGCATATACATATAATATATTTATGTATGGGTATATCATACTATAATAGTAAAAATATAAAAATAATTTAAATCAGACAGTTTTTTTAAGCCATTTACTTTTTCGATAACGATATAAATAATAAGAAAAGATGCGTATAAGCATCAAGTTCATAAAAATGCGTATATATCTTTATCTTAGTTTTCTTCCTATTTTGACGATAATGAAAAAATAGAAGTCAACAAGTCTATATAAAACAATATTTTTTACTTTGATCAAAAGAAAATACCCATATCATTTTTCTTGAATAATAAAAAGTTACAACTTATTTATTTTTATTTTTGAAAAATTCTGAGAAATAATTATTATAGACACAGCAGTACATGCAATGAATAAAAAAGGTTCAATTATCTAGTTTTTCTGAATTTTGCAATCGTAATTTGTCAGAAACTAGAAAAATATCGAAAAACTATCGATATTAATTTTAAGAGTTCTACAATATAAGAAATTGTCGATTCCATATCAGTAATTTCAATAAATTAAAAAAATATCCACATACTTTTTTTTCATCAAATAATTAATTTTTTTCAATGTATTTAATTACAACTTACAACTGGTAGTTGTAACACATACTTTCCAAAATGTAACGTAATATTATGTTGTTAAAAAAGTAGCAAAAAAAAAATAAATTCCAACATTTAATCGTATCTTTTTATTCTGAATTTATTTTTATTATTTTTAATAATAATATTAAATAGTAATGATATTACACACAGCAGTCCTCATGCAGTTCATATTTAAAAAAAAATAAAAATAAAAAATTAAATAAAAGAGAAACAATTTATTATTATTTTAGGTTGGAGAGTTAAACAATTTTCGTAAACCTGGCCTAGCTATATTTAGAAAGTAGTTAGTTTTTTTTAAGGCTTTTATTACTTTTATAGTCAAATGCATCAAATTTGTATGATAATACTATAAAGTCAAAGAGGCATTACAACAGTTTATACATAGAAGTGCATAAACTGACGTCATATTAAAATACTATCAAAATGAGTTTAAAAGACCAAAAGAGGTAAAATTTGTTTTATTTTTTTTTTAACATTCGTCAGCTATTAATATGTTACTTATATTCTGTTTTGCACCTCATCGTTCAAAACTAACAATTACACAATCATAATTTTATAAGAATTTTATATGCAAACTCTATTATCTTCGAATTATATTGGCAATACAAAAATTTTCTAATGGAAAGGAGCTCAAAATTCTTTTGATATTACAATAATGTATTTAAATTCAACAAAATATAATATCTTTCCTAAAGTAGTGAAAATGTTGAAAACACTTTTCTTACGATAATTGTTGTGTATATACAAAAAAAATTTTGTTAGCCAATTATTTTCATAACATTTATTTGATTTTTTTTTTATATTTCTTTAATAAATATTACCAATATAATATTTTTTTTTCTTTTAATTTGAAGTCAATTAAGATTTATCGTTTAAAAAACTAATTTCAATCATTTAAAAATATAATAATTAATTCTTAATCAATGTGAATATATATTTAAATAATATATAAACTTTCGATATCAATTAAATTTAGCTCTAAAGAAATTAAGCGCCAAAGAAATGTAAAATGAATTGAATTTAAGACGGTAAATGAAATAATTCCAAATTTATTGCATCTTTTAAAGAGGTTGTTAGTTAATATTCTTGTGTTTTGACTGAAGAAATAGCAGCATCAAATAATATCCAAATATATAATAATTAAAATAATTTCTTCTGTTATCTGTAAATTAACTTAAATTGAAAATTAGAAATTATGACGAATGTTCTTATTCTGCAGAAATTATTTCTGACTTCACAAGGGATAATAATCTAAATTAACTCTATCCAAAAAAAAAATTCTTAAAATAGATATCTTAAACATATTTCCACTTCTGGTCAATTTAGTTAATAAAATACATTTATATAGATATGAAAATATAAAAACTGTATAAAAATATATTTTATCAAAACATTTAATTAATAAAGTTAATGAATAAAATATGAAATCAAATCACCCCACCGCGAATATTTTCTTGATAAAATAATAATTAATAATGACTAATGATTAAATAAGTGCAAGTGGCGCTAAAAAAAAAAATAGATAATTAAAAGTACTCGTACTTATTATATAAATATTTTTTTTTTTTATAATCTTATCAATAAAACAATATTTCTTATTATTTTCAATAATAATTGAAAATTACTTAACTCTAGGTATTTAAAATTTACTCACTTTTGTTAGTCATTAAAATTGTTAAACAATTAAAATTTGATTATTATTATCTTTAGTGATTAATATTGGTGTTATTGTTTTAAAAATATATTATGAATGTTTAGAAGGAATACCCCCATATAATTATAGTTTAATATTATTTTTATATTATATGAAAAAATGAACTACATAAATTATTACATATTCACATAGCTTGTACCCTTAACACTAGAAAATATGTATAGGAACAAATTTTAATGATTTTTCCAACATAATAATATATGTATTTCACCTGAAGCAAGGAAGACCGTTAAGGCTTTATAATAATGACAATGAGAATATCAAGATTGTATCATTACTTAAAAATTCGTTTTGGAATAATGGTTATTATAGGTCGACATAATATTTAAATTAATAAATTAACATAGTTTTTTTATGTGTGGAATTGTGAATTTAATATTTTCGTCATTTATTACCACCCGCCGCGCCGGCCAATACACTTAAATAAAACTTATTTAAAATCGAATTCAACTGTGGAGTAAAAATTTTTGAAATTTAATTAAATTGTAATTTCAAACTAATTTAAAGTGCAAAAAAAATAAATATATTTAGCGTGTCATTAATTTTTGAAAATATTTTTTTTGCCAATTAAAAAAAGGAAAAAAAAAAAAATAATACATTAAAATTTTAAACAACTTATTTTTTTTTTCCTTTAATTTTACTTAAAAAACATAAAATGCATTAAAATTTTTAATTTAGATAGGTATACATTCCTATATATTTTTTTTAACAGTATACCTAATAAAAAAAAATTAAATTAAAATCGCATGCAATATTTATTTTATTTTTTTTCTTCAGCGGGAAATGAAAAAACAAATATATTTTCTCAAAACTAAAATTATAGGGTTAAATTAAAAAAAAAAAATTTTTTGCAGATGAAAATTAAAAAAAATTAAAATTTATACACCTAAAACAAAATAGACAAAAAGTTCTTTCAACCTGACCTCGTCAACCTGAAAATTTGATTCAATTTCTTGTAGTTTTTTCTTCATTTTTTTTTTCATTTTTTTTTAATTCCATTGTATTTAACCAGATGTGTAATGTTATTATTTTTATTACTTTATTTTATAATACATATAAAAAATATACTTACAAATAAAAATTTCGTTGAAAAGTCTATTCAGAAGATATATTCCGAACTTGATTCCCCAATGATAGTGTAGAATATGATATATAAATTAAACTTATTTAATATAAATAATCCAATAGTTTCTTGACTTAACATATTTAAATTGATAGTTTATTAAAAAAATTTCAAAATTTAATTATGGATATCAGGACAGCATATCTCTTCGAGCATTATTTCGAAAGAGCATTACTATATACCTTTCTGTATTTGCTCAAATGAACTTGGTGTCCTTTCTTATGGTAAGTAAAACTTTAGAGCTATCAATCTAGTAATCTTAATAGCTCCTTCTTTTTTTGAAAAATAAAACATATAAACATAATTTTCTCATATAATGTACATATTGTGTATGTACGAATATGAAAATAATAATTTCTGTAACAAATTATATTATTTACCAACAATAATATCTAAGAATTTTTTTTTTTTATTAAAAGGTGGCAAAATAAAATGCAAAGGTATTTGAATGATTTGACAAATCATTGAGTTTAATTGTCTAATTATAACGTCAAAGTAAATAAAGAACAAGAAAAGGAAATGCTTAACCAGTAAGAAAAAAATATTATTTTTCATATTTGGGATGACCGGTAGTAACATATTGCATGTTAAAATAACAAAAAAAAAAAAAAGAAAAATAAAACAAATTCACAAGATAAAAATTATTTTCATCAATTTAATCAAAAACTATATATGACACCACTATAATGCAATATCTGAGTCATCATCGTTATATTACCTTGTTATCACTTAATCTCAAAAATATTAATAATAATAACAATAATCACTGAACGTGCTAAAAACAAAATTATATAAACCTACGTATTTTGCAAAAATTTTTAATCTAGAATATATGGCGCAAAATCACCAAGGTGGTAAATTCCAGTTGGAATCGATTAAATCATAGAATATAATAGTTTTTTATAAATAATGCGTCATAAGTAATCCAAACCAACTTGCTTAATCGCCACATCAAAATATTTTTTTTTAATTTATTGATTAAATATATTTTTTTTCACAAATTACCCTCAAAACGTCATTCCGGGAACGTGTCCCAAGTCAACATTCACTGACAACATCAATTAAAATACGTATTAAAAAATAATTTTAATGCTCTGAAAGTACTTTTTAACTCAGTTAATATTATAATGAAATGATATTCATAAGTCTTTTAGTATTTACAATATTATATTTTCCGAAAATTTAACTCAAAGTCTGGCGCAAGTTTTCGCGTCATTCCGGGAACGCCTTCATTTTTTTAAAATATCTTATTTCAGAAAAGTGCTAAAGATAGCGCCACTCGGTAATTCTTTAGAGCACCTAAGGGGAAATAAATGCCTGATTTGTTTTTTATTAAAATGTGAGAACTGTAAGAGGTAAGTGCGTTTTTGTATCGAATTTTTGTAGCGTGCCATAATTCACCGTCATTCCGGGAACGCCAATAATTCTAAGAAAAAAAAAAGTAAATGACTTTAAATATATTAATTCTCAAACATTATTAGGACCTTTTGCAATATTAATCTTAATAACGGATGTTTTTGAGGTTATTCTATGTTTTTTATGCAATTCTATACGAAAACGTCATTCCGGGAACGCGTCATGTCCGGGAACGCTTATATATAAATATTGTTTAATTCATGTAATAATCCATTTTCAACTCTGCCTGCTCAGATATTACTTTAAAGATAATATAATTAATAAATAGGACTAGTTTTGGAAGTGAAAATAAAAAAAATTTTTTAGAAATTTTTTGTAGAATTTCAGACCCGGAATTTACCACCTTGGTGATTTTGCGCCATATAGAATTATAGATCATTGTCGTTAGTCTATAAGGGGTGGCCAGACTTTATCCCGACAGGAGCCGATATTACAAAAACAGAATTGTCGAGAGCCGCAATTAGAAATTGTTTTAAATATCGTCGGTCTCATGCAAAAATCACGAAACTGAAAAAAAATACTTTTAAGAAAATTTTTTTCGAATTTTCTTTAGTACGTTTTGGTACTTTCGGGAAAATAGAAATAGCCTTGCGGATAATTTATGAGCTTTCGAGTTCTAACTTTGAACATATTAAAATTTTAGTTTTTTATAATTTTTCTACAATATTAGGACAAACGAGACCGACGATATGTTAACTGTCTTTATTGTCATTTTCATTTATCTTTATTTTCATTCATAATTTATTTAAAAAAATTCGCATGCATGTTTATTTATAAAGAAAAATTATATGACAACCAATACATTACATAAGAAAACGTTTTTTTTAAATCGTATTTTTTAAAATCAATTTTTAACAATATTTTTTCGAATGTGGCTAGAGCCGCAGTGAAGAAGAACGAGAGCCGCATGCGGCTCGCGAGCCGCAGTTTGGCCAAGTATGGCTCTATAATATATACAAAAATTTCTTACATTTATAAATATTGTGAAATTATTAAAGAAACGTAGTAAAAGTTATATTTAAATTTATGTTTATTTTTAGTTTTTTATAATAATAAAGATAAATATAATTTTAATTTAATTAAAATTATATTTATATGAATAAAGAGTTTTTGTCATAGTTCAATATAATTTCAGCTCGTTTTTTCTTGGATTCATATCTTTTTTATTCGCCTCAAAGTCATTTGACTTAAAATTGATTCATCCCTATTTCAATAATTCTTCTTCAAACTATAGTTTTGTTATAATTTAATTAGACTTAATGTTTGTTAATACAAAAAAATTATAGCAAAGTCACATTCATCAATATAAAATATTGGAAAAACAGAAACACTATTTTTGAAACTTTTTCTATTTTATAATTATTTCACAATACTTTTTAATTACTGAAAGAAATTTCTAGAAAGATCATGTAAATGAATATGAGAAGTAAGTAAATAATAATTTAAATATATGAATTATTATTACTAATATTAATTTGCATTCAAATAAAGGTAATTAGTCATTATTATATGTGTATATATTTATCAAAAAATTTATATAAGAATTTATTTAGAAATATTAATCATACTACAGAGTTGCAGCATGGAGACTTGAGAACCCTTACAAGAATTATAATAATACTTATTCATAAGTGTAAAATTGCATTTTAACTTCAGATATATTATATACTTTATAATATTATTTATTGATACAACTGTCATACATTTATTACCATACTATCACAACATTGTTTAACTACTATGTCAGTTGTTTACCATAATGCAGTTAAATGTGTAATTTAATTATTTTATCCTTGGGATAGTTTTTTTTTCTTTTAATATTATTATAGACCCTATTTATTTATTCCAGGTACGGAATTTACACATTAAATGTTTTTTTTTCTTTTTTACTTTATATATTCCATTAATTCCCTTTTAACCGAACCCACACATTGCTTCTTAGGGTTTTCTTTAATAAATCTAAAAAAAAAAAAAAACCTATAGTCTGACACTAATTTTATTTTGTGTTTTCATCATGATGACTTCTTAAAAATTACTTATAGGGTATTTAATAACTTTGTTAGATTTGAAATGTATGTAAGAAGTTCAATTTGTAAAACCAATGAGCATTTTGAGTGTGTGAAAAAAAATATTTCATATAAAATTAAATTATTTTGATGGATTGAGATAAAAAAAAAAAAGGAAAAAAAATGTGTATACTAATTATGTACACTGCAATGTATGAAATTAAAAAAAAAAAAAAAGGATGCAAGAAAATGAAAAATATGGTTATTGCCTACACATATGTATAAGAATGTACATAAGTAACCTATCTTATCTGTTTTTCTTCATTCTACGCCATAGTTCACTTACAAAATTGATGAATATCTTGTTTTCCCGAATTTTTATTTCGTAAGTACTTAATAAAAGACTTACATTAATTTTTTACTTTAGATATTTTAGTTCAAGAAATTTACATTAATGATTTCAAATTTACCCCAGTTCCTTACGAAATAATCACCAACGTATTTTTCTACGTAAATATAAAAATCAAATTATTTTTCAATTTAATTAGTTCAAAAATTTTGGTTAAAAAATTATCTCTCAGTAGAAAAAAAAAATAGTAATCTCTACGTCCTCTATTCAACATAATGCTCTTATGCTCTCTTTTGTGAAAAACATAAACATAAAATATTATATAAACATAAACAAATCAATAGACATTTCATAATTATTGTGACATTTTCATAATTTACAACTGTTAAATGATGTTGTTATCTTCAATTTCGAATCATACATCTAAAAAAGAGAAGAAAAAAAATTCAAGCTTTAAATAAAAACTATAAATAGGTTTTTCTTTTAAAACATCGTCATTGCTTGTATTCGTTCAGTTATTAAATGAAAAAAAAAAATAAAATAAAAATAAAAATAAAAAAAAAATTAATCTTGTGTATATATTCTTTTATAATATGGGAAACTTTTTAAATAAGCCAAGAAAATATAGTAGTTTTTCAGTTTTATGATGACATCCGTAAATGAGTTTTATAAATAATGTTAAAGTTTGTGTGTTTATATGTTACATATAAACTAAATTACACACAGCAAGTTAGCAGAGTTATTTAATATTAAATTAGAGAACTGTGCGTCAAAATTAATACCCTTAAATTGCTTTTACACACTCTTTTCAAGAAATTTTTGTATGTAGTTATAAAAATATTTATTAAAATATTAAAAAAGATACATTGTATTTACAGTCTTTATATGTTTATGCAATTCAATATCGAAATTTAGTTTTGTAGAATCAAAGAAGTTCAAAGCCAATTATCGAATTAGTTTCTTTATGTTGAGAACATGATTATCAGCGGATACATACATTATATTTTCAGAAATTCGTAGCGTTTTGTTTAACTATCAAAACACCTCATTTATAAATATATATATATATTTTTTTTTAACATATAAATGAAATATTATCGCTTCCTCTACAATCATTTTATATTATTTCCATATCTGCCATTCATTCAAAGGTTTCAATTAGATAAATATTATGACGATATGATTCATATATTATTTTTGTTTATCATATTCACATTCTAGACTTTTATTTCTACCTTTATTATAATATAAAAATTTGAGCTTTGAAAATTTTCATTTATAAATGTTCATAACTAGCTAAAATTTTTAATTTAATTTTGAAGATTTGACGACAAGTTGTTAATTATAGAATCTGGATTATAGGATCTGAAATTTCGTTTTATTTTAACTTCATTATGGAAACTAAATAATTTAATATAAATGTTTTTAAATATTCACTACCGAAAAATTAAAAAAAAAAAAAAAATGTTTATGAATATAAAAAAAAAATAATATAACTCTATAAAAATAATATGTTACTAGAGGTATAGGAATTATGCGGCGGGACGATCCAAGAAACTATCAAGTATAGGAAAAATAATAATAAAAAAAAAAATAAAACACAACAAGATGACTCGAAGAATGACTTATTAACTTTGTTGTGCGGTGGTGGCCAAGAGACCATAACGAATTTCGTATTTTTTTTTTTTTTTATTTATTTATTATTATTATTTTTATTTTCATCATCTCTCGTTTTGTTTTTAACAGAATATTGTTGTTGTTGTTATTTTTATTATTATTATTTTTCCGAATGTAATTCTTATATTTTCTTCTTTTTTTTTTTTTTTTAATATTAAATTAGGTTTAAATGTTTGTTTGTATTATAAAATTTAATTGTATTTTTCTTTTAAAACTTGTTCATCATTTAAATATTATTAAAAGATATTATTATTCAACTTATATGCTAAGTAAATTTTTATTTAGAAAAAAATAAAATAAAAATTATTGCAAGAAAATTCGATTAGATTCTGTGTATACCTACATATTTTTATTAATGTAAGAAATTTTCGCGCCAAAAAAAAAATAACTTCACTTACGAACACCTACAGTATAATCGAAGTAAAAAAAAAAACTCAACCCCATAAAAACAAATCTTTTTATTATAAATAATTTATATGAGAGACCTCGATTTTTTATTGCTAATTTGTTGATTGTTCAGTTGAATCACATTCAATCATTTATATCACTCTGCTACTAAATTAAATAAAAGTTAACTATAGTACAATCGATGAAACTGAAATTTTGCTATAATACATTCTCATCCACTACCGATGTGTGATGACAGGAAGTGAGTCAATTTTCACTCTACCAAGTTAATATAAAGGATTTAAAAATAACCTACATTTCTCGTTTATGTAGAAAAAATTAATTTAAATCCGACTTCCGCAAATTGTTTGTTTTCTTTTTTTATTTTTCAACCAATTGGTAAGCCTGTTTAAAATTCGGTTAGATTAAGTTTCATTGGCAGCTAAAATTTTGATATCTACCAAGACTTTAACCGTACGCAAATTCAAGTATTTTATAAAATTACAATATTCGCTTTGTGAATTTTTACTTCTCTTGTTAAAAGCTACAATATAATTGTATATACCAAGTGTGTTAAAGATTGTCATCGGTTTGCCTTAATATGTTATATTGAAATTCTCTTATTAGACGTCATAAGACGAAGCAAAAAGTTTAAATAGGTCAATAGATAAAAATTAATTTAATAAAATTGGTATAATATTATTATAAGAAAACATTCAAAATTAACCTAAATCTAAATAAACACAAATTTTTTTTTTCTAACTTTAAAAGTTGTTTCTTTAACCCTCTAAATATTAAATAAGATTAAAAATATTAATCAAACAAAATTGAATTTGATATATAAAAATATTTAAAATAAATAAATGCATATTTAAAGTGAAATAAAATCACTTACATTGTTTAGTCTTAATATTGCCGAGAGATAAAAATTAAGGCCTCCTATACAATATAATAAATAAAAATAAGTGCTACATTACTACAATCGAGAATACAAATATAATAAACTTAAAAAAAAAATAAATAAAATGAAAACAAAATAAAAAAAAAAAAACATTTTAAAGAATAAGAAATAACACACAAATAAAATATTATTATTCATATATATATTCATATATATATACATATTTTTTTATTAAAAGGAGATCCCCCATAAATATTTGAACCATGTGGACACTGTCAAGCTACCTATTTTATCTTGTTTGATTTTTGTTGTTATTGTTGTTTATTCATTCTGTTAAGATAGACAATTTTAAAATAAATTTGAATGATTCAAATATTGTGGTAGAGGATTTAATTCATATATAATAGGATGGTACCAAAAAACAATAAATAATAATTAATGTTTTTGTTATTGTTTTTTTAAATAAAAAGTAATTTATAGAACTAACATACTCATAAAACTATCATATGAATATCAAAGGTCAGATGAAAGATTTTTCCAAAATGTAAAAGGGTTTGGAAAATTTTATTGAGTTGTCTACTGAACTTAGAACTTATTATAAATAGATTCAATAGAGAATTAAGACGGGGATTTGAAATCCATTAAAGTAACTAAAAAAGAAGTGCATTTTTGTATGATACTAAATAAATAAATGAAAATAGGTAAAAAAAAAAATTTTTCATAGAAATGAGAATTATCAAAGCAATATCGAATCTAAAAATCACCAGAGCTGTATCCTAATTACATCTTCGAACATTATATTTATGATTTATTATAATTCCAATTAATTATCGAGTATTATAAAAATAATACTAAGATACTTTAATTTGAATGGGTCGGTAATACGATTTTTCACAATAATCACAATTACTGATATTTTGTTTATTTTCTTCAAACTTTGTTTACTTTTTAATTTTATTGTTATTTTTGTATTTTTGTTAAATTAAAAAAATTATAAATTATTTAGATTTGTTAATTTTATACGTTAAAGAAAATAAAAATTATAACAATTTAATTTTGTTATTTTAAATCGGAAATTTATTTATTTAATAATAATTTTTTTATTAATATAAAAGTATACCGCTTTTTTTTTTTTTAATATAATTTACTTTTAAGACGACGAGATGTGGGTTCTTCATTATAAAAAAAAAATCGTATAAAGAATTATATTCGAATTCGATATTTTATAAGTACATAGCGAGAAAGATGTCATCTGATAGGAATGCATTAAAACTTACTTAGCAAGAAAAAATTACTGTGTTCTTCAGCAGATGGTTATGTGCAGAACCTTATTTTCCAGCAAACCTATATTTTTTATTATTTTAATTTCAAAATTTATACTCTCTTTATCCCCTGTTATTAAATTTAACTTTTAATAATCAGTTTGTTTTTTGTCAATTTTTTGATTTATTTTAATGGAAGTCTTATAGAAGATCATATAAAAAAAATTTAATAATAAAATAATTGTATAAATATGTTTACAAACAAAATCAAAATGAGTTTTCCCAAAAAGAGTATGATTCAGTGTTATCAATTAATCAAACCAAATCAAACATCACTAACATTATGAAATCCTATAGTCAACATTGATGTTTAAATAGATAACCATATAAATAATAATCAAATATATGCACAGTTTATTTTTTTACCTATCCATCAATATTTCTTAATCTTAAGTTTTCAAATTGAATAGATTTAAAAACCTAATTAATGTTTTCTGAAGTATTTATTTTTAGTACTTTTTTCTTTGTGGAAAAAATTTTTTTTTTAACGTCTAAATTTCAAAAATGAATGAATTTCTTTTCTAATTTTAAGATATTTTTCAAAACTTTTTTAAAATTAATTTATATAATATTTTTAATTTTTAATTGAAAGACTATATCTAATTTTCATGAACAAGTTAATTATCATTTCGATTTTCAATATTGCAATTTTTCATATAGTAAATGCAATAGTGCAATAGTTGGTTCTAATGTACAATTGTACATATTGTATCAAGTATATAAATTCTCATAATATCATATTATATTAGTAAAAAAATAATTATAAATTAAAGTTATAGTCCTTTTTTCTCTTCTGTATGTGAATACCAGATTCATGCAAAATTCATCTCAAGACAAACTTTATAAATTAAAACTACAGATAAATACAAAACCAATAAAATGTGCATTAAATGGAAATTCTTTTATGAAAACTATTTTTAATCTCTACTATAATACAATTTTCATGGTTGTTGCTGCACTGCATACTTTTCGTGCAATTCAAACATGTATTAAATAAGCAAATCAAACATTATGTATATCTACGGAGTATGATCTTTAAATATATATGTACAAATATTTTCCAATCAAATATAATACAAATTATAGATATGTGTATCAATTTTTTTTTTTTTACTATTTGATAAATTTAGTTCATTTAATTCTTTTAAATACTTTGCTAATTAATAATTTTATGAGTGTTAAATGAATTTCCCTCTGGTTTTGAATCCCAGTGGATATAATTTTTTTGTATATATTTTACAATATAAAATTAATTTAAGAGATGATTATTATGAAAGAAAGTTTCAGATATTAACATTTAATTTTATATCATCAAAAAAGATTTTTGATCACGATATTAAGATTAAGATATTTCTTAGTTATGTACAAAAATTTTCGATTATTATAAACTTTTATTCAATCTGAGATATAATATAGATAAAATATATTTCTGATAACGAAATAATAGAGAGATATAAACGACTAACAGAATCACTCTTAATCATGGGAAATGTACAAAAACTTCTAATTCAATGGCATTTTCTATTTTCTAATTTAAAATTTTTCGAAACGTAGGACGAAATAAATCAAAAAATTTTTAAATTGATAGTATAAAAACACACTATTCTTCCTTAAAATTATCTCTATATTATACTCTATATAAAAAAAACAGAAAAGTGTAAAGCAAAAAAAAATAAATAAATAAAAGTGTTGTGTCGCTTTGTAGTTTTGTATGCAACAACACAACATCGTATTTTTATGTTTTTTTTTTGTGTTAATATCAAACAAAAAAAAAAAACTTACTTTAAAAACGAATATCTAATGTGAAATTATAAAAAAAAATTATATACAAAATCATTCGGTTTTAACGGTTACAGAAGAATACAACGTTATTTATTTTTCGCTGCCGCGAATATAATTTGAAAAAAAAAAATAAAATAAAAATAAAAAATTAAAAAAAAGTATCTTTTTTTTTTTGAAATTTTTAAATTAAATTTTAATTAAAAAAACAAAAAAATGTTTTTAACACAACATTATGGAAATTATTTTGAAGATAATATTAATTGAAAATAATTATAAATTTGTTTGCTTTTTTTTGTGAATTTTAAAAGTGAATTATAATTATGTGAAAGAAAAATATTTTTATAGTTAAATGGTAAAAAAAAAAGTAATATGAAAAAAAATTATTTAATGCAAAAAAAAAAAATTCCAAAATATTTTTATTTATTTATTTTTTTTTTACTATGAAAAAAAACATTTTTACTACACATTTTACTATTTCTATATTTGGTAGTAACGAGTTTATTTTTCAATTCAAAAAAGGATATGTGTAGTATTTTTTTTTTTTATTTATAAACTAGAGGCAACAAAAAAATTAATATAAATAAAATTTTAATCCACAAAAATAAATAAATAAATATATAAATAAATAAAATAACAATGAAAGTTTACTTGCCATAAAAATAGAAAAAAAATAATGTTTTTCTTTAAAAAATCATAATTTGTCCATTAATAATATTTTATTTCTCATTCCCTTTAAACATTTAAGCAAATATAGACCCTATAAAAAAGGTTCAGACATTAAAACTAACTTTTATATTTATAATAGTTATACACACAATACTGTACTTATCATCTAATTCTATAAAAAAAAAACGAAAATTTTAAATTACAAGTACCTGGTTTGTCGAAATGTCAAAAGTTTAGATTTGGTTTTATTATTAATCAAAAAGTTGAAAAGAAATTAAAAGGCAAATTACTTGAATTATACGGATTAAATTTATTGAGATATTGCACCAAAATATGACAATTTTAAAATCGTATAACATTGAAACATCCTTTTTCCTAAAATAATTTTCCTTATTGTAACTTTGATTTTTAATTTTTTCACACAATCTAAGATTTTTTGTTGTGATTATTAAAATTAAATTAACTATAATTAGTTCATTGAATAAATATTAATTTCAGTTTAAAAAGGCTTGATTATACTCCTAAACTAATTACTACTTATACTATTAGTTGAAAATTTTAATATCTATTAACATAATTGAACAAATCAAGTCTATAGTGCACTATAGTGGTTTAACTCATAAACTCGGAATATATCTAGGAAAGGAATATATGGCATACTTAACTTGAAAACTTAATCGAAGCTAAGATTTTTTTTTTTTTTGATGACAATTTACTAAATATTTTCAACTTAGAATTATTTATCTCTTCATGTTAATAACGAAATTAATTTTTCAATACATATCTCCAAATTACTTCAATTATTAAATTTTTAATTAATTGACTGAATTATTGAAAAATACGATACTTTTTTTTTCAAAAATTTATTATTCCCATAATTTTCTAATTTCAAGTGAAAAAAAAAATATGTATATATGTACTTAATTTAAATTCAAAAATAAATTTTTTGCAAACATTTTCTTTGATTAATATCGAATTTCATAAAAAAAAAAAACACACTTAACCTTCCAAACTATTTTTTTTTTTTTGCTTTACGAAATTTTCTAATTACTTTTTTAAACGAAAAAATAAAATTTTTCGCTTTTGGAATAATTTTTATGTGTTTTTGAAACCCACAAAAAAAAATATATATTTTTTTTTTTTTTTTTTCATAAATTGAGTTTAATGAATTTTAATCAAAATATTTATATTAAAAAATTATAAAAAAAAAAAATTAAATTGTATCTATAAAAAATATTATATTGAAGAGTCTTAAATAAAAATAATAAAAAAGTAAATAAATACTCCAAAAATATATTGGGTAAAAAAAAATAAATTGTAACAATTTACATTAAAAATAAATCAGACAAGAAAAACTAAAAAAAAAAAAATTAAATTGAAGTGGAAAAATGAATAACTTCATTTATTTTTTCGAAAAAGAAAATGTATTTAAAAACAAAAAAAAAACAAAAAAACACAGAAATGATTAACGCGGGAAAAAGAGAAATTAAAATTTTACACTCAAAAAATTAAAATTTTTAGCTAAGTACTTAGTTAAATTATGTTCAGCTGATTTGTTTCAAAATATAATAATTAGCAAATTGTATATTCTAACTTCTATTTATTCGGCCAGCAATATAGATACAATTCTTCATATTTCACTTATCAATTAAAATTTCAATTAAAAAAAAAAATTGTTGAATTAAACAATACTTTAGTTTATTCAAAAACTATGGAACTGTGTTAGCTTCGAGATGAGGATTACACCCACAACCTAATACGCCAAATGGCGACGACAACGTAAACCACTACACTATTACACTATGACAAAATATACTGAAAAATATATACATTATTATTGAACTTCAAATTAATTTTCGAATTAAGGACCAACCAAAATTTAAAAAAAAACCTTAAATTCAAAAAATTTATATTTTGTTGAATTTTAAATATAAATAAGTATTTTTTTTACACCTAAAAACATATAATTTTTAATTCAAAAAAAAAAACCACCTCCATAATAAATGTTTCACTTAATTTCATTTGGCCTCATAAAAATAATTTAATAATCAAAATAAGAAAATATAATTTTTCTGTTTTTTTTCTTCTTTTTTTTTTTCAAATGAAATAGAACATCACCCAAATTTTAAGAAGTTCTAAATTCTAAAGCTTATAGTACTGTTTTTACACCAAACGCCTCCAAATTAAATCAGTATAGACATAATAAAATAAAAAAAATTATGTTTTCAAAAATAATAATAATAAATCTTTTTTTTTTTTTTTCGTTTTTTCAAAATAAATTCTAATGGTTTTGTCGCTTTACTTTTTTTACAGCAAAAATTACTTGTATTTTTTTACTATATTAAATTTTTATTTTATTTTTTTTTTCTATTTTGTCCAATTTTATTTAGTACCTTAAAAAAATATATATAATATATATGTACATAAAATATAAAAAAAAATTAAGTGAATAAAGCTATCTTTGCAAGATTTTCCTCACACGCATAAAATTAGATTGTTTATTTTTTTTATGAGTGTGTTTGTTTTGGGAAAAACTTCTTTTTTTTTTCTTTTTATTATTATTATGTTCCAATTGTGTTTGTATCTTGTCTACATAAATAAATAAAATTTATAAAAAATGTTTTATAATAGTTTTTTTTTTTTTTTTAATTCGGTTGCGCATGCGTAATTTTCTTAAAAAAAAAAAAATCTCAATTCTTTTTTTTTTTTTTTTGATATTAAACAAAAATATAAAAACTAAAAAAAAACATTTTTTTTTAATTTTCTATCTCGTTAATTTTTCAATCTATGAACATTTTTCTTTTGTATATTTTATACTCAACATAAAAAAAAAAAAATAGAAAACACTCTTTTCTGTCTGCGCGCGATGAGAAAAAATTATTTTCGTACTCTGCTCGTGTGATGTTATAACTTTTTTTTACGTGAAGGATACCTACAAAAAGAAAAAAATTAAAATAAAAAAAAATTGGTCAGATACAAAAAATGAAATAAAAATTTTGCAAAAATTAAAAAATAAATAAACATAAGAAAATCAAATTTGCAAAATTTTCTTTAAGCAGAAAAAAAAATTTAATTAAAAAGTTATTGCTCTTTTTGATCAAAGGTCAATGTTTTTTAAGTATTAAAAAAGTGAAAAATAACATCTTAATTTCCCTCCAAAAATCGTTTTGTAAACAAATTTTCTTTTTTTTTTAATACATATTTATATGAATTTAAAATAACTTATACATTTTTTTTCAAAATTATTAAATTTCATTTTCAAGTTCTATTTCATAATTCCAGCCAATTTCTAAATATTATTAAAGTATATTATAATATAATTATATTATCTAATCATCAAATTTATTTCTTGGTAATGGACCACTTTTGATGTTCATACTTAACGATTGTTAAGAATAAACTGAAAACTATTTAGATACTATCTATCAAATTTATATAAAAATTACACATTGTCAAAATAATAAACTAAGATTCTAGGATGTTCAAAAACTCGAATCTAAATTTTATGTACTGAATTTATGTACTTTCATAGACATTTTCGAAATTATTTCGTTGTCCAGATGATAATCTTAATTTTGGTCAAGACTGAAAAAAATTAAAAATAAAATAAAATTAATATGAAATCTTCTATTTTTGTTACCAATTCAGGCCAAAATGACTTAATTTTTCCTTTTACCCAACATTTACACAATTAAAAAAATGTCATCTAGTCTGAACATCTAGTCTGAACTTTAGGTAAGACATATGACACAACAGCCTAGATTAATCAATTTAATAAAATAATTAAATTGATAATTAGGTAAAAAAATTTATTAAAAATTTATATCCAAATATAGTAATAAACTATTCTAAACAGGGAATAATATCAATAACATAATAACAACATTAATGTTCGAACTATTATTTGCAATAGTTAACTTTATTGCTATACCTGCTGAGCAGCCCAGTTCATAAAATCTCGATATAACTAAAAAAATTAATTTTAAAGAAAATTTGATTTTTTTTTATATTGTTGAAAATTCAAATATATATGAAGGCTTGTGAATTTTAGTTCCTTAAAAACCTTGTTTAGACACCTAAAAAGTTCCTAAAAAAACAAAAAAAAGTCGCTAAAAAAGACACTAAAAAAGTCGCTAAAAAAATAGTTAAAAAAAATTTCCCAAAATTTACAGAAATTTAGATTTTGATACAAAAATTTCAAATCTACGAATGATAAAAAAGATAATAATTTTGGATTTTCATATTATTTATTGTGTGAATATAATAATATAGCAATTTCATTTAAAAGTTAAAAAAAAATATAAATTTCATTGCACAAAAAACTTAAAAAATGAACATGGATTTTGAAATAAAAATGTAAAAACGAGTTTATTAATTATTGATTGATTTATTGCAATAAATTACAAAATGCTTTCGTAAATTTTCGAATTCAAATTTTTGTCGGTTAGATCTGAAAAGATTTTTATGTATAGAAAATGATCTTTCAACTTCTGTCGAAGTAATAGGGGCAACTTAAAGGGAATTATGTCCTGAACTTTATATTGCTCGCAAATACCATTCTTCTGCCAGATATCATGTTTGAAATTTTTTTCAAAATTGAAAAATCCATGTTTTTCATTATGACGGCCTTTAATTTAAGAACAAAATTGGTAAAATAGTTCCTAAAAAAGTCAAAAATGTTTAAAAAAGTCAGTACAAGTCAAAAAAGTCAAAATAGTCGCTAAAACATGAAATAGGTAGAAAAAGTCGCTAACATATTGGGCTCAAATTACAGCAAATTTTTCGAAACGTGGAGATATTTTAATAAAAATCTGTTATTACGCACGACTGAAAAAAGGTAATTACCTAAAAATCACAACCCTATATATGAGTAATAAATTTCCAGAAAAGTTTTCTGCTTTTCTTTAACGAAACCCAAATGTACAAAATTTAATTTTGGAAAATTTCTTCAGAACATAAAACAAACATAGAAAATTAGCTTTTTCGTTTTGTGAAAACGCTTCTTTCTTTTTTTTAAACAAGAAAAGCTTTATACATCATTTCATGTGAGAAAATTTTATTTTGAATATCGTAAATTTTCCGGAATAGCCGACGGATTTTCTGTTAAGATCTTATATTATATTATATTTTAGAAAAAAAAACTGCATAAATATAAATTAAAAAAATAATAATAATAATAATAATTGCTATATTCGAGAAAATCATTTAAAAAAAAAAAATTGAAAAAAAAAAATACAAAATTAAATCGCAGAAAATAAAATATAATAAAAAGTTCTCTCAGTCTGAAAACTTATTCGTTCATGTCAACTTGCATCTGAATTAAAAACGCAGCCGAGCGAAAATAAAAAAATTAAAAAAATAATATATTTTTAATTTGAAAATTTAAGAAAATGAAAAAATAATAAATAAGAAAATTTTAAATTAATTTTTTTTTCTGGTTGAAAATCGAAAAAAACAAAAATCGAAAATTTAATAAAATTGAAGAAAAAACCGACTAAACTATTAATTTTTTTTTTTTTTGACAAAATTTGAACAAAAATTTACCTTCAAAACAATCGAATCAATTTTTCTATTGACCGTAATTAAAAATTGAAGTAAGATAAATAATTAAAGCGCGCTGTCACAGATTACCGATAAGAATATTAAAAAAATGTTTAATATAAAAAAATTTAATTTTTAAGTTAAAAACAATTTTTTTTTTTTTTAAAACTATTTTATAAACATTCTGTAAACTAATTGTAAACATATCATTGGGTCAATTTTTTCATTTCATAATTTAATAAGATATTGTGCATTGTCTACAAAAAAATGCCTTTAATGCGATATAGGGTAAACTATAAATTGATTTGTTAACAGTTCTCTTTAGTTGATATCCCATGCCGGCCTGTAAAGAAGCCGAAGAAAGACTTTTGAAAACACTGATTGAACTACTAGATTAAAGTTTTTCATAATAATGTGAACAGTTATGAAAACTACCTAATTCGAAATATTAAATAGTAAATTTTGTAACAAAAATTTTCAGGAAGTTGTAACAACATAATTTTATTCTTTTAATTGTTATTTTAGAAAACATTTTTTCATGAACATACAAAAAAAAAAAAAAAAAAAAAATAAATGAATAAAATATTAAAATGTCTTCCCTATTTTCATTCGAATTTAAAAATAGATTGTGCATGCTTTCAAAAAAAAGAATGTTACTCCTTGAACATATAATCTTGTAAAATAACAATTCGTCAAACTTTGAAAGAAAATTGCGTATAAAAGACATTTACTGAAAAGTTGAAAGATCCTAAGCTTAAAGGTTTATTTCCAAACTAACTCTCAAATCTTATTCTCAATTTCATTCGATTTAAAATAAAAAGTCCAAATAATACATTAAAATTTATTGAAATAAAATTACGGACTTTACCAAACTTCACTAAACTGTTCAAATATTGTTATTGTTTTTAAATTCAAATAAATAAATCATAAATTATATTATATGGTTTTGAGAAGCAAAAATATGTTTGTCATATTTGTATTTTTTATATTAACATCTCGAACATCTATAAAATTCATTTTTTTATAAATTAATCTGTAAATTTAGTTAGGCTTGTAAATAAAGTTTAAAAGAAATTTCCGGAAAATCAATAATAATTCTTTGGGTGTTTTATAACAAAAAATTTTTTAAATTGTTTACAAAATCAGTACACTACAATTCCAACAATTTCGGTCCATCCTAGTCTAACAAGCAATGTCTAAAATTTCACTTCTCAACACAGTTTTTTTTTTTTTTTTAAGAATTTTCTTTTTTTGATAATTTTTATGTCAGCAATAAATCAAATTATTCTTTTAATTTAAGTTTATCCGAACAATTTTTTTTTTTTTTTTAATTAATAAAATTTAATCTCCTTCAAAAATATATATGTATATACATATATATAAATTTCTAAAATACATAAAAATCATAAAAATCTATTTCTTCTTATATTATTTTTTTTTTTCTTTTAAGAATTACAAAATAATATGAAAATTTTTTATGCATAGTACATTAAAAGAAAAAGTTTAAAAATAACTGTCTGCGCATACAGCATAAAAAATTAATTTGAAAATGAAAAAAGAAGAATAGTATGTTCGAACTATCTATTATTTTTATTTAGCTTAGTATGTACAATTTGAATTAAATTTCACTTTTCGAAACTATTACTGGAAAAACATATATAAATTTGTATATGCAAGCCTTTTTTACATAAACAGTGTTAACTATATAAATTCTATAGATATATAACTTTGAAAATGGAAAGAATTACGCAAATTAAAAAAAATCTGTTCTATAACAAAATTGATATACCTTCTTCACTCATTTCCAACATGTCACAAGCTCTGGATTTTTTAATTGTATACCAGAGGTAACACTTATTATCTGTATCGTGCACTATCTTATAGCCTTCGCAAGATTTTAATACTGTGCCTAACTCAAGCAATGAATTAAAATTTTTGTAAAATTTCGATTATCCAAACAGTGCTCAAAATTATCATTCAAAATTTATGCTGATTATAAAGAAAAAAAAGATTTAAACAATATTTCTTTCTTTTATAAGAACGAATCAGTTTGTATGAAATCAAAACTTGTATAGAGAAAATGTGCGGAAAATTTCACATAAAAAGATCATAAAAATCTTCTCTTCCTTTCTCTTGTACGTTAAACTTATACTAAAAATTATATTTCTCCGTCTCTCCTTAAAAATCTTAAATATCAAAATAAATTTTCCGACTAAAAGGAAATCTGATTTTCTTTTTTTCTTTTTTTTTTCTGATTATTTGTCATTTATTTTCGTGTGTATATTTTTATAACAGAAGTGTTTTTCTTCATTAAAAATCGAAAATGAAGAAAAAAAAACAAATACTTATTTTTTTTTTTAAAAAGTTCATTTGTCTCGTTTTTTTTTTTTTTTGCAAAAAATTTTAATTTACACAGTCTCGCAAAAATCAAAAGTATAAGTTAAGAAGAAAAAATAAGCATCGATTCAGTTCTGCATAAAATATTTTTAATTTTGGCTGTAATAATAATTAACATAATATTTTATTCTTAGACAAAAATTTCAATAAATTAATGTTGACGCAGTCACAGAGGTTTACTTTAACATTTAATTAGACGTTGAAGCATCGAAATATTAAAAGGAAATATTAAAAGATTCAAATTTTATGATTGAAGATTATGATTATGATTTTAGAATTTATTCCATATTGATATTGCTAAACCATAAAACATATCTGTACAAAATAACTTCTATGTACAGGACATTTGTAAAGACTTGTCTTTATTAATCTATAAACCGTGGTAAATCCCATAAAATCCTGATTCTACGCTTGAAAACTTTTTTAGAAATCTCTTAAAATGTTAACCTCAAAATTCAAAAAACATACAACTACAACTGAGAATATATTAACTGAGGATATTGAACATTAAGTAAAGGAATTTGTCGATAGGCCGCTATAATACCTTTCAACCTTAATAGATATAAAGCAACGTTTACGCAATTAATTTAATAACATTACAATTATCTTTACAGAATTACGTTTTACACATACTTAGTCAAAATATTTTGAAAAGTTTTGATGGGAAACTAAATATTATCACTTTAATAAAACATTAAAGATGATCAAATTAACATTATTATTTCAAATAACATTATACTATGAATTGTTTATTGTTAAAACGTTTATTGAATAAATAATTGAATTTAGTCAGAAAATATTCTTAAAATAAAAAAATATTTTATATGAAAAAAAAAAAGTCAAAAAATTTTGTGTAATAAAAAAATATAAATAAAGTGTTTTCTTTTCTTTTTTTTTTTTTTTTTGGTAATTTAAATCAAAACAAAAAAAAATAACCAAAATTATTCATCAACAATGAAGATCAGACGTGATCTTTTATATCAATTTAATATTAGTTGCCCATTAAAGAGAATACACTTAGAAAAAAAATTATTTCTGCTGCATAAATATTGCTGTGCGAAATGTTCACGAAAAATTTATTTTATATTTTAAAATATTATTTCAAAAAAAAATTTTTAATTTTAAATTAAATTAAAATTAATATAAAAAAAAATATTTAAAATTTAAAAAAAAATAAAGTGCAATACAAGTATTTGACACCAAGTACCAGCGTTATCATCTGTTATTGACATTATTCATATGTTTATGAAACAAAGTGTCAAAAGGAAATATTGTCAATCCATAAAAAAGTGAATTAAATTATAATAATATTATTATTTTTTTTTTACTATTTTCATTGACAAAATATAATATACAAATCAAGTTAACAAAAATATTATATTATATTTAAATTGAATTCAGCTGTTGTAGATCAATAGTACCTAATATCTAATTCTAATTTGATTCAATAAAGAACATAATATACATTTGAAACTTAAAACTTTTATGTTAAAATTTTTAAATGGGAAACAATTAAAAACCAAAAAATTAAAATTCCTAAAATCAAACAGAATTATTATATATATTACATTTATAATAATTGACAATATATTGTATAGCCAATTGAAAAATATATTTTTTTCTTTATTCGGGTGAGAGGACGCCATGTATGCGCGAGAATTGCGCAAATGGAGTCTGCACAAATTTCTAATGTACCTGTTGTTACTACCAGTTATAATGTTGCTGGTAATTTGTTGTCCAATAAATTCAATGCATTTACAACAACAACACGAAAATGTTGTTCGAACAACAAAATTACCTCTAATTGCAACAATAAATCCAAAATTAAAACATATAATAGATTATCAACATTTTATGTTGATGAACAACAACAACAACAACATAAAACAACATTACATTACAAAAGATATCACAGAAGAAAATTTAAAAGAAAATCAAAATTTACAAAAATTAGATAATATTCATAATAAAAATTATTATAATAATTATATAGAATATGATAATAAATTTAAACTACCAAGTAGATCAAATAAATTATCTAATAAAAATTTATTAAATATAATTACTACTACTGCTAAATCAAATAAACCAATTTTAATTAAAATTAAATCTGATGAAAAAATTTCATCAGCTAATTCAGCTAAATTTCCAAATGTTCCAAATCAAAATAGTCAAATAATAAATATTAATAACAATATTACAGAAAATATAAATAATAATAATAATAATAATAATAATACCAATAATGATAATAGTAATAATAATATTCACAAATTATTAAATTATAATATTAGTGATGCAGGTCATGATCTACAAGATAATAATAATAGTATTAAGTTTAGAAATAATAAATTTAAAAGAGACATTAATTCGAAAAATTTTAGTCAGACAAGTGAAAATTATCAACAAAAACAACAAGAACAACTGAAGAATAATGAACTAAATTATGATCTGAACCAACGAAATTATACTATTAGAAATTTGATGCCAGTGAATTTTAGCCTAGTTAATGATAATATTAGTAATAACAATAATAATAATAATTATAATAATAATAATAATAATAATAATAATAAAAATTTAATTAAAAACAATAATAAGCAATTTATATTTAATCAATTTACTAAATCAAGCAATCAATATAATATTGATCCAATAGCATTGCATGAAAATTTTATAACTAGAACTTCTGAAGCAAAATATAAACGTTTTCACGAGCAAAAAGAAAGACATGCTCGTATCGAAACCCATCGACGTCGATTATTTGAATTGCAAAAACAATCAAATAAATTAATTAGCAATATTTCAATTGAGCGAACACGCAGAGATTCACGTTCTTATCCATTACATTTGCAATCCGTACCATCATTGTCATCACCATCATTATCAATTAATAATAATAATAATGGACAATATAGACAATCTCAATATAATAATAATAATAATAATAATAATAATAATAATAATAATAATAATAATAATAGATTATTAATGCAGCAGTATCAACAACATCCACCGCAATCATCGTCCATGACCCTAATGTCTGTGTCATCAACTTTATATCCAATGTATCAAACAACTAGTTATTACAACAATAATAGATATACAAATCAGCACGATAATAATCAACCAAAATTTCAGACACAATTACAATATCAACCACAACATCAGCAATATAGTCAACCTCAATATCAGCAACAACAACAACAGCAGCAGCAATATTCAAGATATCCTAATTACAATTCAAATTATAATAATCAACATCAGCTGTCAAATTATAATTCAGAGTATAATAATAATAATAACAATAATAATAATAACTATAATAATAATCAACATGATAATCGAATGTCAAATAGTAATAATCAACATCAACATAATAATCATAGAAAACGACCGCGACGATATTGTTCCGCGCGTGATCCGGCTCAATTAGCTTTTGAAGCTCCAACGGTATTCGAAGGTAAAATAATTTCAATGAGTCATGATCGACGGGCGAATTTTTCGGTTACCTTTGAAGTTAAAGAAATTTTTAAAAAACAAATTGGTTACATTTTACCACATTTATTACGTTTACAATTTACTTACCGCAATAATAGTGGTGAATGTGATATATATCGTGAACATTTAAGACCCCGTGGTCTAGTACGTAGCAATGATTTAGAGCAAGGACGAATTTACATTTTATTTGTGCAACAAATTGATTTGGGTAATTTTACTATTCTAGGACAGCCAATTAAAAAAACACGTCGTGCTATAATTGCAGTGAAAAATGGTGTTAGTGAAAATTATGGTAAGTTTTTCTATATCAATAAATTTATTAATTTCTAACATTATTTTCTGAAAAAATTATTGTGTTCTGATTAAGATATTATTTTCCAATTCGAATATATAGTTATTGCTTTCTATTTATGTACATAAAGTCAGAGCGTACATTTTAGCCATACATAGCAAAATAAATATTGCTACAGGGTAATTCAGGGGTTTTTTTTTTTTAAATAAATGACATTTATAAAGTAACGCATATTAAGTTATAAAATACGAAAAAAAAAATATTTTTTTGTTTTGTAAATTGAATATACAATTTTTAAAATTTTTCACATATTTTTAAAAGTTGAATTTCAATCTTATATTTTTAGTATTTTATTTCTTACCTGTAAGTAAGAACTTTATATCTAACTCTGTTAAAAAAAAAAAAAATTTCTCACATTATTCAAATGAATTTAAGATTTTCTATTTTTTTATTTTTTTTTTTGTTAAATATTTTAGCAAAACCTCACGTATTTCCCCACAATAAATTCATAAATTTTATTTGTCACACTCACTGTCTATTATCGCTTTGCACGCATGTGCACCAGATGTTTCCAATAATATAAAATTTGTGTGTATATAATATTATTTTGTGTATTCTCAAAACTATTAAAATTCTATAATTTTTTCCTGTTTATCTCATAGATTAGTCAGTTGTCTTATATTATACGTATGTAGTATGTTGTATTATAAATGTAAATATATATATACCTTTGTGATAATTGTTTTCAGTTATTTGATTTAGTTTTGTTTTTCTTTTTTTTTTTGAAAGAATGGTAAAAAAAATTCGTAAACCTTTTCTAGTTAACTTTACGAATTTTTTTTTTGGTTTCTTAGAATTTATCACAAAATTTTTAAGACTCAATATTAGTTATTTATTTCATACGTTAATAACACTGTGTGCTGATTGATATCGATTGATATGTTAGTTAAATTTTTTCTCTAAATCTCAAAAAACCAATTCATGTTGTTAGTTAATGATGGAAATAAATAATGCACCCTATAATTCAGTCTTATCGTTTAGCCTCTACTTTGCTGAAAAAAAACATGGACCAAATTCAAAATGCCTGTAGCTTTTAATGATTTAATGTAGGTACCGAAGAAGTTTAATTTAACCAAATTATAAAAAAAATAAGTTCTATGTTCTGTATTGTACGTAGACGTTCGCTTTAAATGTCACAGAGAATATGTAAAATTTAAAATTTTTTACCTTAATACTTAACTTAACGTAGGTCGCATATTAAAATTATGATATCCTTCGAATAAGTTCGTAAATGTTTTAATAAAAAATTCATAAATATAATATATACACACATTCGTATATACATAAATGTGTATCTTAAAATTCATTACACATTGTATTTACACGTATCTTAGAGATTTTCTTATTATTTTGTTACAATTTATTATTTGAGTTGTATATTTGTATTTGACTAGCTGTGTTGTTGTTAAATTTTTTGTTATTATTTCTGATTTTTTATTTCTTTTGCTTTATAGTGTCAGGTGACAAAATGTCCTTCCTTATTTTTGGTTTTTTTTTTCTTGAAAGTGAGTAAAAAAAAAATACTACTACTTCCTAAAAAAAAAAATTAAAAAAATAAATAAAAATGATCTCGCACATGTCAAAAAAGTTTTTTTTTTTTTTTGCCAGACAAAATATTGTATTTTTTGTACTTAAGATGAATAAATATTTGCTATACATCGTTCTCTCGAAATAAATATGTAAAATGTATGTATTTCTTTAAGAAGAAAAATAAACAAAAAAAAAATTAAGTTCGTATATACCTAAAGTCAAATATAAGAAAATTTACAAAAAAAAAATAAAAAATTTAGGTACAATTAGATTCTACTTATTGTGAAGAAATTACCAGGCAACTATAAAAGAAATTTACCGTCAACAGATGGCATTATTTAGTAAGAAAAAAAAAACTCTTAAAAGATAATCCAATTTAATAACAAGATTATAACATGAAAATACGATTTTTATCATTAATTTTTGAACAGAATAATCCCAAAATCAAATATTTAAATATAATTAAATATAATTTAAAGATATTAGGTTTAGATTTCTAGAATAAGGTTTAATATAAATTAGATATAAAATTTGTGTAGTGTTGTAATTAAAAATTTTAAATTTCTTTTTTTGGTAATTAAAACTAATTAACTTTATTTTATTGTTCCGTTCAAAACATTTTTCTTAACTTAATCATTATATCAAACCAATCAGAAAATAGTTTGTAAGGAACATTATATAACTATTTATGTAATATATCTTTATTTTTGCACCTATTTTAATACCTTTAAATTATGTGTTTGAAAAAAAAAAAAAATATTATAAATCAATTTTTCCCACGCAATCGCTAACATGTCAATAATCTTTCAAAAACTTTTAATATTGCATCTTTTTTTTTTTTTTTTCAAATGTTATGTGAACAAATAATATTTCTTATATATGTTAATTTTTCTTATTTCTTTTTACGTTTATTATTTTTTTTTATTGTAAATAAGCTGTAAGCTAATATGTTTATTACCACTAATCTGTGTTAAATTGCGTGTAATGTTTATCTTGTCAGTCAAACCAACCGAAATGGATTAATTTGCGGTAAACTGTCTATAATATGTATATTATTCATATTGCTGTGGTTTAACAATATTTTTTTTTTTTTATTTAATGTTCTGTTTTTTTTTTTTTTATATGGCTATATATTTATATTTTATTTATTAATTTTATTTATATTTTTTTCTTAAATCTTGTACTTACAACTTAATAATTCACTTTACCTAGTTCCCTTTCCATATTAATTTCATTTTTTAATTTATTTTTTTTCTGTTTTTTTTTTTCATTTTTAAAGAATGGTCCAATCAAGCTAATAACCGCACATTGCTACTGAAACAAAAAATATAACAAACATTTTGATATAAATTTTTAAAAATTTTGAATTATTTTAAAAATATTTGAAATAAAAATGTAAAATGACATTTGTGTCTATTAGAATCAAAAATATGTTCCGTCATCGTAGGTAATTTTGAGAAAAACAGGATAATTTACGGCATCTAAAATCTCTTATATATATTTATTTGCAATTAAACTGTCATATTTTCGATTTTAACACACTTTTTACTAACTAAGTATTGTAGAAAAGAGTATTCGTAGAATTGGCGATGGATGTAAATAAAAAGTTTGGTGACAACTTCAAACAAACTTCAAAAAATTTTCTTTTTCCATGTACCTAATAGGCCTTTGAGAAATTTTAAGCCACCCCAGTTTTTTTTTTTCGATTTTTTCTTTATTAATTATCTATATAAGCACCTTTATTATAAATTTTCTTTTTTAATAAGATATTAATTGCAAATTTATTTGCAATATTTTTATTGAAGTTTTTTTTTTTTTTTTTCTCAACATAAAAAAGAGAGCGCTGAAAGTCATAAAATTACTTGATCTTTTATTATTTCAAGCAAAAGAAGAAAAAAAATTGTTTTTTTAATCAATAATAAATTGGTCATATGGTGTCAAACTGTGTTAATAAAACTCTGAATGAAATATTGCAATAATAATACTTGAGAAGAACGGTTTATATAGGTTGGTAGATATAAAAATTATTGCAAAAAAAAATTCTTCTTTAAGATTGTAAGGGAAAAATATTATTGTTTTATATTTTGGAAATATATGTATAAATTTTTTTATTGTTTTACGGAAATGAAGAAGATTGTTAATTTATTTTTACGACAATATAGGGTCGACTGCTGGATTAAACTTAATCCTATATTCTGCCGAAAAAAATTTAAAATGCCAAGTTTTGGACTTGAAAAGTTGAAACACTGGAAAATGCACTTTCAACTATGGTACCTGTACGTGACGTAGATTTAAGAATATTGTATAATTGTATCTACATATTATATAATTTCTTAATTAAAAAAAATGTTTCATTATATAATAATAAAAAAAAATAGAATTCTGTCTATGGCAACAAATATTTTTAATATTAAAAATAAAATGAACACATAAGCCATATAAATAGATGATGAAATCAAATTCACAACAATTATATACAAAAATAACTATAAATTTTACAAATAATAAAATTGATCTTTTTAAATTAAAAACCAATGAATGAATGAAAATCCTTGCCACATTAATTAATTTATTATTTAATATCATTTCTCCAATTCTAAAATTAATTAACCAATTAAAAATAATTTTTTTTTTCTTTATTTTATTTAATTTATTAAACCATACATACTGACTAGGTCATTAACTCATTATTATAAAAACCTATGTTGTACAAATAAAAAAGATAACATTAAAAAAAAAAAAAAAAAAAAAGTAAATAAATAAATTGAAGCGCAAAATTCAATTTATGCTATTTCACTTTCAAATACAAATATCTATCGAAGAAAAAAATAAAATATAGTGAATAATATAATTGACAATGAAATTCGATATTTTTATATTTCCCTTTTTTTTTTATTGATGAAGAAAATTTTTTTTTTGAATATTAAAACTCAAATTACGCACTATAGTTCATTGTACTTGTTTTTAAATACATATTATAATAATTTGTTTATCATTATAAAATATATATTTAATATATAATATTAAATACATAATAATTTATAAAAAAAATATATATACAAATATTTATATATACTATTATGACCACTAAGCAACAAAATTTACAATATTTATACATTTTAACTGTAACATTAAAAAATTTATTTATTAAAATTATCAGGAATATTTATAATTTTCATTTAATAAAAAACTGTGAGAAAAAATTTTATGTATATATAAATATTTTTTTTTTTACAATACTTAATTTTTAGCAAAATATACATTAGTCTATGTTATTTATTAATTGATTAAATGAAACCTTAATTGAAAGATTCTATTAATATAATAACATTTATAAATTTCAAACGAACATAATTATTATATGTAGTTTAATTCTTCAATCTTTGACTTATTAATTGACCATCTGTCAAATATACGCATAACATAATATAGAGTTACAGAAATCCACAAACAATTCTGTAATCGACATAAAGGTGTTACCATTTAAATGCAAAATTCACGATCACGTAAACAATATAAATATATAATTATGTAATGAATACATGAACGGTAGCACTGAGTATATCAAATTTTAACCTCGTACAAAAGATATTTTAACTAAATATATACCAATTGTACACATATACATAAAAATTTTAACATGTCTATATGTTAAAAAAAACTTGTAAAACATTTATAATGAGCTTAGATTTCAATAATAAGCTTAGATATAAATTTTTGCAAAATATAAATGGTGAAGAATATTTCAATCCTATTAAATGTCTTAAGTTGAAAATCAAATTAGCGGACAATTGAGTTAACATAATTCTAATAATGTTACTATACATATTATAGTAAACACGTAACAGACTTGTATTTTGTACATCATGTACATTTATAGATACGCTATAATTTGAACAGAATATTTTTTTCTGAATTTAATATAAAAAATACATAATGTTCTTGTTTTTTTTTTAATTATATTTATGGCTTATTAGATTTATATTGACAAGTCATCAAACTCTTAAATTTCAAATTATATTATAAATCTCAGAAAATTCTTAAAAGTGCTTAAAATTATATATCTTAGATTGATTTTGTAATATCTGAATATCTAAAAGTCTCTTTTTGGATAATACTTCATTTGAGTATTAATATATTTTCACGAGTTGCTATTCATCCGAACCGACCAATTTTTCAATGAGAATATCTCTATTTATCATTTCCTTAACATCCCTAATATTTAATATCTTAAAAATTGTCAATCAATCGCAGATACTGACCAATCAAAAAAAAATAAAAATTTAATCTAATTTACCCCAAAAAATCATAAAAGACCTTATTTTATTTTTTTTTTCTAAAAATCTATTAAATTTTTCTTCAATTTGACGAAATTAGAAATAAAAAAAATTGTTTTTATGTATAAAATTAAATCTAAAAGTGAAAGAAGATAAATTGTTTTTCAATATTTGTTTTTGTCAAGAAATGAAAATGATTCATTCGTATTTGACCCTAATTTGAAATAATCCGCATTGAGAATAAGAAAACTGAGGGTATTTTTTGTTTTTATTTACATTTTGTATGCAATTCTAAAGGACACACATATAACATATAGTATACGACTATACGTACAAAAAAAAATACAATAAAATAAAATATAAATTTCTGAATGAATTTCACTATTTTAATTTTTTTTTTTGCACAATCAAAATTTTATAATTCATTATTTTTTGTTAGTAATTTTCCAGATGTTTTATATTATAAAAACGTGATAAAATGATCATTTTATTGAAATTCATTGTTCATTCAGTAAAAATTACAACATACGTACATAATAGTATAATGAAAGTAATTTATAAAAATCATTTTAACACCTAATTAATATTGAAAACGTCCTTAATAATAATATAATGTAATAAAATTCATGAATACTGATCTTATATCGAATTGAACCTAACTTATGAGCTAACTTATGTTTGATAGTCTCTTTCGAAAATAATTCTTATTATGCTTATTAAATTATGAAAAACAATTTATGTTATAGATATTTCAAATTTTCAAAAGAAATTGAGATAAAAATCAATTTGTTATGAATCCAATTACATGGAAGGTTGTAACAATTTATAACGTCAATTACATTTATGACCTATTTGTTGAAACATATAAGTTCAAAGAACAAGAGTCGAAAGAACCATTGTCGAGTCAACTAAAATCAAAAAATTCTAGATACTAGAAATATTTTTCATTTGAATTTGTTTTGAATGAATGATGAACTAATGATGAAACCTTGATTTAAAAAAAAAAAATTATCAAAATCAGTTCATAAATATCGCCTGTAGAGGTACACAAGTGTTGGTATGGAGAAAACACTAATAATATATAAGTTCATTACGAAATTAAATAGAAAAATAAATTAAAATTAATTAATTAAAAAAAAAAGAC
This sequence comes from Hybos culiciformis, assembly GCA_964007475.1. Classification (NCBI taxonomy): domain Eukaryota; kingdom Metazoa; phylum Arthropoda; class Insecta; order Diptera; family Hybotidae; genus Hybos; species Hybos culiciformis. The sequence goes on from OZ023274.1 coordinate 13,861,177, forward strand.
AAATGTCCGGAAGAATTAATCTAAAAGGGCCTATAATGAATTAAACGACCAAAAACATAATCTGTTGAATTTAACATAACAGTGCTATTATAACTTTGCACTATTTTAATTATAGGGCAATCTCAATAACAAAATTCATCTCATCAAATTTTATTTTTCCAGTCAAAATATTAAAATAATAATATTAAATGCAAAAAATCAATCAATATTTATATTGAAATAAAACTAGAACAAATATTTAAAAAAAAAAAAATAATAATAATTGAAAGAAAAAATCAATGAAGGTTGAGTTTTCTGTTAGTTATGTACTTATGTATATGATTTTTTTTTTTAAATAAATTTTCCCATAAGTCACCACATTATGTATATATATTTATTATTCTGAATATAATAAACCGGCCTTCAAATGCAAATATTATATGAATCGAACGCAAAATATGTTGAACGGTCATTTGCAGAAAAATAATTTTCATTTTTTTATATATTAAAAATTTTAAAATAGATATTTTTTTTTTTGTGAAATAAAATTATTCAATGTACATTTTACTTAGTTACATTTTTATACCCATTCCACCTACCCATCAAATATTTACATGTATATACGCAAGAAAATACAAGAGATAGTGTTTAATTTTTCTCATAATTGAATTTACCTGTGCGAATGCAATTTTGCTGCTTTGATGCAAAAATAAAAAATAAAAAAACCACACATAGAAAAACATTAAAAATTGTCTACAACTAACTAACTACTATATAAAATTTCAATTTATATTTAATTCATTATTTTTATGCGTTCACGCATTAATTTTTTATACAAAAATTTTACGTATGTGTATGGAATTAATTGAACTGTGAAACTGAGAAATAAATTTCTGTTCGTCCAACTTAAGTTTTTTCGTGCAACTTAAGTGTGTTCACTTTTTATATACAATACCAGGAAAATATCGGATATAAAAAATTATGGAGTCAAAATTTAATGAAACAAAAAATTGTAGTAAAAGTGGAACTTTACTTCTTTATTTTTGCGGGAAACCTTGTCAGTACCACTTTATTTATTAATTGGAAAATAAATTTGTTAAACTTTATCTTATTAAAGCTCTATTTAAATCAGGGTTTTAATGCTTACGTCTTAAGAACAACGCACAAATAACTAATTTACCTATTCTATTAATTATAATTTTTATATATATATTTTAAATATTAAACTTGGTTTTAGTTTAAAAAAAATATTCAGCCACTCTTTAAATATTAAAATAAAAAATAAGTTTATACTTTATTAAAAAAATATTTTTACATAAACAAACTTTTAAAAGTGTGTTTTCTTTTCCTATAATTAAAAAAAAAAAAAAAAATCTAAATTTAGAAAATTTATTTAGACATAGAAGCACTTATATAAAGGGGGAGTTTCAGCATGTTTTTTTTTTTTTTTCTTTTTTATTTCATAATTTTTATGTTCTACTGCTTTCTATTTTGAACTGTATAATACCTATTTTTATCTCTTCATGCATATTTAAAAAAAAAAAATAAAATAAAATCACTATATCTTTTAATTACCCTCGAATTAATTTGCTATTTCAATTGAGATAAGTAATTTAGAGTTTAAATTCTTCGTCATATAAAATTTTTTTTAATTATTTATAATTTTTCTATAATAGCAGTTTCTAGAATAACATGCTAATTTTTGTATAATATATACTTTTGGACCCTTCGACTCAATATCTCGGCAACTATTTTCTCGCTGATAATTCATATTTTGATTTTGTTACCTTGTTATTTATTTCTATATATTAATTCCAGAAAATTACAAATTTAGTTGGAATATTAAAATTTATTTGTAATTCTTATAACAATACTAAAATTGACTAAAAATAACTAAGTATTATAATTATTTTAAGTGAATAATAAAGGTATCTGACTAAATTTTGAAGAAATTTCATTAAAAAAATTTCAAAATACAAAAATGACACGAAAAACTAAAATAAATAAGAAATTAGTTTGCGATAAATTTTTGTCTTTTTAATGACACATTATTTTATCATTCATTATATTTGCTAAAATTTCAGGTGTCTTGCACGAGATTTAGATCAAACTTTATTATTTAATCATTTATTTATTTATTTTTTCGTGAAAATATAGCGTAAACATAAATCACAGAGAATTATTTTGCGAAAGTAAACATTAAAAAATTTTTTTTAAATGATAAGAAAGTTTTAACAAGACAGTATTATCTTATATTTAACTTTTATTTATGAAAGAGACGTCATCATTTAAATATATAAATCATCAAAAAGTATATTTGATGCAATACAATAGTTTTAAATTTCGTCAACATACTTATACCATAAAGTTAACAGGCTGTAATTTTAGCTGAAAGCTTTCTTTACCAAGTAGGTATATAAAAATCACAAGTTTCTCAGCTTAATTATCATAAAAACAGATGCACCGGATCAATATCGGACGGATCTAAAGATCTGTAACATTCTATTCATCTGTCGCCTTGATCAAATCATTATTGATTAAAATTATATCAAATAAATAATTTGTGATTTGAAATAAAAATTTTAATATTCACAACATAATTTATAAAGTTTCATTACAAATTCTTAGCATGTCTAGGAATAACAACAACTGTTTGCTGTGCAATGGTTTTTCATAAACAAAAATACCGGTTAGCCACTTTGGAACCTAATCAATATCAAAAAAAAAAAAACATCATATTTGCATAACATTTTTATTAATAATTAAAAATGCAATTTTAATGCAGGAGGTAAAAAAATTATCACATAGAAAACATTCAAAGAATCTTTGCTGTTAAATTTCATTTTATAGTTTATGCTTTTATTTTCATCTTCAGCCTTTTTTTATTCTTTCTTTGCTACACATAATGATGATGATCAATAATTGTGCCACCACATTTATTCTTGATTTCGTACATTGAAGATTGCTTACTATGCAGTATAACATAATTTCGATACAATTTGAACTTGTTGCAAATTAATTTATATATATAAATGATTAAAATTATAAATTCTATACTAAATGAAGTTTTTCAATTGAAATACACCTAGTGCAAAAAAATTTCCTGGACTACATTATAATGTTTTACAAATTATAGACAATATAAGTATGTTAGTTATACGAGCTCAAACGAGTTTTGGATTTGATTAAAACTTTTAATCAAATTGATTAAAATCGACAATGAGTTTATTCGGATTAAAATGTTTTATTCACATTTTGTAGGCATTAAAAGTTTGATCCAATTACTTATTGTATTATAATTGATACGAAAATCTGGGTCTAACGTTGCATTTTTTAAATTTTTTTTATAATTTACAACTTCTTCACTATTCATTTCATTGAATTCAGGGTCTCTAAAAATAATTCACAATTTTATATTTTTATTTAATTTTAAATATAAAATTCATAAAAATTCATTACAAGAAAAGCGGTTGCAACAAATTAGCAGACCAAAACGTGAAAATGCACTTGATAAATTCTCACTGAAAATATAACATTATATTACACCAATTAGATTGGTATAGTAACTTGACCAACTGGCTTCTAAGTGTATCTTTTGGCTGCTGATTAGTTTGCTTGTTTTCAGTTTTGGGTAGGTGAACTAATAAATAGTTGGGTGGTCTGCCAATGTTTATAATTTAATTTTTTTTTTTTTTTATGCTTATAACCTTACGGGCATACACATTTTTTCCTTTTTGATTATTTTTTTTTTGCTCTTTCGTTAAAAAAAAAAATAAATTTTAAATAAAAAAAAATAAATAAGAAAGAAAGAAAAAGTCATCAATATGTAATTCCAGGTGAAGCTTCCAAGAACTTCATTTTCTTCTCCTTTTAATAATATAAAATTGCATACCATTAGTACATAATATTGCTAAAATATACAAAGACATATTATGTCTTTTTTCATTTATACTGTGTGTTTTATAATAGGGAAATGCATAAAATATTGTTTATTTAATAAATTAATCATAAATTGAATAATAATAACTATGGGAATTCCGATTTCTTTTGACATAATATATTATAATCGGTTTAAAACAAGATTTTTTTTTAACTGTGATTGGGAATAAACATTTTTTTTTTTTATAAAAAATATTAACTAAAATTTTCAAAAGTTCTTTTAGCTTTGGATTGCGAGCTAATAAAAAATTTTAATGTGCATGTAATCGGTAAGTTGTATTTACAATCGCAAATTTAGCTCGGTAAATGGTGTCAATACACATGTAATAATTATTTAATTAAGTAAATTTCATTTACATTCTCCGTATTAAGTAAATTTTATTTACTTTCTTGAACTTTTGTTTATTTTTTGCATTGAAAATGTATTGATTGCAACTACCTCTCACATGCACATTAAAACAGTATACAAAACATGTTAATAAAATTTGTTATACAGCTCGTTGTGTATATACACAAAAACTCATAGACACTTCTCAATATTATAGTATTGACTCGTGTCTATGTGTTTTTGTGTTTTTGTGTATACACAACTCGTTGTAATAACAAATTTTCTTAACATGTGTTGTAATCTACTATAAAATTTATAAATAATTTTCGTATCTAATCTTATAGAAAAAAAACTGAGTAAAGATTGGTAGTTATTTTGCATAAGACAAAAAAACTTTCTGACGCACTCGGAAAATGTGACGAAAGCTGATAAGTTATCGTCATTGTAATGTGATTACTTCATCTTTGGTTGAATATGGAAATTTACTTCTTTCAACTTATTTCAAATTTGATAAATTATTTCAAGATACCTCGAAATCTACCAACAAATTAATTTATTCAAATCTAAAAGTTCGAAACCCAACTTTAAGTGACATTTCCCTAATGAGTTTACAAACATATAGCAAACACAAAGCATATAAACAAAAATGTGTCCGACGAACGACAGCTGATAATTTCTTTCAAGTTTGCATTTGCTTATTTTTTCTTTTTTTTTTTTCATCTTCTTTTTAGTTATTTTACTTTTTCTTGCAATAATTTAAGAAATCATAATAATAATTTTTTCTTAATTTGGAAATATACAATAAAAAATATTCATCGTTTATTCAAAAAAAAAAAAAACAAAAAAAAAAAAACTTCTGTTTTTATTTTTAAAAGACAAGGTATTACATCGTACACATAAAAAGGAATTTTTCTTTAAGGAAATAAAAAAAATAGGAAATTTTCTTATATAATATATTATTGTAAAATAAATAAAATAATAAAATTTATCCCTTTAACAGTTTTAACTTATAACAAAATAAATTAAAATGCATTTTAAGATAAAAATTGTACATCTAGGTATATAAATAGTTAAAAGTTTTAAAGACTTATGGTGTAGGTATATGTCAAATTTTATTTAAAATATTAATATGCTGAATTTTATCTTGTCATATTGAATAAAAATATTAAAATATATGATGTAAAAAAAAAAAAATTAATTTCAGAATTCAGTGCATACTATCTACATTAATAACGCATATTATAAAAATATGTTACAGCATCAGTGTCGAGTTTTTATAATACTATTAAAATCATAATTATTATGCGATATTCAATAAAATTTTTATTAATGAAAAATATTTTATCAAGTGTGCATTATTATTTTAATAATCAAATTATCAATTATATGTAAGAAAAAAAACCATCTTGGCATATTTTATTCTATTCGAGTAATAATTTTCTGAAATGATGATTTGTTCATTCAAATCTTAATTTCAAGGTTGAATTATGCTCATTAAATTGATGTGTTCAATTTTCATGTATTTTCTTAGAAGTTACGAATTATTTCAGTAAAACAACTAAATTAATTATTTAACAGAATTCTATAACTTTCTCCACCTACATACAAATAAGAATAGTAAGTTTAATGTTTTTTATTCCAGAAATATCTATCTAAGCTAAATATCCAAAATCCTCAATTTTATAGTGACGCATCCATATATAGGAAAAAGGTCATTAATCTTAAGGAGTCGAAATAACATTTAAATATATACATTAAAGTTTATAATTTACCGACACAACATATCACAAAATCCGCAAACTAAATATGTTTTACTGCTATATTCATCTCTAAATACATGTTGTTGTTTATAAGCATTTACATTGTAAATGCATATCAAAACATATGTTGTTGTTTATGTACTTTGGCTATATGCATTAGATCATTAAAGCCATAATAGAGAATTTCTAATAACAACTAGTCATCTTTTGACCATAAAATCAATAAAATGTGTATAAAATTTTAAAACCTAATAAAAAATAATATCTATCTTTATTCAGTTCAAAATTAATTAATATTAGAAACATTTTAAAAACTGGTTTATTTTTCTGCAGAAACTATTACAATTGTTTATTGAATTGAAATTAATTATGTTTTAAATTTTAACTGATCCTTAAAAAAAAAAAACTAAATTGATAAATTATATATTATATTATTTTCCCACAAATTTTAAATCATGATTGAATATTAAATTATCGAACAATATCTACAAGGTATGATGAGTGGATGAATAATTTAAAAATTTAATGACACTGCTATACTGTATAAAAAATACGCAAATTTCAGTCCTCTATCCGATTTCAATAAAACTTTCAGGATTTGTTGAGTCAAGCTAAAGTTCGTACCGTGTTTTGACGAAACATTTAGGATGGAACTTTCGGAATTAAATTGAATTGACAAAAACCCACATTTTTTTCTTAACATTATAACATTATGAATGAACTTTTAACTTGAAAACACCATTTAAAATAGGAACGTGATAACCAACATAAATGCGTTAATAAACAATTTAGCCGGGTTATGTATCTACAACTACATACATAAAATTAAAGTTTTTAGTTTAATTAGATTAAATATATATATTTTTAAAAAGAAATCGCATCAAAATGATTACAATAAAAAATATTATGACATAAATTTAATTACTTAATAATTTATTAATAAAAAGTTTTTATATTTTTGATATCTTTATTATATACATATATTCAAAACATTTTAAAATACATTCCACATTTCTAAAACACTATTCTTAAATGCTTAAGACCCAGCAGAATGTGCCGCTAAAAGAAAAAAAATAATTTTTGCAAATATAAAAATGTTTAATAATAGGTAATATTTAATTATATAGCGCCATCTATATTTTTATTATCATACGTACATTTAACCTAAATTACATTGATCTCAAAAAAATTTAAATTCAAGACGTTTTTTTTTTTTTTTTTGCTAACCATTACTTTTTGATGTAGTCATTATTTAAATGATGGTCCAACTAATCCATGTTAAGAGAGCATTATACGATATACATATTTTTCTATATTATATTATTAATATAAAATAGTCGATGGTATCCATAAATACCCAACATAATGATGTTACAAGATATTTTATTGAATTAATTTTAATATTAGATATCTACAATTTCAAATTGAAAAAAATAAAATAAATAAATTTTAATATTAATAATATTGGGACAGCCAAAAGTTCATCATTACAATATTCGATATAATTTGCTTGAACTAATTTATTATACCTACTATCTGTGCACATTTAACATTGAATTGTAGTCCAGATAATCCTCGTCATATGTAATTTTAAAAATATAGTAATTTTTAAAAAAGACAATCTTTTATATTTGATTGCTTAAATTACGTGAAAATATTTTCTCAGACCGAAATATTGTTTTTTTTATATATTTTTTTTAAATAAATTCTTGGAAATTATTTTCTTTGGCAACTTGAGGACAAAAAATAGCAATAATACAATATAATTATATGCAGTTCATTCAAATTAAATGTTTTATAAAAAAAAAAAAAAAAGTTCACTTTAAAAAGGCTACCGATTGAGATTAAAATTAAAATAAAATAAAATATTATCCACCCCCAAAAAAAAAATAAAAAATTAAATTAAATTAAAAAATTGTAACGTTTTTATATATTTTTTCTTCCCACTTTTTTTTTTTTTTTTTTTTTCAAATTTTGTAATTTGTCATTCCAAATTTATAAAGAATTTTTCAACTCTGAAGATTTCATTTGAATTGTAATTAGAAAAGAATTTTTATTTAAAAAAAAAAAATAATAATAAATAAATAAAATTTATTCATACAATAAAAATAATCACGACAAAATGTCAAAAAACTACCAAAACAAATTTATATAGAAATTTTTTTATGGAGGATCTGTAAGCATGTCAAAATTATAAGAACAAAAAAAATAATATTATGAAATCTTTATTCTAAAATTGCTTACAAATCTTTCGTATTAATTCAATATAATTTTTTAATTAATATATACATTAAGGAGTTTTTTCACAAACGACAACTTTGAATTCCAATACAGTTTACAAGTTTCATAGAAAGAGTATTGGCAATCATAGATGAAGAAAGCTATGTCTTTGAATATATTATTCACAATTTCAGGTACATAATTTTGAAATGACTTTAAATGTCATTTTTAGATTCCAAAATCATAAACCCAAAATAAGCTATACTTAAAAGTGCTAATAAATTTGTTGTTTAAAATATACCTATAGAGATAAACTTCTTAAATTGTAACCGAAATCGATACTTCATTTACGCTTATTTGCTTGGAAGTCGCGGCATCCTGAATTACTATACTCGTACCTAATTAAAATTATTTAATTTAAAGTTATTTTTTTCTCATAATTTACATATTTGCTCTAATTTACCAAAAACAGTAAAATAATCATTAATTTGTCAATTATTTTATTTATATGTAAATTTAGTACTATTCAAGAATAATAAAATCTATTTAATAATATTCCTCACTGAAATTGTGATTTGAATATTTTTATTTGAATTAATAGCAAATTACTTTAACATTTGATCGCACCATTTTAATAAAAATTTTTTATTTTTTATTTTTTTCTTAATTCCACTTCAATTTATGGAAAAGTATTTAGATAAAATTTCAATTGAATAATAAAATAAAAATGTATTAACAAAGAATAAACTTTGATTAATTTAAACGTCAAATATGAATAAATATGAATAAAAATGTATAGGCTGTTACCCAAACATAAGCATTCCCAATTGATAACTTCTATATTATCGAAATGTTAATTAAAAATAGCGAATTATTTTATATGAAATAAGTTTTTTTTTTATACTCAAAATCTAAATAATCTGAGAATAATTTAGAATTTTTGAAGCTGTCCCTGATACACTTTTATTTTTATGAACTTCTCAGCTGAATGCTTGTTTACATAAAAAATTGAATATCTATAAAAAATAAAAATTAAACATAAAACAATGAAATGAATTGTCTCAAACTTATTATTTATAAATTGAAATTATAATATTGTACACATTTTAACATAAAAATCTGCATAATATAGGCGCTTAACATCAATCAACCAATCAATTTTTATTCAATAAACTAAAATGTTTTCCATATACAAATATCGAAAACAAATTGGAATGCACAAAGAATTGTATTCAAAAATGATGAAAAGCACGCGAATCAACAACACAATAATGTGCATGTTTGCAATAAATGCATAATAAAATCATCCGATAAAAGAATTTTCAATAAAAAAGAAGAAAATTTACATTTCACGTGATGCAAATTCATTTATTTATGTGATATGATGATTTCTAAACCTTGACTAAAATATTTAATTTATTTTTAATGAGATGGTTAGAAAAGAAATTGAATTGACATAAAGATAATTTTTTTTTTTAATTAACTCACTAAACTCGTTTCCCTACACATTCTACGCAGTTATGTCACATTCTTCTTCTGGCTCACATATTCTCTTAATCAGTTAAACATTAATCTTTTGTGTATATATAATTAGCCCAGATAATGTCGGAAGGGATATAGGTTGGTTATATGGTCTTCGCCCAGAAAAAAACTAGTTTTGATTATATTTTCTTTCGTATTCAGTTAAATAGATAAACCACCCCAAATACGATTAAAATTAGTATATTTCTTTAATATACACTTTAATATTTATTATACAAATTAAAATGTCTTAAGTTGAAGGAAAAAATCAAAATATGTCAAAGCTAAAACTATAAAATCTTATTTTTATTTTCATATCCATTTTGCTTTTCAAGTGTGTCTTTTTAATAGAATTCTTATCAACAATAAAATTAATTTATAATACATATATACAAAAAAAAAAATAATATGAATTAAATCTCATATATTGATTTTATGGATTGAATATTAACATTTAAATTTAAAACAAAAAATTATGCAAAAGAATAATAAACTTATATGGAAATTAAATAAATCAATTTAGCGAGCATTAAAAAAAATAATAATAATATAAAATAACGATATTTTATATTAAAAAGCAAATCAATTAATAAATAATTGTAATTTAATTATATTATTTATTGATTTGATTTGACTTCTAATTAATTGCTTCTAATAAAATAAATATAAGTGAGCTCAATTTATTTTAGTTTTTATTAAATTTTAATTTTTTTTCTGTGAGACATCATCTATCTAGATTGAATTCTTATTCTTTAATTTGAAAATCAATTTATTTAATTATTAAATATACTTTGAATAATATCTTATTTTTCAGCATTATTTTTCAATTTTAATTACTCATTTCTAATTTTTATGGTTTAATTTACAGAGTATGTAAAACGAAACAATAATTTGGAATATATGTCCTGTTCTTATATGAAATATCGATTATTTATATTTAAGAAAAACGCGGATGGTTTGATTAATTACACTGGCCTACAAAAAAAAAAATTTGTATTGGTGCAGCTCTGTTCGCTTCTGTAGTAGGTACAGTAGTTAATATGAACTACATTGCTGCTACTAGATGTCAGCTGACAACTCTGGTTTGCCTACAAATCTTATTTCAAATTTTTCACAAAATATACCCAAAATCAGGTCTAAAATCTTAGGCACCAAAATGAGTGTAGGCCAGTGTTATTTTTATCTTTAATTTTGGGAAAAAAAAATTCTAAACATTCGATACATCAAAATCAGCTTATTATCGACTGGACTTTAAAAGTTAAGCATGAAATAAATGCATATTGAAACTGTTTTATATAAATACATCTTAATAATTAAAGTTTTGTCAGTAATTTGTAATTTGAAAATAAAATGTTTGTACTCAATTTTTCAAAATGAAAGAAATATTTATAATGTATACATACCTACATTAAAATTGAGGAAAATGTAGAATATTGTTTGAATTTTGTTCCGAGCCCACACAATTATTGTCATTATAAATGACATAGAAGTCAAAACATTGAAAATAAATTTCTAAGTAAAAAATTTCAAGAAAATAATTATTCAATGACTTTTATAAGTGTTTTTAGAAGAATGACTAAAAAAAAAAGGATTCATTGAATTTAAGAAAATACAATGCACTTGCAAACATAAATGCAGCAGTTTCAATAAGGCGCTATATTTAAACAAGAAAATATCCTAAAATTTGCATCGTGTTGTAAACTTAAATTTATTAACAAAAAAAAAACAAAAAGAAAAATAAGTTGTTATTCACAATCTTTGATCTTTGATCGCTTAAATAGAAAACATTTTAAAATGAAAATCAATAAATAATGAGAGCAATATTTTTAATTTCTATTTATAAAATTGTTACAATGTAGTCCCAAGTAAATTAACCGAAAAAAAAAATACATTTTTTTTTTTCATTTTATATTCTCAGAAATTATTTCTGAGTAAATTGAAAATTTTTAGCGAAAATTTAATAATTTCAATAAAATGTATATCTTTTACCTCTATAGTCATTAAAATAAAATTTGTAGTTTTTTTATAAGTAAAAAGTTTTGAAATAATTCATTTTATTAAATAAAATTTTATTGAATTGAATTAAATAATAGTCTGAAAGTCTGAAAAGCTAATAATAGTCTCTATAACTCTTTCTGAAAATGAAGAAGTATAGATTTTTTGATTTTATTGTTTTCATTTATTTAATCTTAATATTATATCAACTCTAGCACAGAAACCCAAGAGCACCAAATATTATTTAAAAACTTATAAAATGTAATTATTTTCGCAATTTAATTATGCCTGAAATAAACCGAGCATTTTATTTTCACCAGTTAAATTCTCAATTTTGTCATCAAAATATCTGTACAACAAATAAATGGCTATGATGATATTAATTAATATTTGCCACTGTAAGATACAATTTAAAAAAAATAATTATAAATATTAGTCATTATATAGTTTAATTAAATGATTCTATATTAAAATTATATGTATAAATATTTTCAATAGTTACCACTATATAAGTTGCAAAATTTAATCTGCAATTCCAAAATATTCTAAATTTATTGAAATCCTTTAAAGTTTCACGAAATTCTTTTAATAAATTTGTTGCAACCTCTGACAAGCTCTTATAAGTTTCAAGTAGTTCGTCAATCTTAATTTTAAATGCATTTACCTGAAAAAAATGTCCCAAAATGTTAATATAAGAAATTCTTTTAGTTAATTTGAATTTTTAATTTATATTTTTTTAGTTACTTCTAAGTCGAAAAAATAATGTGTTCCAAATAAACAAAAATAGTCCCAATAAACATAGAAAAAAATTCCTCCAAATGTAAGAAAGAAAATAGTTTTGAATACTCCAAATAAAAGTTGATGCCACATAAGAAAATACATTAATAAACAATGTGATGCTGCCATCAATGTTATTGAATTTAAAAATATTAAAATATAAAGTTGTTTCTGAATGACTTGATTAAAATCTATTATCAATTCTTGTAAAGATAATAATTTTTTTAAATTTGTTTTCAATTCTTTTGTTGAAATTCCTTCGAAAGTAACAACTGTAGCAATTTGTCCTCCACTCACAACAGAGCCCATTTGAATATGATTTGAATTATTTGGACCCATTACACCTTCCATAATTTCGTCATGAACTTGTTTCTCGACATCTAATCGAAGACATCTTATTTCCAATTTTAATGACCACAGTAGAATGCAGAAATATTTTAATGAGCATGCAATAGCTACATGGGGGATCATTAAAGCTGAAAATATCATAATTTGTTCAATTTGAATTTCTATAAAACTCAATTCCCATAAATCATAAAAACTAATAATTCCACCAACACATAAAGTTGAAAATAGAAAGCCATACATTAAAAGCTCATCATAATTAAATCGAACATGATTGTACGAAAAATTTCGAATAATGTCACCTGAAATTCGGGCCAATTTTCTTGCGTCATATATTAAAACCAAAATCACTTTAACTCCCATCAGCAGATGGGTTTCAATACATAAATTAATGAATGGTGATAAATTTTTAATAATTTCTAAAAAAATTGAACCAGAAAAATGTTGACTAAAACTTATTAAATACCAAATAGTTAACAATGTAAATTGAATTCCAGTTAAAATAGTTAAACGATAATTTTTTGATTTCGTGAATAACCAATGAGCCTGGTATCCACATATTACGAAAAATATGTTAGATATGCGTAAAATACGTTTAATATTCATTTCAGAATTTCATAGACAACAAAACTTTTTTTATTTTTTATTATTATTATTTGTTCACTGAAAACAAAATAAAAAATTAAAAAATTAAAAGTTCAAAAGATTCTCAGTAATTTGATATTTATCTATGGATGATCTGATTTTTTGAGTTAAATTACCATAAAATTTAGTTTACGTGGACCATAAAAAAAAAAATCCAAAAATAAATTATGATTGTGCAGTAATTAGCAAAAATTTAATATGATTGCTATTAACCCTGTAAAGAATAAAGTTTTCTTTTCAAACATTATATTATATTTACGGAAATTTTCCAAATTCTGATTTAAGTGTATAATATTTGAACCAATGCGAAATTATTTTTTATATACCCAGAACATTTTCCCAAGAATTTTTGGCTTTCAATATGAATAATAATAAAATTTACAGACAAACTAATATAAACTCAATGATTTTATTATAGTTTTTAATTATTTATAATGACCATTTTTCATTGCAACATTTTTATTTTAATATTATATTAATCTTTTTCTCCCCCCATATACACATGTACATAGATAATTTTTTTATGGACATTTAAGATGGCCCTTTTAATTGTCAATCAACAAGCTTGAAGGAAAAAAAGGCATAAATATAGAAAATAGAATATATTTTTAAGTGTTAATTTTATAATCTTAAAATAAGATGTAGAAAAAAAAATGTACATAGTTTTTCAATTTATGAATTTGGTTTCCTTCTGAAAAAACTGATGATAACGTTGGGAACAAATTATGGATAACATCATGCATCAATCAGAATAATAATAGTTTACTACTACTGTTTATGCTTTAGATTTTATGTCTTTTATGGATTTTTTTCTAATTAATTCCAATTTAATTTTTTGTATAAAATTCTGCAAAACAAAGTTATGGTTTTAATTTGCTTAATTTTGAATACTGTACTTATTTTTAAATAAAATTTGCAATGTTCATCTTTCGAATTACATTCGGTATATAATCTGAAAAAAAGAACTAAATTTTATATAATTCTGAAATACCTTGAATTATTTTACAATTTTAAACAATTTGAAAAAAAAAATATCATGCATAGAAAGATAGAAGAAAATGCATGAAAATTTAATTATATAATTAAACACATCTTGTTCCTATCTAAAAATCTTCACATTTCATTCATCTTGAAATAAAACAACTTATAATTTTAGTTTCATTTTATTTATTTATTTAATTTTCTTATTTTTTGTTTTTTTTTTTTTATTTTGTTTTGTTTTTAAAATAGATATGTATGTACACACCGTATATATGTAGAGATGTAGTATTCGACAAGAAAAAAAAAATTAAATTTTACTAAAAATCAATGTTTTCATCATACGAATGTCATCCAGTTGTGTGAAAATGCTAAAATATTTTCCTTTATGAACTTCACATTATACACTATGCATTTGATTAAAGAAAATCTATAATTTTTTGAATTGAGAAATTTTAGGGTCTACTTGTCTGGAGTATAATAATTCATAACGTAAGCATATTTTGGTCGCTTAAAATTTATGTTTATGTATTTCCCCTATAGTTATTATTATCCACAACGCTGTGTATGTGTAATTTGGAAAAAATTTTATGAAAAAAAAAATATAAAACAGCAGACAGAATTTTCATTTTTTTTTTTTATTTTTGTTATATTTTCATCTTCAAACTATATGGTAAATAAAATGAAAATTATTTATATAAATTTAAAAAAAAAATATATACATATATTTTTGTCTTTCAAATAACCAAAAACAGAATATGTACATACAATATTTAAATCTAATGTACGCGAACCCAATTTAGTTTAATTTTTATGTTGAACTAAAATTTCAACCCTTTAAAAAATTAAAATTTGTGATAATTATGAGCGCAATTTTTGGACATTAATAATGGTTTTCCAACCCGGGAGAAATTTCAGTTTTAAATTCGTGGAAATTCTTAAAAATTGCATTCTTAATATTTATGCAAAATCAAAACAAAAATAATAAATTATATTTTTATAACTTTAGTTTAAAAAATTATAACTAAAGAATTTCTATAATTAAAAAAAAAAACAAAAAAAACGAACATAGTTGCTTAATTAATTTTCTTCATCTCATTTTTTAAACATGTTATACATACATAAATATATACATTCAGTGAAATTTATGTATATGAAAATAATTTCTCATATGTTGGGTTAAATTCCACAAGTGAGAAGAAAAGTCTAACGCGTGTGTGTCTATTTTTGACAATAGCATAAAATTATATAAATTTCTTTGATTTATTTAGATTAGTTTGTTTGATGAAACAAAAAAAAAACAAAAAAAAATGAAAATGAAAATGAAAACAAAAATGAAAGAAAAAAACAAGAAATCATAATTTTTATTTTAATTGGATAAATGTTTATGTTTGTTTTCTTTTTTTATCGCTAAGACAAAAAAAAAAAGATTTATAAAGCGTTTGTGGCGCTTAAACAAAAACCTTTCCAATTTTTTTTTTCAATAATTTGAAATTGTTGAGTAAACTATTAAAACGAAAAAAATGTATGACATTTCTATATTGTAATTTATGCCTTCACTTATACACAATATACACTTTTATTTTAAACATTTTAAACAATTTTGGTTCAAAAAAATTAATTAATAATTCTTTTTAAACTATTCAAACATAATCACAAATGCCGAAAGATGACGACAAAATCTATATAAATCCAATCTTACTACCTCAATATCCTTAGATCCGTTTATTGGGCAGTGAAAATATATGTATATAAGATTATAAAACTCGCTGATACATCAACGTTCAATATAAAATGTTTTATTCATTTAATATTTCCAATTCTCCTAAAAAAAAACTTAGCTATATCATTTTACCAGTGTCAAATTCTCAATTAAATCAAATATCAATATTTCAAGGTTTGAAATTGTAATAAAATAGCTGTCTCCTCAAAATATATATTAAAAAAAATACATATTTTTCAACTTTACTTTATGGTGAAAAATTTATAAAAGTAGTATTGGCATTAGTTCAATTAAAAATTTTCACAATGTATATTACAAATTTTAAACCTTTTTTTTTTTTCTAAGTTATTATTAACTGATGGCTGCAAAAAAAAAATTATTGGCGCCTTAAATCCATTTTCGGGATTATAAATATAATTTTCTGAATTAATCACACACAAAAGACATAACTCTCTAAATATTTCATCAAGTTTCAATTATAAAATTTAAAATTAAATTTTTTTTAAATGTATATATTAATGTTTGTGGTACATAATATTAAATTTTAAAATATATATATTATATTAATGTTTGTAGTGCATTCGTAACCAAATATATTTATAAACGTTTGTATAATTTTCATATATTTGATATCATTTCTTTAAAATTAAAATTTTCAAGATAAATACAAAAAGGGTTGATCTTTCTTTATGACAAAGTAATGAAAACTATATATTTAAAAAGGTGTAAGCACCAGGGCCTTAGTAAACATAATTGAAGTTTCAAGTTATAAGCGATTGTATAAAAAAAACTAGCAACATTTTTGTATATATGAGAATGAGAATGAATTAGAAATGTTTCGCAGCGACAGCTATAACAAGTTTCAAATTGTCATAAATTATATAAAAATTCAAGAAGGAAAATTTTAAAAATATATAAAAATGTTCAAAAAGGGTAAGTTTAGATTTGTGCTATAGTTTTCGATCTTATTCTGTATAATCTGTTTTGGTATCGTTAGAAAATGATCAAAATTTCATACAACATACAGAAATAACATAATAAAAATTATACAAATAATATTTTCTAAAAAATAAAATTCTAATCGTCAAAAATATAATATTAAAATCATATTATTAAAGCTTTATTATTATAAATGAAGAATAAAAGAGAGGAAGCTCTTATTGTATAATTTATATTAACAACACATGTAATCACCTTAAAATTAAACGATGAGTATATAGAACTCAAAGTATACACTTCATGAATAACCAAAAAAAAAAAATATATTATATTGTTAATGAATTAATTTCCCAATTAAAATTGTTTTCCCTTCTTTTTTTTTTTTGAAAAATATAGTTATATATATTTTTTTTAATCACTGAATAATTAGTGAAATTTGGAAAGTTTTATTTATTTTATTTTTGTTTTTTTTTTTTTTTTTGGGAAAAATTAAATGATCCATTTAATTTAACTATTTAAAGTAGATTCATTGTTTTTATTATTTTATTTTTATTACAATTTTTTATTATTTGGTATATACATAAGTTTTTCTAAATTAGTTGGCTGTCGTTATGTTGCTGTCGTTAATAGTAATCTTTTGAAATGAATATTTTTTTTTATTTTATTTAAATTTCCATAAAGGTAACATCATCAGGTTTAAAAAAAAAATTTATATTTTTGAAAAAGTTGATATTGTAAAAATTCTGCGGTGGTGGTGAGAAACATGAATAAAGCGAATTTTAAGGGCGTTATTATGGTAATTAGATAAGTCATAATACTTGGATTAAAAGATTTAGGAAAGAAATATACATTTAACGAAAAAGTAATTAACCAAAAATCAATTGTTTTTTGAAATTTTTAAGCACCTAAAAAATTCAATAGTCTAAAATTAAGTGTTCAGGAAAGAATGTTTGTTTGCACCTTTTCTGTATAGAAATTTTACAAGAAGCTTAGCCAACAGGTGCGAAAATTTAATCAAAACAATTTATTTTATATGTATATAGCTTCTGGGAAAAGTTTGCAAAAAAAAACTTTTCATTTTGGCGAAATTTTAAAAATAATTAATAAAAAAAAATAAAAAATTTTATATTATGAATAAAAAATATACATTTATAATAATTTTTATGATCGCAGAACGGAAGTAATAATAATTCATAAATTTTATTGCTACAAATTTTTACATGAATTTTCACAGTTCTTAATTCCTAACTTTGCAAAAGAAAAAAAAAAGAAGAAAAAGAAAAAGAAGTTAAATTATTATATTTTTGTGGTAAAATAGCTTTGCAAAAAATAAAAATAATTTGAAATTTTTATACACTTTTTTTTTTAATTTGCAAAAAATTATTGTTGCATGAAAAAACCCATTTATTATGCAGACATTTAAATTAAGCTTTTTGTACAAATTTTTTTAACAACTGATTGCAAAAATTGATATGATTTTAAATTTATACTTTTCTAATGTTAAAGAAGATGTCACAAGTACTTTTTTTTTTGGTACTCATAATTCAGTCGGAGTATTTTCTTTCTCATTAGTTTTCGTCGTCCCTAACGTTAAGTTTAAAAAAAAAGTTTTAGAAAATTCATTTTCCCAAAATAATTTTCTTCATCTTATATATAAAGAAAAATATTCTAGATATAATCTTTTCACGCGAAGCTTAAACGAAGTACATACATATGTCGATTACTTAAAATATTATCTAAAATTTTAATATTATTTGACTTAAATTTGATTTTTGGTTCCCTTTACTACGCAACAAATGTATTTTTAAATAAAAGAAATTATAATTATTGGAAAATTAAGCACTGAACCATAAAAAAAATTAAAAACCTAAAAGCTTGCAATTCCAATTATAAATTTTTTTTCTCACTATTATTAAATGTAGGTATATATAAAGTCAGACCGTTGAAGCGTTTTACCACATTGTAGCGCTTTTTTTTTCCACAAATCAAGAAAAAAATTTTTTTAAGAATATGAAAGTAAGATTTTCACGCTTCTGTAAATAAAATTTATATACATATATATATATATTTATTTATATGTATTTTAAAAACGGCAAATCTAAAAGAACGGCTTAAACTGCGCTATATACGTCAAATTAGTAATAAAAGTTTTTGGTTTTTTTTTCTTTAATTAGGTTGTTTTTTGTGAAAGTGTTTTTTTTTTTTTTTTGGAACATGGCTTAAATTTTAGCGCCATCTGCTTGAAAATCTATATTGTACTACATTAAAATGAAGGTATACATTAAAAATGCATTTAAAGTTTGCCTATTTTTTCATAAATAAGTAGTATAGATGCAACAAATGTGTTTTTGATTGTATAGCCATTATTTTAATGTCACATTCACCCGCTGATTATAACATGAAATATTTCTTGTGATAAGTAAATTTTCTAATTTCTTCAATTCACTATTTCTTTTCGAATATTTATATGCTTTTCAACTATGTACATTTGTTAAAACCTAATTGTTAAATTCGGGTAGAAACAAATAATAATTTGTGCCATTTTTATTTTGATTATTCTATTTTCGGCAAATTTATAGGTTGCGGTTTAATTGTTAATTAGGAATTTTTAATTACACAGTGAAACGTTCTTAGTTTTTAATTTATTTACCATACTTTTATTTTCCCACAAAAAATAAAGATAACTTTTTTATACTTCGAAAAAAAAAATTTATTTAATTTAATTTTTCAATGTTTTACAACAAAAACTTAATTCAAAATTAATGAGAATGTAAGTTCTGTCATTAATTGTGTCAGTTTTAATTGTTAAATTGTTCCATTGGATAATTTATTTTCTCAAAATTTTAAAAAGCTATATCATGGATTCCTTTAAATGAGAAAAAATATAATGACAGGCTGGTTCTGTTGTTTCGAAATGGGCTGCATGGATCTATCTAAACCAATTGAGAATTTTAACTTGCCATAACTACCGATTAACAATCTCAATTTAAGACGATCTCTCACCATATTATTAAAGTAGTTTATTAAATTTTATTTGCCTACATCTATATACATATATATAGTTTTCATATATACGCAAAATTCTGTTAAAATCATAAAGATCTGTCCTGAATTTCATAAAACTAATGAATAAATCTTAATTACAATTTACATTGCTATAAAAAAAAAAGAAAAAAAAAACCAAAATAAAAAAATATATATAAATAAATAAATAGCAATTTATAAATTAAATTCATATTGATTTTATTTTATCATTTTCATGATCAATATATCAAACTTAACCTGTTTTTCTTTATGTTTTTTTAAATTTTTCCTTCGATTAACTCTTTTTTTTTTTTTTTTTCTTCATTTGTTGTCTTTTTTATTTTTTTATTAAAAAAATTTTGCATTCAGTATTAACCTTAACGAAATTTATATATATATATATATATACAATTTTTTTTTTATGTGTTCATATTAAGTCATTTCAAGGTATCTTATAACCCAAAAGCATAAAAATATACAAAAGAAAATTCAAAAAAAATATTTTTATGTTTTTTTTTTTTATTATTTTGTACATTAAAAAAAAAAAGAGACCCCGGAATGTACAAATAATATTGGCAAAACCAATTATATGTCACCAATCATAAAATTCCCACAGTACTTAAATACGACCAAATATTGCGGCATACATTTATTTATTTATTCTCCTTATTATTCAGTAAAAAAAAAAAAATATATATATATGTATATGTATATATATATGCTTAAAATTAAATAAAATGCTACATAAAATGCGCATTGATTTATGGTAAGTTCATATAAATAGTGGCAGGAGCCTTAAAGTACACTGTGAACTATATGTGCGCAATTTTTATTTTTTATTTATTTTTTTAGTTTTGAATATAATATATACATATACAGATCGTATTATGGCAATGATGGTGGCGGCAACCTGGTGCGGTTGCAACTTTTAACACAAACTGTCATGCAATCGCACAGCTTATAAAGTATATACTATAATTTTTCTTTTTCACGTAATATTTGTAACATTGTTAATATACATTGTATGTACATCTACATACCTAATGTGAAAAAATATATAAATAATAAGCATAATCCAGTCTAACAATATTTATGTATTCATATAGTGCAAGAGATGTGATAACATAAAATGCGCATATAAATAACTATTTGTAGATAATTACATATAGTTAGAATAAGAATAGGAAGGACAAGTACTAACTAAGACAACAAAAGAGTATTTCTCAAAAATTAAATAATATTCTTTAAATTCTTTAAATACATATAAAACTTACGATTTTCTGATTTCCAAAGTAAATGCATCTCATATTTCATCTTATAAATATAACCTTCCAAGACGTTGAAACTTCAACTCAAAAAATTTGAAATTAGAAGTATATTTTCTCGAATTGTACGATGGTCCATTCGCGAAAAATAATGATTTTTTTAAAAAATAGAAATAGAAAATTGTTGGTTTTAACCCATGGTCATTTTAATTTATTTAATGCGCTTTAGATTAATTCCGCTTTTTCTTTTTTGTATGAGATTTACGAGATTATCATGTGGTCGATTAAAATCATCAGATAATATATCATTTTTTTTCTGTTTTTTTTTTTATTTTTTGTGCAATTTATTGAGTATTGGGATTATTATGATACAAAAATAATAGATCATTCAATACGAATTATTTACTATAAAAGTAACAATAAAGTCACATTTATTTTATTATTTATACATTGACCTAGTATTTTGTATTTTTTAATATAAAAATATATTTTTTCACATTGTGTAAAAAATAGAAAAGAAAATTTAAAAAAAGAATAAGCCCATATACATACATAGAGGTATATATTACATATTCCGAAATATGTTTAAGAAAACTCTTTATTCTCTTGAATGAAAATTATATGGTAAATATATGGCGTTTGAAAGCTTGAAGTCAGCATACTGCCATTGAGTGAATTTAATTAACTCTATTAACAACGTATATATACTTTCAAAATTATTATAAATTAGATATATATTTAATCCAAGGCAATTAGAATTAAAATCAATACCGGAGGGATGTTACTTTGAATTACTATATCCAGAGTATCAAAATCCTCATGGCGAAGAAAATACAAATTTTCTAAAATTTTTGTAAACTTCCCAGAATTAATATAAAATTAGTTGGGTGTATATTTGAAAATATATATTAAGCCTTTATTGGATCTTGAAAACTTTTCAGACACTAATCAAAATTCCATATAGTTAGTAGTACAATATTATTAGACAATTATTATTAACTACAAAAATGTCATAATATAACGATAAAAAAAAACATCATATATATTCCCAATTTTACAAATTTCAAATGTGAACACGTGCATAATTCTTCTAAAGATTATTTCACTTGTAGAAAAATATATTAAATGAAAATAAAAAAAAAAAAAATATTATGTAAAAATGATAATAAGCATTGCCAATAATGCTATTAAAACATGACGTGTAAATATAAAATCCCAAAATAAAAAAAAAATAAAAATATTCACAAAATGAAATGAATTAAAATTAAATATCTTTTTTTTTTTATGCACATTATACATATTTCAATGAATAATGTCTAAATTAAAACATTTTGTTTTAAAATCCACAAATAAATTAATATACCTCTATATATATAATTTTCTATATACATATAATAATAATAATATGTTTTCTGCATAATATGTGTATTTTATTTTTCTTTTTGTTTTAATTTTACCCCCTAGGAAAATATTATAAAATGTGTTTTACAGCTTCCTATACGTTTAGAAAAACAAGTTATTGGTATTTATTACATTAAAATATTATTCTTAAAAATTATTAAACAACAGCAAAAAATAATAATAATATTATTTCTATTAATGAAAATTCAATAGAATTTTTATTCTCACAATTTTCATCATAATCACGTAATATTATGTATATTTGTAATAATACAAAAGTACAAGTAACAGGTAGCTTAAAGCTAAAAAAAAAATTGAAAATAATAAAAAAAAAAAAAAAATATTTGAATTTGAAGCCTATTTTTAAAGTAGTTGTTTATTAAATTCAAGACACAAAAAAGCTTATAATATAGTATAGTAATTAATTGTCGTATTGTGACAGTTGTATCTAAATGTCCTCCCATAGAGGAAGAATCATCTATAAAATTTCTAACAATTTTTGTCAGATTACACTTAGCTTTTAGAAAATATTTTGGTTTTTGTTAAGTTCCAATTACTAGTACAGAATATTTTTTTTTTATGAGATTCTATTTTAAAATAAATAATATAATTTATACATTTTTATATGTTTTATAGAATCATTCACAGAAGAAGAAGATTAACACATAAATTCCATACAGTAAACATTATAAATAATAAAATCGTTAACCGAATTACACTTTAATTTTGCAAAAAAAATTAAAAATGTATATATTTATATGTATACATAAATTATAAGTAAATTCAGCTAAGAATAAGAACTGTTCAAAATATTAAATCATGTCAAAAATTTAATTTGAACTCATAGTAGGTACATAATATATCCTCGTTCCAATATCCTTCAAATTTATCATAAATCTGTTAATAACATAAAGTAGTTTCGCTGAAATAAGCTTTTCTTTGTATTTTGTTTATATGGTAGCTTAACATAACATTCTTTTTTTTTCAATCAACTATTGACCGACCGTGGCCTGCATATTATGAATTAAAAATCTCTCTTCACTCGCACATAGGTTAAATATTTTGATAAAGTTATTTCGTTCTCGCAAATTTCAAATACTTCATTTAGTATTTTTTTTTTGAACATATCTAATTTTGGCAATTAATACAAAGTAACATACATATAGCTTTCAAACATTTTCTTTAATTGCATTTCATTTTCATTGAAATGAAACTGTCGATTTCCACATTATTGTAATGAAAAATAAAAAATAAAAATTATAGCAAGTGTAAACATAAAAATTGTATCTTTATTATATTGAAAATTATTAAATACACTTTACCGAACGCATTCGCTGACAGTTAACGCAATAAATAAGATTATACAAAGAAGAGCTAAAAATTCGCGTATTTTTAATTGAAGTTTCAAAAAATAATGCATAGGTACTTAAGAAGGAAAGAAATTCTAGGAATGTAATTAGTTACTTTTACAAATAAGCTTTACACTTAAATTCTCATAAACTTGTATTAAATTAACTTGCACTGACACTTTTATAGGATATAGTTTTCGAATTTTATGCGATATTATTGTCGCTACTTAGATATATTATGCTCTAATCTAAAAGAAGAAAAAATTTAACAAATTAATATCAAAACTAAATTTTTTAACTGATATGAAATTACAACTTAATTATTAACTTTCTGAACTTGATATTCAAAAAAAAAAAAAAATCTATGCCATTAAAATATTCATTTTTAAATAATCGAAATTCCTACCTAATATCAAAAAAATTACGAATGTACATAACTTATTTTAAGTCAAATATTAGAGAAAAAAAAAAGTTGAAATAATTAATATGATTGAGTGTGAGAAAATGTCATAAAAATTTGAATTACATGAATACATTAAAAATGCATTTTATTTTAATTTTAATTTTTTTTTTTCCTCTTTTTAGTCAGATTTATACAAAATTCCATCTGATTTTACCTTATAATGTATTCCTCCCTCGTTTAATTTTCGTGCACAGTTCTAGTAATTTTAAATTCTAAATTTTAATTATTTTATTTTTTTTTGTAATTTCTATTCTATAAGATAATAAATACATATATATTTAATATGTATTGTATATAGGCATAGTAATATTGTTTACTATTTTTAGCTTCTGAACATTAAATTTCAAATGAAGACGTCATTAAAAACTTTGAAGATGAAATAATCAAAAAGAATGAGGAAAAAAAAAAAACTGCGATTATTATGATGTGTTGCATGATAAAACTGTGGGGCGACTGCAAAAAAAAATGGTTTGCGCATATTAATCAAGATAAGAGTCTTACGCTAATATCATTTTTTTTTTCATACATACTTTTTTCTATTCTCATTTGACATTGCAAAATATTATTCAGGTTCAGGATACTCTATCAAATTGCTTTAAATGTAAATACCATACAAAATGAATTAATCATTTTTTTTCACATATGTTGTATTTGTGTGTATAGATTCTAGAAACAAACACATTCTCTAATGGCATTATTATACAAGTTTAAATATCCTAGCTTCTTAGCCAAAAGCTTGAGAGAATATCAACTACCGCAGCTCTGGAAAATTAAGATTAAAAACTCATCAAACAACTATGACCTAGAATAATTAGAGCTTACTATTTTCATACCTTTAAATATTTATAGTGTTGTAGAATTTATTCCAATAACTAAAAATAAGTAAAATAAATTTCCAAATTTTCTTTCTGGTGTTTGCAGCACCACAGTTTATATAAGTTTAATGTAAATTTTTTTTTTTTTCATTTTCTTCATATATTATTTATTCTCAATGGTGCGCGCCTCCTTTTATTTACACATTTCTTAAGAGAAAGCCAAATATAACAAAAAAAAAAAAATTTCTAGAAAAAAAATAAAACCACAAGATATAAAAAAAAATTTACAGCAGCCGACAGCAGCTCTAAGTTATTATTATTATTTAAGTAATATTGCATATTATATCAAAAGAATTAAACTATTAAAATTCTTTTAACCATCTAACAAAATATTTATACAATCTATAGCTATGAATAATGAATTAACATTTTTAATAATAAACAAAATTATTATTATTATTATTTAATAATTGTTATGTATAGATTTATTTACATAATTTTTATTTTTATAATTTTTATACAATGTATTTTTAATTATTATTATTATTATCAGAAGTCCTGATGATGAAAGTAATAATAATTAATTAATATGAAGTTGAGTGGAGATAATATTTGTAGTGAAAAATTTAAGGACTTTAAAAAATCAAATTTTGTTCCATATAATATGATTTCTTTAGGTGATTTAGATTGGTGATATAACCGAACACCGATGTACTTAGCTTTCAAAAAGTATATATCTCAGATCCATCATAAGCGCACTCTTAAGCTTTCTTTATCCAATATACATAATTATTGATTACGGAAATTTTATATATTTAGTCTACTTAATCATCAGCATAGTATAAAACTGAAAAAAAAAATTAAAATTTCAGATAAATTGTTTAATTAAGCATCATCTCTTATGAAAAATCGAAATTGTTTTGTTTTTCTTAAATGTTAATCTTGTATACAAAAATGTAATTTCCTACATGCTCTTCATAATGTATCTTTCTTTTTTTTTCCCTAAATATTAATCTTCGTACGAGTATCTTTAAAAAAAAACAAAAAAAAAAAAAAAACATCTCAGACAAATTAAAAGATAACATATGGCCATATTACCAAAAAGATAACAACATTATCCACTTAAGAATGAAAAATGTATATACACAAAAAAATTGAAGAAATCTTCAAGTACTTTTTAATATTTTGTTAATATTTATTTATTTTTGCAAGATTCAGCAAAAACCGAAAAGAGAACAAAACCCCAAGATTTTTTCTGTATTCCAAAATTAAAAAAAAAAAAAAACTATATATACTTTATTATTTTATGTGTTAATTTAATTTGATGTGGGGGTGTTGATTGAAAAATATACCGCATATCAATTTATGAAGTGATGAACAACCACATCAATGCAATGCAAAATGCAATGAAAAATAAAAAAAAACTTAAACTATTTTACTATAATCTACACTATATAGCCAAATACCTATTTTTTTTTTATTATTATTATTATTTAAGAAAAAATATCATTTTATTTACTCAATTTATTATAAAAAAAAAGCACTATAATTAAATAAAGTTACAAGATACTTTTTGATTCTTTCAAATCAAGAACTAATTATCATCATATATATTTTTGAATTGTAGGTAACTTTAAAGTGGATGGAAATTTATTTTAGGTTCCGCTAATTCTTATATTATAGACATTAATCTACATCCACATACTAATTAATTAAAACTTTTACGAAAACTTAAAATAAAATATATGAATTTAATATGAAAATAATTTAGACTCCACCGATGACCGATGTAAAGCTTTTAATTTCACAAATCCCTAAATCGCAGATCTCGTCTTTACGGTGTGTTTAAATTGAATGAAACTGTAGATATTTTGGCATTCAACAAATTGAAATCGATAAAGCACTTCATTAGTTGTTATGATTATGAGTATTTTTGTTGCGGACGGATGTTTTTTTCATGGATAAAAATTCTAAAAGAGCATATCGCTCACTAATAGCAAAAGAAATAAAATATATATATTTCAACAAAACATTTAAATATTTTTTTCGAAAATAAAAGAAAATCCGTTTTCGACAAATCAACATTAAATTAATAAATTTTCTGATTGTGACCCAATAATCAAATGACTTGATGAATATATATAAAAAAATTCGTAAAAAAATTAAAAAAAAAAATTAAAAATAAAAACCGCCATACATTCTATGCGATGCGTTTCTCTAGCCAGAAAAAAAAGTTGTTATTTTTTTTTTATCTAATCAAAAACCAAATGATTCATTCAAAAAATTACATTCTAAGAATGTAATGAAGCATATACATTGTAAGTAGTAAAATTAAATGCGATTATAAATAAATAAAAAAAAAAAAAAAAACGTTGTTTAAATCTGATTGACGAATAAACTTTCGCCTTCATGCTTATTTATTTTTATGTCGAAATTTTTAAATGGGAAAATTATAATTTTAGCAAAATACATAATCAGTTTTTTTAACATTTTATGTGTAATAGGAACACTACTGAGTAAAATTAAAAATCAACAAAAAAGCTAAGCTAAAAAAATGCAGGAATGAAAATTCTGATTTAATTTTCCAAAACTCCTTTTATTCCCTTTTTTTAAATTTTACTGCGATTTTTTGCAAAATTTTTTTAGTTATTCATGTTTTTTCTTTTTTGTGAAAATGTCATTTAGATCTTTTATATCAAACTCATTTAATTAAATTTTGTGAAAATGTAACTAAAATGTTTAAAGACAATTAAATTATTCTAGCAATAATAATAATATTAATTTTAAATTTATTTAAATCTGAATGATAAATGTCATGATAAAATGAGTATGCATGTTTTTTATAGATAAGATCTGTTTTAAAAGAGGTTCCAAAAGCAATATCTCTTGTAAGATTAAATGATTAACTTTGAATTCATTATATTTTAATTTTAATGTCAAATCTTAGAAAACTGGTAAAATAATTAATAACTTATTCAACGAGTTCTAGAATTATAATTCCAAGGAATAAAGCAACTGAATTATTATATTTATAATATGCAATCAATCATTCAAAACCAATAATAGTTGAAAACCAATAATAGTTGTAAAAATTATTTCGAGATAATTAAAATGAATAAATATTAATAAATGAAAAGTTGACTATACATATAAATTTCATTTTCTAAAATTTTAAAATTTTATATTATTTATAATATTATAATTTTATTGAAAATTAAAAAAATAAAATAAAAAATTGATATTTTTTAAAAAGATAAATTTGAATTATTTTTTTTTTTAATTACAAGCACCAATGGGGATAACTAACAAGTCATCAAAAAGCTTTTTGAACGTCAACCGTAAATAAATATTAAAATAATTTAATGAGGTGAATTTTCCATCTCAAGATGACCCATATTTAATATTTTTTTTTTTTTTTACGTAAAAATTATTTCAACAAAAATAGATTTTGTATTAATTTTTGTATGTTTTTTTTATGTTTTTTTTTTTTTGTATATTGAGTACTCCCTTTCTCAATGTAGATATAATTTAAATAAAATATATAATTCGCTAAGTCGTAGTTAAATATTCATAATAATTGAAGCCAAGAAATAATCGATAGGGTTTATTCTTAGTGAGTGAACGAGCGAAAACTCATATTTTCATTAAGCTTGATTTAAATTTTATAGAGGTTTAAAAAAAATTGAATTATTTAAGATAACAATGCTTGAAATTTTCAATATCACAGATTTATCCAATGCATATTAACTAATACTCAAACGCATGTTATGACTATTAAGAAGATGTTGTGTCCTCAATATCATAAAATCGGTTAAAAAAATCAGCATCTGAATTTCGAACGAGAGATGTAAATATTATGGACCACAAAATCGATTCAAAATCAGTATCTTCGAATGCGAGATATAAATATTGTGGAATAAAAATTTAGAGACGATGTATGGTACAAGTACCACAATAATGGCCAAAAAGTTAATTTTTGAAATTTTCGTAAATTTTTGGCTTTCGATTTATTTTATGTTTCCCCAAAAACATTATTTATATATTATGTACACACATATTTATTTTTTTATATGAAATTACATAATAGCGTGGATAATTTCTTTTTTTTTTTTTTTCAAATTTCGTAATTTTGCATCCCATTAAAATTTAACCGAAAAATCATAAATTTTTTGTTTATATTTTATATTCTTTTCTTTTAAGAATTCATATAATGAAAATGTCAGAATTTATTATGAATGGCGCTCATTCGTATTTTTTTTTTTCTTTAATATTTCCGTCATTTTTGTTTAGTTTATTTATATGTGTATATCTTTGTTATGCTCTTCATTTTAAGCATATGTGTATCATTATTATTTGTAAAGGAAAATTTGTCGGTAGATGACAAATTTGGGGAAAACATACATGTTACATATATAATTCAACTCTATGTAAACAAAACAAATTCAAAATAAAATTGTCAAACATTTTGAACACAATATTTAAAAAAAACAAAACTTATTCAGGTCTTGGTCTGATTTAAAATCAGGACAAAATATAATAAACATCCTAATTTTATAACATCCTAATTATTTATGGTGAAAATTTTTTAATTTTAAGTACACAAACATTATCCTTATTTCATTAAAATTTTCATTATATTATTGTATACACAATTAATACAAACATAATTTATTCATTTATTAAAAAAAACGAAATTTTCCTCTTATTTATTTTTATTTATAAAAGTATCAAATGAAAAAATATGTTACTTATTGTTATTTTGCTCAAAAAAAAAAAATAAAAAATTAAATTAAATTAGCAATAGATCAGTCAGTATGACTCAATAGAACGTGATTTTGAATTTAAAAATAAAAATATTTATTTCAAAATTAATTTTGTACAAAAGCAATTTACGATATTTTCATTTGAACGAGAATTTAATTTCTAATTTGCATCAATAAACCCTTGATATAGTTTCGACTTCACTTTCATATGTTTGCTAGACATAATAGCCACATGCACGCAAAATAATTTTCGTATTTTTTTCTTAAAATAAAATAAAATAATAAAATAAAATAAAAAGTCTTCTTTTACTCATTAAAACAAATTTCATTCAGCCTCCAGAATCTAACTTTGGACCAGACGGAATTTATTATAAATTATAACTAAAATCAAAAGAAAACATGATTTTTAGAATTTAATTTCTATTTTTCAATTCTGCACTTTTCTGATAAAATATAAGATCATAAAATGTGCAATGAACTTTTAAACATATAAAAAAAAAAAAATTTTCACATATTTTTTATTTATTTATTTTAAGAAAATTATAAACTAAAAATAAATACAAAATTTCTTGGTAAGAAAATAAAAAATATGTATGTACGTACATATTTAAAATAAGAATTTTAAATGCAAGACTTAAGTAAAAATATATATTTTTTATTCTTTCTAAATTTGTTAAAAAAAGAAAAATTAAAACTTAAAAATTACATCAAAACTTAAAATTTAACTTAATTATGTCTAACGCTGGTTCATAATCACACAAACAAAATTAACTTCTCAATTTTGTAAATATAAGTTTCAAAATAAAAAAAAATTAACAACAAATCTATATTTCTCAAGTTGGAAAAACTAAATAATGGTGCTTAAGATATAATAAAACACAATTCAATATATTATATTGTTAATGACAATGATTGCTTATATAGTTGGTCGCCAAAACAAAAATTCAGACATTGTTTATAAATTTATAAATAATAATAATAAAAAAAAAAACTAATTTTTTCGAAAATTTTTTAGTGGCCAGCAACTATACTAAATCTCTAATAAATAATCACGATTAAAAAAATTAAAAAAAATGTAAGCAAAAATAATATCTTATTTTCTATACCAAAAAAAATGATAACATCCATTAAAAATTTTATTTTCAAAGTGGAACAAACCATAAATTAAAAATTATATGGCCCGCCAAACTTTTTTTTTATTAATTTTAATTAAATGGCTGTATTATAAAAAAAAAAAAAACTATGTGTATATGTATACAGATTTTATAAGCTCGCTTACCACTGGTGGATTATATAAAATATCATATATCTTTATGAACAAAAAAAATTTAAACTTTTAAAGCACCCAAAATTCTTATTTTTAATAATTAATTCTATTTTTTATTTTAATTTTCGTTCTAAAAATTGTTAAAAAAAAAAAAATTTCTAAAATAAATCATCATTTCGTTCATATACCAACAGATCCTCACTTATTAATTATAGAAGATCATTTGACACTAAAAAAAACACACCTAAAATACACAAAAACTATTGGAATTGGTTGAAGATTTAAGATCTTATATCTAACATGCTATAATATCTGTAACAACTAATATACATTTTATTTAAGAAATTATCAACTTCATTCATAAAACAAATATCTGTTCTCATAGGAATCTAAAAAAAAAAACAAATAATCAATCTTAGTTCCAATCAATTTATATACAAAAGCTATATCTACAAATAATTTTATAAATACAAAAAATAGTTTCCTACAACAACGTAAAGACTATTGTAATAAAAAATGAGATAAAAAATCAAATGTATATATGTATATTATAGACAACGTCTTATTATTAATTTTCATTGCAACCATACGGATTATTTTCATATTATCTTTTTAAAATTAGTATACATAATGTGTACATAGAAAAATATATAGTACATTATGTATATGTTTGCGAAAAAAAATTGCCAAAAAAATATTTATGTACAATGTTTCTGTGGCAAAACTATAGAGTAGACTAAGTTGATTAAAATTTTATTTTTTTTAATATTTAGTCTCTCTTCTGGAAATTCTTTTTAGCTAATCGAGTTTACGTCCCTTTATGCAGTATTGTTAAATCTTTAGAAGGTTTTTTTAAATTAAGAATCAAAATAACATCATTATATATATATATATATGTTATATTTATAAACATAATGTACGTCAATAGTGTTGCATAGAAAAATTATAAACTTAAAAATATTTGTTGTAAGAGTAATTGAATAACATAGTGTACTATATAGTAGAATAATTATGGAACACAACACAAATCCGAAATTGATTATCATTTAACTGTAATCCACTTCATGTTCATATGGCTGTATCGTTTCGCTGTAACTTCAATTTTTAAAGAAAAATAATAGTATGATCCTTGTTCTGCCAGATTCTTAAAAATCTAAGATATAAACATAAAGTATACTGTTTATTGTTGCCACAGATTTTTTTTCCTCATATGTTTTATTTAGAGCTTTTCACTAAAAACAGAAATATATATAAAAAAAAAAAAATTATAAGATGCGAGTAAATTTATAACAAAATTAAAAAAAAAAAGATCTATGAAAAGCACAAAAAAAAGAAGAAAAACAAACGAAAAAACGAGGACACAAACTAAAAATTACTTCCATGATTCCACAATGTCTAACAACATTAAATAAAAAATAATCAGCAAAATAAAATACAAAAACATATTTTAAAAATAAAAACATTGATTATTTTCAGATTTTTATTTAATTTTTATTTTATTTTTTTGATTTCCTTGTTCTGAACATTTATATGTATATAAAAAAACACAAAAATTCAAAGTCCATATCAGATGTTCACTTTAAATATACATACATCTGTATGTATATACAAACAAAACAGATTAAAGAAAAAAAAAATTAAAGAGAGATTAAAAAATCAGTCAATTTGGATTTTCTAACTATTCGAAAAGAATTTAAATTTTATTTATTTAAAATCCTTAAAAAAAATAAATTCATAAGAATTTTCTTTTTAAAAATGTAACGAAAATAATATTTATGTTCATTCTATTTCGTTATTTTTTTTATTCAACAAAATAAATTTTTAGAATTTTTCCATTAAAATTTTCTTGAATTTATTTTTTGATTGATGGAATCATTAAAAATTTCTATAAATTTTTATATTTATTATTTAAATAATATGAATAAAAATATATATTTTAAAAAATTATACATTTTTTATATACAATTTAATTTAGATATTGGACTGCCTCTTAACATATTGCCCTAATTTAAAGATACCTTTTATCAGCTGTCATATTAGGTTCAGCAAGTGTTAAAATAAGCTTAAATTTAATTTAACAGTTCATTAATATATCATATTCTCGATGGTTATTTAATTTCAGAACATATCCTTATTATGAATAAAAATTGAATTTTTGAATCATGTTAAATTATTTTATATAAGAAAATTTATAAAAAGTTCCATTAAAATACATATTCGAAATATAATAATCAAATGATTGAAGTCAAAAATTGTGTTTATTTTTTCATTTTCTTATATGAAATAAATAGCATCCTGAATTGTCTAACTGCTTCTATGGTCACTGCTTATATTGTCGTCACTGTTTATATTGTCGTCACTATGCTTAAATAAGACCTAATATAAGTTTCCTGAAATTCTATTGCGATCAAAAAGTAATTTTTCTAATTTTTTCGATACTAATTAATTTAAATTTGTTATCATTCGTTTCATGGCATTCATTATAGGTACTCCATAAAAAAATATATTTCTTAGTACGTCTTACTTGATTAATATTTATATTACCATTTTGAGTTAAGTTTTTTTTTTTTGTTGAGGACTTCTCCCCACACTATATAATTAAGGGTTAAATTAAATTAAAACTATAACTACGTATACTTAACCCACGATTTTTATTGAAAAAAAAAATATTATCAAAAAATATCAGCCATACACTTAAGTAGGTACATAAAATATAATCAAAATATATAAGCATTTTCTTTTTTTTTTTATTCAAATATTTTTTTTATAAGTGCGGATTGTGGGCGATTTAAGATTTTTTTAAAATATTTAAAAAAAATAATAATAATAATAATAATCTTATTTATATACACATAGATATATTTTCTAATTAAAACTCAAAGAATTGAGAATATATTTTAATAAATTTTGAGATTGCTTTTCCTAAAAAAAAAATTATAATGACTAAAAGTTTTAAAAATATTTCTAGACTAGATAATGACGCAAAATTTTCTTTTCTTTTTTTTTTTTTTTTAATAATTATTTATTAATCAAATTTACGAGACTTTAATTTCAGATTATAAATGACTTTCAAGATATAATCATAAATTATAAAATTTGTAGCACATTTTAGTTTATAAAATAGAAAAAAAAAAAATCTAGAGTTTGTCGCAACACAAATAAATTATGATAGTTGAGAGTTTTATAATTATTTTTTGATCAAAAATTTACTACTAACTACGTAGGTCTTACATTTCAGATAATTTTAACCAAGGTATTATTTTGAAACTCATTTCCGTCGATCTAATATTAAAATAAAAAACTTTTTTCGCATTCGTACTTATTACAAATATAAATAAAATCTCACATTATTTAATACTAATCTCAATTTTCTTCTTTTTTTATTTTTACAGCACAGCCAGCATTTATTAGATCATTAACTGCATTTGCAAATGATAAGAAATTAGAATTAGATCGACGAGTTAAAAATAATCAAGAATTACGAATAGTGTGTCGAATAAGTGGACAACCGCCACCAAAAGTAACATGGTTTAAAGATGATAAATCAATAAATCGTAATCGTAAGCAATATCAATTCACACATTTAAAGTAAGTTGCATGAATTTAATGAAATTATTACCTCATAAGTCTAATTTCTTGATTTATTATATTTTTTTTTCCTAGAAAAAGATCGGAATTGATCATTCGTTCTTTCAATAGTTCAGATGCTGGAACATATGAATGTCGAGCCAAAAATAAAGTTATACGAAAACCAGAAAGAAAAACAATTAGAATTGAATCCTATCCTAGTAAGTATTAAAAAAAAATGAAAGCTATTTAGACAGACTGTAGTAATTTAAATTAGAATAAAAATACTTCTAATTTGATTTTGATGAACCATATATTTGTTGTTATAAAATTAAAAAAAAAAAATGATGCAAACAAAATATGAATTTATTTAAATGTGTAAATGTGATCTGCAGAAGTGCATAAAGGTTTGAGTGTCCGAATGAGGATTCAATACTAATATACAAGTACTAATATACAAGAATTATTATTCACATCTCTAAAGAAAAATTACAGATACACCTAAGATAAAAAAATAAAATAAATCTTAATTGCAATCAAGGTTAAACATTTCGTTTCAAACTACTTTAAAAAAAAATGTTTTTTCGTACATTCTATAAAGTCACAGCAATGTGAGCATAATTTTTTTGCATTATTATGTTAATCAACATTATTTAATTAATTGAAAACTTACAATCGAATACAAATACAACCATTTAGATTAATTATTAATTTTTTGATGTTTTATTTTCTAGATCTATTCTA
Organism: Hybos culiciformis; assembly: GCA_964007475.1. Lineage (NCBI taxonomy): Eukaryota > Metazoa > Arthropoda > Insecta > Diptera > Hybotidae > Hybos > Hybos culiciformis. The sequence goes on from OZ023274.1 coordinate 13,896,984, forward strand.
TTCTTGTCTAGCATTAGTGAAAATATTATTAATAGTCAGTCACTCTATCTCAATGGTAAAAACAGCTGACATGACTAATTCACCTCAAGTAATATTCTATAATTTTTGTACAAAATATACATATATTAACAACAATAAAAAAAATTCATATATTATCATCACAAGCTAATTGGATTTCATTATACAAATTTAAGTGTGAGGTCCGAAATTAAAATGAAAACAATATTTACAAAAAAAAACTTAAAATCAATATAATACAGAATATGTATAACAAAAAAAGTTGTTGAAAATTTAAAGTGGTATAATTTTGATTAGATAAGAAAAAAAAAATCCTCTCTTTAAATTTATTTCAAAATAAAAACAAATTAAGTATAAATATTTCTAAACAGACAGATGAAGTCCTATAAAATTTCTTTATATCTTTATTTCTTGTACAAATGTTCATGTACATAATAAATACTCACCAGACACAGATTAAAACCTAAAAAGAAAGAAACTGATGTTGTTCTTATATATTTAAGATCCTACTGAATTATTGGGCGAAAATTTTGTATTTTTAATTATTATAATTACGAAATAACTATTTAACACTTCTAAAGCTACCAGACATTAAAGTGATCAGGAATGTCTTGAAGTCAGACATAGATGTAGAAAATTACATTGCTGAAGTAATCTATTCCTAACTTTGTAAATTACCTATAATATTTATATAGTATTGATTTTACTATCGGATTTAATATCGACGACTATAGCAAAACAAATATTAATTCTAAAAAATTTCACTAATAAAATAAAATAATTATAATTGATTTCAGCTTTAGATAATTTTTGGAATTTATTTAAATACTTATATATTTAAGTATATTTTTACATTTTTAGGAACCCCATACGAAAGTACATCCCAACAGTCTGGAGATGAATGCACACACGATATGCAAATTTATTGCTTGAATGGTGGTACATGTAAATACTTCAAAGAAATTCACGATTTCTCATGCGAGTAAGTTGAGTTATACGTTACATACATTAATGTTTAAATTTATGCAAAAAGCAACTAAAAATCAAAATTTCAATAAAATCTACTATAAATTAGACTACACAAGAGATATATAAAGCAAATTATATTTCAATTATTTCGCATATCCTTATATAACTTTATTTATACATATACAGTGAAGAAAATAAAAAATTGAACATGAAGAATCAGGGATAAGTTAAAGTATCAAATAAATTATTTTGGCGCCATAAAATAACTTTATTACATACCAAAGCAATTAAACTATTTATTCGTTTTTTGGCGCATCTTAATGTTCTTAAATTTCATCAAAATATCAATAATTTTGTAACAATTTAATCTTGCAAATTTTAGAGGTAAATATACCTAGCTATAAAAATATAGAAAATTCTTAAATGGAATAAATTTTATTAAATTTTTAAACTATACACCCTCAACACAGGAAGGAATTCTTTACAAAAAAAATTAATTATAAAAAGCAAAACTTCGTAATATTAAAAATTTATAATTCAAAAGAATAAATTTATAATTTGCACTGCAGTTCACCTTAATTAGAACGATTGTTGTTTTTTTTTTATTAAAAAGATGTCAATAAAAATTATTAAAACATTCGTTTTTATGCAATTATGTTATATTTTATATATTTTCGAAATTTTTATCCCCAAAATTGTAATTTTTGCACTTTCAAAAACGATTTATGACACTTACCTTCCTTGCTACACAATTCAAAAAATTATATCTACATCATCTACATTCAATTGCCTTTCATACTAGTTTTTTTTATTTTGGAAATAATAATACGAAATTATAGCATTTTTCATAATTCTCTAAGAACGAATTGTGGAAAAAACTAAGTGGTGTATAACTATATATTTCCTCTACTCTGTACTGACAATTTTATAATTCATATACAATTTTGTATTCTGGAAATTATAATTTTATTTGTAACTATAATTTTATAAAAATAAATCATTCGAATACGTTCTTATTTAAATGAACCGGAGTACATATTTTATTTTCAAAATGAAAGACAGTGAAATGTTTACATATTTTCATGTTTTCTTATTTAACTTTTTTCTTATACATAATTCTTTCGTCTGATTTTATTTTTAGAAAAGAAATTTATTGAAATTTAATTACCTGAAAGAAATATTTGTATAATTTTTTTTTTATAAAAATAAATATAATTTTGACAAATAAATAATATTGTTCAGTATTTAAACGAAATTACACGAAAGAAAATAATGTTTATTTCACAAATTAAATTGTTCGTCAAAAGCTTAAATGCTTAAAGTAAAAAGTTTAGATACTTTAGTTCCTAGTTGACTGTATCTTCGATCCTATAATTGTTATATAAAGAGCCATGCTATATTATAACATCCAATGAAAGATATAAAAATAAATTAATTTGGTTTTTAAACAATAAATTCATTCATTACTATGTATATAATTAATATTAAATACGCATTTAACTAAATACTATCTTTCAAAAATTAATTCTAATGCAATTGTCAATATCGCGATGACCAAATTCTATTCAATTTTTTTTTTAATGTTGTATAGTATATTTTTTCTTTAAAATAATTTTTTAATCGTTTATTGAATAACGTATTATGTTTAAATACATAGTTATTTTCGGAGGGGCGTAAATGACCCGTGACTCAAAAACTCATATAGTTTTGATTATTATATTATTATCTCACATCTTTCCAAATAAACTATGAATTAAAAAAAAAAAATTCAAAGCAAAAAGACAAAAACTATTTTTTCTTTCATTAGATTGCTGCTTGAATGTATAATGAAAATCAATTGAATCGAAAAGTATCTTAAATAAGGGTTTGTGAAACAGGAAACTAGACAGACAATAAGAAATGAAAAAAAAAATCTATTGACTGTTAATTAATTTCAAATTATATTATGCTTAGCCAAAACAGGAAAATATATAGTATCAGTGCTTGTAGACTATTGAAGTAAAAGTTTTTGTTGATAATGTTTTTTGATATTCTTTATAGTTGAGTTCTCAAAAATTTTAAATTTCTTTAGAGTTTATTGTAAGTTACGGTATCAATCGTAAAAACTCTGTTCAAGTCAAAAATTTTTCAATTGCATTTTATAATATTAATTCTCACTTTTCCTGTTTCAACTCCCGAACATAAAAGTTTGTTTCCAATGTTTAAAAATATCTTAAAAATAAATTCTTTTTTATTTTGTTCGTTTATTTAAATTTTATTATTTTACAACAATTCAAACTCATATACATACTTTTCACTGTCTTTTATACTTTTACCATAATTAATAATCGAATTTCCAAAATAATTCCAAAATCCACAGAATTTCTTATTTTCGTAACTCTGACAACTTAAAAAAATCTTGTGCTAGGCCCTGATTCTCTGACAGTTCTTAGTTCAATCATTCAATTACACTCAGATAAAACGAATTTAAGTCTTTGTAAACCCGGAAATAAAGGTCGAGCATAATTTAAAATTTTCATTCCAAAAAAAAAATAATAATTTGGCACAAGTTCATGTAATTTTTTATAATCCAATGTGGGTGTAAAATAAAAGTTCTCCATCCTATACATATAATAATACATTCAATGATAACAAGTTTTTATTTGCAGAACATTAAGTTTCTTTTTATTTTTCTACACAATAAGTATTATTTTTTTTATGAGATGGCGCCTCTCTCATCTAACAATAAAATATCACAAAATTTAATTTAGGGAACTCACAAGAGTATCAAACATAATATTACAAATTTTAATTACACCAAATGTATATAGTTAGTGAAATGAAAAAATTATTTTTTAAAATAACTATAATATATTACCTATTTTTATGTAGCTATTGAAAATACTATATGTGTTATGTTGTTTGTGTTTCTATCTTATTAAACTATATTTGCCACAAAATTACTTAAATGTCAACCTATTTGATTGAAACTTATGTGGATCTGATAAAGCTTACAAACAGTTGATATTTAAATTCCCATATACGGAAGAATCAAGTTTGGGTTATTTAGAATAACAACACAGTCGAATAATATAAAGACATGCGACATCCTAATATTAAGGATAAGCTATCAGACAAATGCAAATTATTGTGAATCAATTTTTCCGAAACTTCAACCTTCTTGAAATTTTTTTTTTTTTATTATTGAACAGATTTTATGTCATATCACTGACTCGATCCTTTTTCTTCTGACTTAATGATGAAAAAACACTTGAAAAACTTGAAAATTTTATGTTTTATAAAATTTTTAAATGTACATTAAAAATAAAAATTATTTAATTTTTCCGAAATTCCTTGTTCTGTAATACACAGTGTAAAATTTTTGTCACTTATTTTACGCCTATGTAAATATGTAAAATTTCTTCTATGAAACTTCAACATATTTTTTACTCTTCAATGGTCTGACTAAATTCTAAATATAATGTATCTATTATAATGTGTAAATCCAATTCATATCATATAAATGACTTTAGTGTTATAATACGACTGAAAAGTTTAAAAAAATTATTTTTCTTCTTATTATCATTACGTGCAGTTTGTTTAAATGAATTCAAACCAGGATGGTTCCTTTTTTTTTTTTTGGGAAAAAATCTGCGTTGAATAATATCTTTGTGTCGTTAAAATGTCATCAGTAAATTAAAAATATACATAATGATAACAAATTTTAATACAACATAACATCTAAGAGTTTTTTTTTTTCCTCAATTTTATTTTTTTTTTTTTTTTAAAGGAAAATTATAATTTATGTAGCCATATGTTACAAATGAACTGTGCCACAAAATTTGGTGTTAATTGTCCGCCTCCAAAATTTCTATATTGAAGGGAAAAAATAATAATATTGTATTTACTTATGCGTACATATATATGTATAATGTACATAACATTTACTTTTGATTTTATTAATAAATTTTTCTACATATTGTTGTTTAAGAGGACACCGTTTTTATTGACACAAAATGCGAAAATATATCCGGATTGAAGTTTTGATATATTTATGAGATTATTGAACTTAGATTTTCTTTTGATTTTAGTGTATTTTTAGATTTAAGATTATTTTTGTGTTCTAATTTCTAATCAGTTTACGGAGAATTGAAATTTCAAACTAAATATAATAATATAATACCTTTATCCGTACGCTTTCAAAAAAAAATTATCTACAGGGTGCCAGTAATGTCGATCTCTGACAGTATTTTGGTCGATCGTCAGAGAATAAAATAAATTTCAAAATTTAGATAACACTCTTCAACTTTAGATCCACAAAACTGGAAATTAACATAAAAAAATATCAGCTTGTTTAACGAACTAATTTTAGAACTATTCTACTTGCAAAATTCAATTTAACCCGTAATGCAATTTAATTCATAATTATTGCTCTCAAAAGTTTAATGAACCTAGCACGCGCTACTAGTAATATCTTTTTTTCTTCATAATTTAAATTAATAAATCATATTATTTTTATTCAACTCAATAATATTATTATACTTTTAAATATATGTAGATATCTATTTTGTATCTTTTAATAATTTTTGTTTTTCATAGAATAGTGACAGAATTTATGCTAAGATCTAATTATAAATATTTTTCATTGATGAATTTTCTTTGCACGTAAAATTTCAAGGAAAAAAAATGAATAATTTCGTCAAAAAAAAAAAAAACTTTATGAAATACTATTTTTTACTCATTATAATGATAGTTTAATGAGAAATTGGCTTAAATCATTGCGTCTACATTATCTAAAATTTTAAAAATGAGTAAAGCAAATTTTTTTTTAGTGACATGGGATTACGAATACAAAAACACATTTTTATCCATTTTATATGTGAAAATTTGACATAAACTACAAGGTATATGTAATGTCTTGTGTTTTCATAGGAGCAAATGAAACCCTTGTATATTTAAAAATTGTTTCCAAATCTGTTTAATTTTTCATCATATATAGTCAAAGAAATTAATAATAAAACGAAAGTGAAGAATGTGAAAATAAAACTTTTAAAAAAAATAAAATTAGATGTCATATGGCGCCGCCGCCCGACCAACCAAAACTAATTCATTAAAATTATATATATGTATAGTAAACAATTAGAAAAGCATTTTTATCTTATAAAAGGATTAAGTGTCTTTGAAACGGAAAATTTATTTAAAATGCAACATTAAATAATTATTGTATTAACTTATGGAAATATATAATTCTCTTAGTTTGTACATTATAAGTAATTATTCATTATGTGAACTTAGTTGATGATTACCCCTTGTTTCAGTTGAAGCTACAAAATCTGATTTTTCCAACAATCTTTTTCGAGGTATATTTTAGGATAGGTAAGCTTTTTTATTTTTTTCCTGGTTGGTTTTTGAAGCTTAACAAATCAACAAATCTGAAACTCTAGGAGACCAACTTAAAAATCTTAATTCACTTATTGCTAATTTTAGTACGCACGCAATATGATCCTGATTATTATTTTAAGCATTGCATTTCACAAAATTTTTCACATTGTCGATCTCAATCTCTCTCTGTATCTATACGCATGCATGATGAGAATGCCTTTTATATTCAAAAATATTTGAACTAAAAAATTTTTTTTTAATCTTACAAATGAAATTTAATAAATCCAGCGTACATATATATGCTTAATTATGAAACTGTTGAAAGGTTTTTTTTTTTTGATTATTCAAAGAATAAAAATTTTATTTTTAGATTAATTTTTTTTTCACCTACAATAAAATATATTTATATATATATATGGATTTTCCTTCTTTTTTTTTTTCGGTTCATATAATTTTACTCGTGTTTTAATTTTTATAATGAATAATTATCTTCAAATTACATGAGAATGATCAACTTAAGAAAAATTAATTAAAAATATATATGTATGTATAGAAAATGTGTACGTATAACGTAGAGCCATGTGAAAAATGGAATATTATAGACACATGAAGGTACATATATAAAAAATGATTGCGAATAGTAAACAAGGTGGAAAATTTTATATAATTTTCTTAAGAACTTACCACATTACCTATACTGAATAGTATATTTTAGTAATATTCACATATTGTTTATTCTTTGGAACTTGGTACATTTTTTTAAATAAAGTTGTACCTTAGTTACGACGGATGATACAGTATAATACCCATTTTCAGAACTTTTCGTAAAATCACCTTTTCTAAATTTGTTTATTCTATTAATAGTCCTTGTTCCTTTCATTTTTAAAGGTCATAATAATCTTTAAAAATGTAAATAGTATGTACAGAATAAGGCCTTAAAGTCTAACAACCACCAGGAAGCATAGTAGCAACTTATGAAATTTCATTAAATGCAGCGTCAAATTTAAAATTATTTAATTAAATAAAAATTTAAATAAATCCAAAAATGAAGGACTTCTTTAAATTTAAATAAAAAAAAAGGAAATAAATGAACGCGTGCAAATTGTCTTAAATTATTATAAAATAATTTCCAGACGGATTTTTTAATTGTCCGGAACGATATATTTTTTCTTTTTCTTCGGATATTTTATATAATCTCTACGTCTTTTGCCGCATTTTAATTTAATCTTTAAAGACTTTAAAGACTAAAATAAATATAATGTGAAAGGTATTTTTTTTTTCTATACATTTTTAGAATTAAAAAAGGTAAATGTCCCTTTTTGTACCGCAATACATATTTAAAAACTATATAGTATTTTTATAATTGTAAATTTTTTTTTATGAATGAAATAATTTCTGGAGTTTCGGAAATTTTTGTTAAAAACATAAAATAATTTGAATTAAAAAAAATTTATCAAAAGAATTCTTTTGAAAAAAATGTTAGAATAATTTTACCTTTTAAAAAAAATCCCTAACATAATGCATATAAACATATATATGTATAAACATGTAGGTAATAGTTAACTGCGAATAGATGTAGTGTACAGTGTTACACTATACATGTACAACATATTCATTTGTTGCCTTACAAGAGTTAAATATTTGTAATCTAATTTATGTCTTTTAACATATAACATGGGAAAATAAAAAAAAAACAATAAAAATGTGTACGAAAATAAAATAACTCAATAATTTTATGTTAATTTCTTTTTAGATGCCCCGATGGTTATTATGGCGATCGATGTCAAGAAAAACAATGGAATGAAACACCTAGTACGTACAGCAAGGAACAAGAATGTGGCGATAAAAAATTTTTAGGAAGTTTTTATTGCTAAAACATCCGCACTTCTATGCATCAAAGTGTTTTTGTTCTTTGTTTATTATATATACGAACTTAATCAATCATAAAAAAAATATATATAAATTTGTAATAAAGTTATGAGATTTGTAATTAATATATGTAACACTTGAAAAGATTTGTATTCATTTGCTAGCACATCATCATTATAAGTAAAATCCAAGTGTTTCCCCACAATATTTTTTCTTGTCTTATAGAATTTTTTTTTGCAAATTCTTACTTATACATTTTTATTTGTCAAAAGGCACAACGCTTCATTCTAGCCGTTAGATAGTGTTAAAACGCAATCTAAAATTAAAAGGAATTGCAAAATAATATTTACAAAAGAAAATTATTGCTTGAATATATATGATATGGATTAAATCACTACGATTTTATGCATTAATGTTTTACTGTATCCTTTTTTTAAGTGTAATATTTTCATTACAAATTTCATTACTTCAGCATGTTAAATTTTATAATTATTTCAAAAGTGAAAGAAGAATATTGAAAACGTAAAAACATTCCATTATTAAAAAAAAAAATGCTAAATTAACTTAAAATAAATCAATTAAAGCTATCAATCTACAATGAATTAAAAAAAATTTCCCATCATTGTTTTTATTCGATATTTTATTTTATAATTCAATTTACTAAATTATACTTATATGATATTATAAGGTTACAAAGAAATTTAAAGGTTTTACATTGCGCCTAAAGATTCATAATAGTAGTAACTGAAAAAAAAAACGGTGCTAAAGATAAAATATGTATGTCCCAATTTTAATTATAAAATTTTTCTTGAAGTATTGAGAGATGAAATATTAACATTACCATTATTTTATTCCTTGAAATAGTGAAAATAATTAGAAAAGAAACAAAGAATTTCACATTATTAACTTTTATTTTTAATATTCAATGTTTCAAAATAAAAAAAATTGGTAAAGAAAGTATATTTTATGTATTTTGGCCTTTTCGGCTCTTCATCGCAATTATAAAATCATTATTAATTTTTTTAAGAAACTATTCTGAATTTTCTATTAAACCCAATCACTTTTAAAATCAATAAATGTTTTTTTTTTTTGAATGGATAAAAAATATTACATTCATTTTTCTCTTATTTCAAATTTTACAGAAAATATTATTTATAATAATAATAAAAATAATTTGAAAAAAAAAATAATAATAATTATTTTGGTTGTATAAAAATATAATATAAATATATAATATACATAAGTATAAATTGTAAATATTTAAATTTAAATTATTCTTATCAATTATTATTTTTAATCATGGAAGATGGTATTTCTTATTTTAATACAAAAATAAATATTTGAATTTGAATTTAGACCTAACCATAAAACATAGATCTTCAAATGACAATTAATTTTTAACTTAAGAGGACTTGGTACCAGTTTGGATTTTTTGTCCCAAAATTTGATTGTAGAGCCGTTTTAGATTATTTTAAAGTTTAATTTAAAAAAAAAACATTTCATTCACAACCTCAGGAATGTTTCATAGTTTAAAATGACATAAAACTTTTTAGAATCGGTTAAGGCTAAGTGCTCGAAATCTCTTCAAAACCATTTTGTGACACATAACAATGGTTTTGAAGAGATTTCGAGCACTTAGCCTTAACCGATTCTAAAAAGTCTTATACCCTTTTAAAGTATCAAACAGTTCGGAGGTTGTGAATGAAATGTTTTTTCTAAATTTAACTTTAAAATAATCTAAAACTGCTATTCAAAAAAAATTTGGGACAAAAAATTCAAACTGGTACCAAGTCCCCTTAACATTATGTATTTTATGACATTTGGATTAGAAACATTTTGCTTCTCATTAGCTTTTTTTTCCCTTAATATTCTTGAATACACTTAATATTTTGAATTATGTTAGTAGAGGGTAGAGTCTATAGTGCTAGTCGATTAATAAATACTATTATTTAATTTTAACTTTGATTATATTTTTTCCCTCTTTTCTTTTTTTCAAAATTACATAAAATTAAGATAATTATTTATTTCATTCGCGAATAATTTTTGGTTGGGTCTACATATTCAGAAGAAATAATTTTTTTTTTTTTTTAAATAATCTCACTAAAAAAAATTTTTTTTTGTTTTAATTTTTATATTTTTCTAGTAGTTTTATTATAATATTTTTAATAATGAAATAGTTCCTCAACTTTTTTTTAATCATGAACAAAATTTTAATTTTTTATTTTTCGTAAATTAAAAAAAAAAAATAAAATAAAATAATTTTTTTATATTTAATAATTTTGTAAAAAAAAAAAAAAAAAAAAAACTAAAAATAAAAATATACATAATACATATATATTATTTACTACATAAATTTATAGATCTTAATCTGCCAAAATAGATTTTTTTTTTTTTTGCTTTTCTTTTGATTATATTAAAAGAAAAATTCTTGTTAGTAATTTTTGTAGAATATTTATATAAGATAAAATTATATTATTTGTTGTTTTTACAATTTTTTTTTTTTTTTTTTGTTTATTTTATTGATTAATTTATTGCTTTGATTTTTTTTTCCTTATTTTTTTTTTTTTTTATCTTTTAAATATGCGAATTTTTTTTTTTTTTTTTTAATATTTTCTTAAATGAAAATATATTTATAAAAAGAAAAAGAAATTTCATTTTAAAAGAAAAATTATAATTCAATTTTATTTATAGATTAAAATTTAAGTGGAATTTTTAATTATATAATAAAACTGAAAATTATAACTAATATGACAATTTTCTTTGAAAAAAAAAAAAAAAAATTAATAAACTATACCTACACTTACATAATAGTTTTATTAAAATTATTTCTAATGTTTATATTTATATATAATAAATGTAAAAATTGTTATGTCCGGCAATTATTAATGTCAATTTTTCACTTGTTTTTAATCTATAGAATTTATTCTAAATTGAAATTTTTATAAACAGAAAATATATATATATATATATTTTTTTTTTTATTACGAATTGTATAAAGTTTGTTTATCAGATAAATAAATAAATAATAAATCTTTTAATATAATAACATTAATATTTATATATTATTTATAAAATAAATGTATTGTTTCAATTTAAAAAAAAAAAAAAATGTTTTTTTTTTTTAAATAGTTAATCAGTATAAATATAGTATTTAGAGTTTATCAAGAAAGAAAAAAAAAAAATTATGATTTAAATTAAATTAATTGGAAATTATTAAATTTGATTAAATATGAAGTTTTCCGGGATTTTAATAATAAGATTAAAAATCTTTTCGCTTTAAATTAATAATCCTATTTAAACCACAATAAAAATTATTTTTCTTTTAATTACGTTCATATTTAACTTTATTTTTAATATCAAAAATATAACTCAGAAATTTTTCAATTTTTATCTCTAAATTCATGATTCAGGAAAACTTTCATTATCAGATTTTAATTAAAAATTTCACTATTTCCAATTAAATTATATATTAAGTTAACTAAAAAAAAAAAAAAAACGAACCGAAAGAAATAAAAATTTTACATTATGTAAAAGTTACCAATAAAAACAGTATTTATTTTTCTAAATATTTAAAATTAATTTATACTTAAATATAAATGAAAAAAAAAGAACATATAAATTCACAATTCTATCAGTTCACGTTATGTCTCCAATATTATTTCTATTATGACACCATTATTAATGTTCCAGGCTTGAAAAAAAAAAAAAAACCAAAAGCAGACTTAAATTAGTTAACAGTCTTCAAAATTTGTTGCGCTTAAAACAAAAAGTCCTTGGAATATAAAATTTTTCATCAGTTTTCTACTTATATGTATATATACAAATATATATATATATATATATATATATATATATATATATATATATATATATATATATATATTTTTAATTAAAAATTTATAAACTTAAGGAGTTTTTAAATAACTTGAAATAATCAGACTAATACTATTAATTATATTTTTAGACTTAAAAACAAAAAATTTAAAATATTCAACCAAAAAAGAAAAAAAAAAAGTAAACAGAATATAATTATAGTTAGTCTTATTATTTTTTTAATTATATCATAAAATAAACAAAAAAAAACTTACACTTTATTTTTATTTATTTTTTAATTATATATTTAAAAAAAAAATGTATAAAATTTTTTTTTAATGAATAAAAAATTAAGCTTAACAATAAAATTTTTTTTTTTTTTTTGGTTTTAAATGCTAGAAAATATTTGGTTATGTTTATAAATCGGATTGAAGAGTAAATTATAAAAATTGAATATTTGACGGAAATTGATTAAAACTATAATTAATTGAAGCCTTTCTAATATTTTATTAAGATTTAATTTCTGCAAGTTCAATTTCTTAATTTTTTACGAAGTTAAATTAAGATTCTTTATTTTAATTTCATATATCAAAAATTAAAATATTCGTTTAAAACAAATAGATATATAATTATTTATTTTTGTTTTCAAAGATAATTTTGACTATTTATTCTTAATCTTGTATTTTCTGACAATTATTTATCACATAGTTAGTATCATCTGAAACGGTTTCAAAAATTTTAAGTGCATTTCATTTTCAAATTAAGTTTATGAAAGAAAAAAAAAATTATAAATTATTGGAAGAAATAACCTACGAGGTAAGGATAATTAATTAATTTTACAGAAATGTATTGTAAATAAATATATTATAGTTAACTCTTTGAAATTAATATTATTAATGAATGCAAAAATTTTGACGTATATATAATTTTTTTTTTTTAAAAACAATTATATTAAAAATATAATTAAAAAATTACGATCAAAATTGTATTTTATTTGAATAACATGACAAAATATCATTTCAATTATAACCCTTCGTAATGTGTAACACTTTATTGAAATTTTGAAACTAACATGCATGCAATCTAGCATAATGATAACTCTTCCATAATTTAATTGTAATACTCAATCATCACCAATATTTACGTTTGATAATGCACTCTGTAGAGAACATTGAGTTAAATAGAAAAAAAAACATTCGATCACATTATTTGACATAGTTTTAATTTAAGCTTATCCATATTCAATAAAATAAACTTTTGCGCATATTTAAATATTTTCATTTATTTCCATTGACATAATAATTATTTAATCATAATGAATCATCTAAAAATGGAAATTCTAAATTTCGAAATTTTCATATTGAACACTTAAATTGCATGCCATACCTGTAATACTACCAGTATAACAAAATAATAAAAATTGAACTTTAAGTTCTATATAATATAATAATACAATCACAATAATGTTTTGAGACTTTATAATTTTGTTTTTAATTTAATTTTTAAGCCAAAAATCACTTGTAGAGTTTTATATTAGCACCCTTAGATTTTAGAGTTTTGTTTAGTAAAACTAAAATATGAAATTATGTAAAATAATAAAAAAAAAAATAAATAAAAATAAAGTTTTATTGTTTAAAAAAAAAACTATTTTGCACAAAATATTGAAAGCACTAATTGCTAAAAAAAAAAAAAAATTAGTCCATGCGAGATATATAATTTATAAACAACAATACAATATTTTTTTTTTTTTATAAAAAAACAAAATCATAATATCTGATAAGCAAAAAAAAATACAAATGTTGTCTTTTTTATTATTAATCGCCCTGTACTAATAAAATATAGTAACTATATTGCACGTTAGATATAAATTATAAACATAATTTTACTTTCGATTATTAATCGATTAAATGTATGGCCAATAAAAAATTAATAATTTAAGAGTATGATTTAAATTGTACAATACTATACTTAAAAAATAATAATATACATGAATATATTTCTACATTTTATATAATTAGTAACTAATACTAATTAACAAATTTAAATAATGCATGGAATTTTATTTTGTTTTTAATATATTTTTTGTATTTTTTTTTTCTCTAAAATACTTTTAAATGTGAAATAAATTAGAGTTTCAAGAAAATGTAAAATATGAATACGTTAAGAGAAAACTTAAGTTAGGATTAAAAATCTTCAGTTCATTTCATATCAATGCTGGAATATTTATCATTCCGAGAAAAAACCTAAATTAATATATCTAAATTATAATATGTAAATATAAATTAATTCAAAAACATATTATTATTAAAATATTATAAAGTGGAAAATATTTCCCTATTGCTTAAAAATTCAATTGTGAAAATTTAAATAAAAATAAAATTTTCGAAGTTTTTTTTTATTCTGTCATTAAATTAAACTAATAAGTTGAAAAAGTAAAATTTTGAGTATCATATAAACTTGTTAACGTTAAAATTTAGTCGAACGTGCAATAAATCAAAAATTTTCTCTTTCAAATTTTTTATATTGAGAAAGTGGCTGTATATTTTAGTGTGATGAACTTGTTTTCAGTTTAAAAAATAATAATCTTACAGTTTTTTATTTATTTAGTCGTAATAATTATATTTTAAATTTTATTAATTATTTAAATGCCGTATTTATATTTCAAACTAATTTTTCTTTTATTTCTGTATAACATTTTATTATTAAATTTTTATTTTAAAGATTGCATGAGTTTTATTTCATTAATTATAAAAAAAAGTTATTATTTAATTAATATTTTAATTTGTACACAAGTTAGGCAGTAGGATTAACATAAGTTTAATTTTAATTAGCTTTAATTAGCTGATTATATTTATTTCTTGTACCACGCTCACAAAAGCTGTATCACAAGTTTTGAAACATTAAATATTATAAATAAATTCCTATTTATGAGTAGCAATAATAGTTACTAAATCAACAAAATAACTATTATAATATTTGACAACTACTATAATAATTATTGACAAATTTTATGAAACTTTATGAATTTAGTTTTTAGATCAACCCAAAAGTTTTGTAGTAACGATTAAAACTAGCTAAATTAACTGATTATTTGATATCAACAATTTATAGTTTAATCTTTTACATTAATTATTTTGCGTAAAAAATCAAAAAACATTTAATATATCAAAGAAATATAATATTTCTTACTTTCAAATATTAAGCGATAAAGTATTCTAAAAGTCAGTTATTAGTTCCTGTATTAAAACAAAAGTGATCAAATTAAGTATTTTTCATTTAATGTGAACTAATTTTTAATTTCAATGTTTTGTGCTATTTTTCCTTGAGTTAAAAACACGAACTTTTATCTTATGTATTCAATTTCTGTCATTAGTTTTAAAAGACATCAATCGAACAATATTAGCTAATCCAGAAATTAAAAATTTGCAAATTATTTAAAATTTATTTATACTTATCTTTCGTCTATAAATCCACAAAAAAATAATAATTTAATTTTCTTTTTCTCTAGATCCAACATTCAAGACTGGTTATATGGCCGATGATCCAGCTGTATTTGAATCACCACTAATGGCAACCAAATTAGATGTTTCCAATAAAGGGTCCTAATGTTTCGTCAGCTGTCCTTATATGGATTTAAATAAATAGATAAATGGAAATGAAAAGCAGATTTTTTTTTTTATTCAACAAAAATATTTTTTGAATTTTTTGAAACAAAAAAATAATTAAATGTTTGAAATAATTACGTTGTGTTGTAATTAACACATTTATCAATAAATATGAGAAATCTAATATTGCAAAAGAAAGATGAATTTAAGTAGGTTTAATAATGTGAAAATAAATTTAAATACGAACATAATTTTATTTAACAATAATTTGAGCTTTTTGATGAAGCTAATGTTTATTTAGAAAAGAAAATTTGTGACTTCATACCAAAGATATTAAGCTTACCAGAAGCTTAATGTATGTGCACGAGGTATAATTTTGCTTTTGATATTAATCGAAATTCGCTTGTATTAATTTATACAAATTTTGAAATTTAAATCATGAAATAAATAATCATAAAACATTATATAATAATATAACATTCAATTGATTTTTGTAATATAAATAATATCTCTTTTGAAAATTGTCAATCGATAATGTGAAATTCAAATTACTTAGTAGTATCTATGTAAAAAAAAAAAATTTTATAAGCTTTAGTTTATTTTTCTTCTTCAATGACAATATTATTAAAATATTATGTTAAGTAATCTAGTTATACATATAAGTAAGTTATTTTTGTAATTAATCAAAAGACAATTAAATTATATTTAAACTTCTTATAATATATAAAAAAAAAAAGTTAAAAATAAAAAGAAACAGCAAAAATTTTCTCTGTCAAATGCTTATTAAAATGAAATTTTTATTTTTAAAATTAATACTTTTTACAGAATGAAGAAGGTAAGTACAGCAGTATAGCAAGCCAGCAATTATTTACAATCGAATGGCTATAGTATCCCAAAAATATTGCTAAGTACAAAAATGTTAAGATTTTACAATAAATAAAATAAATCATAGAACAACTAAGCTATATTATTCTAAACCTAACATATTAATGAAATTAATGATATTTATGCACACAACGACGCTTATCGACACTTATTTAAAAATTAAAAAGCAAAATTCAATATTTATCAATTTAAAACAATTATATCAGCAGATGTCGATTTCATAGTTAATAGAGTAATAATATGTATATATAGGTATATTGTATAAATAGTATATATAATAATAAAAAATAAATAAAAAAATAGTAATTATAATTTTCAATTTAATAATGATTTTTAATATTTAATCTGAGAAATTCTTGTAATCTTGTAAAGCTCACGTTTAAAAACTTCTACGGAAATACTTTGTTTTATAATTAAAGGGACATTATTATACAGTCTAGCTGCTCTAATAAAAAACGATTGCTGCATACAATTTAAACTATAAAAACGTCATAATGTTAATAATGAATATAATAAATAATGAATAGAAATTCTAAAAAATCGAAATCATCTTTTCCAAAACAATTAGTTACAAAAAAAATCTAAGAAATTTATTTTTATTAGAACATTACATGAATGTATTACGTGTGGTTCACATTGTTGAATAAAAGGAGACTTCTTTATAAAAGATTTTCCTCATTTTTTCTATATTTAAATTTAGTTAGTGAACTTAATATTCACCATAATTATTTATTTAGATTCACGGTTCTGAGTGACCCAGGTATATTTGCAAATCCAACAGCATTCATGTTGTTAACCCTATTAGGTCTTTTTTGTTAAGTTGGTTTATACGTTACATATAATACATTTTAAATAAAACAAAAAATTCAGGTCTCAGAATTTTTATTTATTAATTTCAACTTAATCATATCAACAAAAAATATTTATTATAAAATAAAAAATGATTTTCAAATTTTTCACAATGTTCATACTAAATTAAATCCAACTCGATCTCTTGGAATAAGCCTTAATTCTGAACCATGTTTTAAAAATACATTTCCAGCCGTTTGAGCTGGACTGATACCAATGCCATCATCAGTTATTATAGCACTGGTTGCTGGCGGTACCTTAAATTCTTCAGCTGCAAATTTCAATACTGCAGTGAAAGGAGCCGATTCTGGTACACTCAATCTAAATTTAAAAAAAAAAATC
Source organism: Hybos culiciformis (assembly GCA_964007475.1). Taxonomy (NCBI): domain Eukaryota; kingdom Metazoa; phylum Arthropoda; class Insecta; order Diptera; family Hybotidae; genus Hybos; species Hybos culiciformis. Next base: position 13,914,695 of record OZ023274.1, read on the forward strand.
ATAGAGTGGTTGTGGTTTGGAAATTAATTTTATTGGAGGATATCACCGACTATTGATCGTTGTGATGTATTAATCACCAGCAAGGTATGTAGGTTCTTATAGTTGGTAGAGGTAGGTACGTAATTAAACAGACGAACACTTACACTTTAAATGGCAATTTCGGATCCGATGTTAAAGTTATCTTAAACGTCACTTTTGATTGTTGGCTTCAATTAAATAAAAAGAAAATAATTTTTTTTTAAATAAAATTATAAAAAATGTTGGATTTTAAAAATTTACCTCATTTTAATAAAAGAATCTTTTGTTTACGTGTCGGTTCGGTGTCTCATATGAGAACTACTAAACTACTAAACTAGAAATATGAAAAATATTTTTCTAAAAAAAACTAAGAAAAAATTTGATTTTCACAAAAACAAACAATTTTAATTAATTAATGGAAAATTTAAAAAAAAAAATAGTTTTTTTAATTTAATTTTCATAAATCTAGTAAAAATAAAAAGTAATTATAATTTGTTTATCGAAATATAAACTATAAACAAATTGTCAAAATGTAAAAAATTCAACGATTTGATATCCAGCGACGCCGTTGTTCGTGACAATCAGTCGACATAACGTAACGGCGACTTCGCTTTATTATAACAATTTTGTTTCTATTATTCACCGCCAAATGTCGCCTGTGATGCAAAAAAAATCTCTTTAAATGAGAAGCTGTACATAAGTATTTATGGTATAAAAAGGTTGAAAAATTAAAATAGAAATTTTAAATTACAAACCTTTATTAAAAAACAATTGAAAAGCTTCAATAATGGGTACAAAATTTCAATATTTAATTTTTTAATTATATTTATTATTTTTTCATCTGCGAGGAACCGGTAAGTATAACTAATGCTTAATTTATATCTTTTGTCAAAAGAAAGTCCCTATTAAGTATGCTATATTCACGACGTGGGGCATTTATTCGATTGTGTTTAAAATATTCTATTCCACATTCCACATTCGCATTGTTATTATTAATTTTTGATAAATTAAAAAAAAAAGCGGTTGATAAACTGAAACAAATATTAGAAATTAATTTTAGAAATACTATAAAATTGCGCTAATTTTATTAAAATCATATTTTTATATTGAGAAAATTTATTCTATTAAAATTAAATAAAATCATTGAGAAAATAAAAATTTAAAAAAATGTCGAGTGTCCAGCAAGCAATTAAACAAAACATCACTTTGAAAGGATCTTCTCAAATAATTGCAGAATATCTAAGTAAAAATTATTTTTAATTTATTTAAGTAGATTCCTACTTTAACATTTTTAATTTTTTTTTTGTTTTTAGATTTTGGAATAAATTCGATTTTATTTCAACGTGGAATCTATCCACCAGAGAATTTCCAATCAACACAAAAATATGGACTGTAAGTTTCAATTGCAACTTCTCAGGTTTTACTTTACATTTAGTTAAGAAAATTAGAGTATAGATAGTGGCGTGTGATGATAATCTGGTTTGAATACACTTAATTATATAATATACCTATCTGTCTATAAAATCCCAGGTGCATTTAGACCTATACATTATTTTGATTACTAATTGGGGTATACTGAAACTAAAGAGAAATATGTATGGACTGAAGAAACATTTTCAAATTACAGAGTTGTTTTTTTTTGTCATTATTATTCATAGCCAAATATCGCTTCATTTGTTGAAAATTCGTGAAATATATACTAGGTAGGTATCTAGATACCTAGCTAACTTAGAAGAAATTCTCATAAAAATACGATCAGTCAATTTAAAAGATTTTGTACTTGCCTTCTTTTTCATCAAGAATATTTTTTGTTCTTAAAGTCTCGATTCTTGTCGGCTTGCAAGCAAATATAAGTAGGTACTTTAATATTTTTTTTTTTTTTAATTCCAGAACAATTTTGATGTCAACTGATCCAAAAATTGAGGAATTTTTAAAAAATGTTTTAAGCCAAACAGAAGGTAAGTTATAATTTTTGTTAATGTACTTAAAATTAAGAACTTGTCTTTAAGTTGGATTTTAATTATCGTTATACCTGTAGTTAAATAAAATATTTAGCATTCAAAGCTTATTTAGCAAAGTAAAATTTGTTAAGTAATTCAAAATCTAGATTTTGTTATGACTTTGAATACAAATAAGTTTGATTCCAATTGATTATAAAGAGTTTTATTTTGTCATCATTGCTTGAAAATTTAGCAAAATTCGGGTGAAAATGGTGCTTAATGAATGTTTGTTAGTTAAAAAAATAAAATTATACCTAAAGGATATACATATTAGTTAAAAAAATGCAATTTTATTTGATATTGAAAATCATCAAGAATGAAAACACAGTACATATATTGTTTAATTTCTACAAGATACATTCTATCAATAATTGAAAGTATATAATGTTATTCCTGCTTAACATTTATCAATTCCAAAATACTACAATAAAATTGAATGCATTCGATTTGAAGTAAATACAATGAATTATAGATTAAAAATTATCTAATTGAGAATGAACCACCACTGGGATGTATAAATGTCACTCATGCATTCTGTTGATGTTCTCCTCGAGACCATAACTAAAAAACTAATAAGTTACTTTTTTTTTTAGAATGGCTATCAAAAAATCTTCTTGAAAAAATTTCGATGATCATAACAAATGTTCATACCAAAGAATGTTTAGAATGTTGGGATTTCAAAGTAGAGTCTGAATCATCGGACAATTATGATAACAGTGATCCTAAAAATCCAACTTCAAATAAAGATATTAAAAAAATTCAGTCTGAAATTCGAGACGTAATGCGACAAATATCAGCTACAGTCAGTTACTTACCACTTTTGGATTGTATATGCACATTTGATTTAATGATTTATACCAAAAAAGATTGTGTAATTCCAGAGGCTTGGGGTGAAACTGAAGCTGCATACATACAAAATTCACAAGCTGTACAATTACGATCATTTTCAACAGGATTACACAAAGTTAACACTATTGTAAATTATAAAATGACTTAAAACGATCTCGTAAATTGTTTATTTTTGCTTTCCATATTATTATTTTATTTTATGTCACTAATGTATGAAATTTTAAATACTAAAAGATTAATTTTAAAGATGTATTCTAATTTATCAAACCCACAGGCCATAAATCATTAACGTCGTTTGATTAGTGATCAAATGTGAATAGGATGAGAAGGTAATAGATGGATCATATTCACAATTTTACTGCAATTGAATTGTAAAACAATTTCCTCCCTTTTTTGTGAAAGATGATTCAATGAATTCAGATAGAATAATGAATAATTAAAAAAAAATCTCATTTTTTGATATAGAAAGGTACTCAATTGATTTATACAGAAAGATTCAAATTTATTCCAATTTTTCCGTTCCATACAGGATCTCTTAAATAACTTATATTTAGAAAAACTTAATCTACTTTTATCATACAATTATTTTTATATCAAATTAACACACTTGAAGTCATAAAAAAAATGTATTTGGCATTTGAAACAAAAAAAAATTTTAATCTGTACCAAAATATTTTTGTCCAAAATGATTGGGTGCTACAGGGTGCAGTTCTGATGTTAGTATTTTCATATTAGGAAAAGCTTGAACAACTGTTTTAGCTGCAACTGGGGTACAAAATAAATTTGATAATATAATACAACTTTCCGGTACTTTATGCTCTTTCAAAACATTAACTGACTGAAAAAAAGTGTATTATTAATTTTAAAATTAATTTTAAAGATTAAGGTGTAGTAAGTAAAAAGGTACCAAGTATAATTAGAGTACTATATAAAAACTTACGCAGCCCTTAGTATTAATATTTACCTGTAACACAGTATTCCCTGTTGACATTATTGGATACATTAGTAGAACTTGCCTTCTTGAAATATCGTCTAAGGAAGTAAAATATTAAAAAATCAAAGTAATTGAATTTTCTATTCATTTAATCAGCCACCTCACCTGGAAACCGAGCATATACGACACGAGCAACATGAGTGTCAGCGTCACTTTCTACTAAAATTTTTCCAATTCTGATAGAACGACAACAATCACGTAATCCTTGTTCCATCGCCTCACCGCTACGAATTATTGATACCCCACAATTCCCAGATCTATATTTGAGTCCCTCGTATATAGCACCAGTTGGAGTTTCAACACAACAGTCTGAATAAGGCAGCTGATTGAGGCTTTCTTCGATGACTAAACGAATCAATCTGTCAGCATAAAATTTGAAATCACTTCGAGATGTATTCCTACAAAAAAATTTTATAAAATTTTATTACAATTCCCAATCCCATGAGGTGAGGTTCATTGTTTTAAACAATGACACATGAAAAAAATTTACTTGTCTCGAATTATTGTTTGTAATTCAACAATTTGTGGATTACTCGTCAGTATTTTCAAATTGGGTCCATATTCTGATTCAGTTGGTGTTGAGTTCGCTCCACTGCCCATATTTAATTTTAAATGTGAAAATTTAAAAATGAAGCACCGACAGAAAGAATGTTTTTCTTTTTTCTATCTACTTTTTTTCTTTTTTTTTAACAAAAAAAACAACAAAAAATGAAAATGATTGAAGTAAAATCAGCTGATTTTGAACGTAGTCGTATACGTAGAAAAAAGTATATAGGAAAATTGGGAAAATTATTTCGTTCTTTGAGTTAACAGAAATCTAGAATTTAAAAATTTATATAGTAATGAAAACTAAAAAAATTATTGTATTAGCTATGCTCAAACCGCAAACGTATGAAATTATTATTGCTTCAGATTTTTTACATAATGTTATTAAAAGGTTATTTGTTGAATTGTTTCGTCGAAGTGCTTACGACAGTATTCTTCAGAATAATTAGTATTAACATCTATCATTGAGAATTATTTTGAAATGAATATTGAACAATTTAGTTTTTATATGAATTCAATGCATGTATTTTTTGATACCGTGAGTATAACTATTAAAACTTCATGATAGCAAAGAACCAATATTTTTCAGTTTAATATTTCGTTCGACTTAATTCTATCCCTTGTTTGTTAATTTTGTTTTATTACTCATATTGTTTGATCCTTATTTATTAAATCTAAAAGAAAACTTCATTTATTTTATAAAATCAATTTTATTATTACTAGGTGATAATAATTTTAATAAATAATATAATAAAATTATAATCGAGAATAAAAACGAGCCTAAAATGATTTCTTGGTTTTATAAAAAATTAAGCTTAATTATCCTCTTCGGAATTTTTCCAATATTTTGCTAATTTAATAAGGTGTTTCTTTTTATTTTCTAATATCCAAACAGCTCCATTTTCGTCACTAGATTCAAGAGCATCAATAAGACATCTCGAAACATCAGCAGCGCTAAAAAGAAAAATTAAAATATAGTATGTTGCCCACAAGGAAAAAGAAAAAAATACGATTAAAAAATTGTTTAATTATATTATAATGTATAAAGCAAAATTTAAATTTTATCAAAAAATATTAAGTTAAATAAATGAATGTAAAATAAAATTAAAAAACACACGAAGCAGTCATAGGAACTGCCGAAAGAAGTTTATACTTAAAGCTTTAAACTATGAAATAACAATGACTACAAATAATGGACTGCTTTTGGACTGCTGGACTGATTTTTATTTTAATTTACATTTTGTACTGAGCAGCCCATCATTTATAGCCACTGTTATTTCATAGTTTAAAGCTTTAAGTATAAACTTCTTTCGGCAGTTCCTATGACTGCTTCGTGTGTTTTTTTTTATATTTTGAGCCAGGACGACTCTAAAAGTAGCTAACTACCCAAAACTTTTGGGCAGGTAATCTTTATTTCACCGGCGCTACCTATTTAAAAAACATTTTTTTTTGCATATTTTTAACAGGGAAGACCCTAACCATAGCTCCCTCTCCAAAATTTTTGGTCAGGTAATTCCACCCTCACTTCCGCCCTCACTTCTGCCCTAACTACCAACCTGATTCCGCCCTACCAACCTGATTTCCGCCCTCACTACCACCCTCGCTTCCGCCCTCACTTCCGCACTCACTTCCGCCCTCACTTCCGCCCTCACTTCCGCCCTCACTTCCGCCCTCACTTCCGCCCAAACTTCCGCCCTCACTTCCGCCCTCACTTCCGCCCTCACTTCCGCCCTCACTTCCGCCCTCACTTCCGCCCTCACTTCCGCCCTCACTTCCGCCCTCACTTCCGCCATCACTTCCGCTCTCACTTCCGCCCTCACTTCCGCCCTCACTTCCGCCCTTACTTCCGCCCTCACTTCCGCCCTCACTTCCGCCCTCACTTCCGCCTTCACCTCCGCCCTCACTTCCGCCCTCACTTCCACCCTCACTTCCGCCCTCACTTCCGCCCTCACTTCCGCCCTCACTTCCGACCTCACTTCCGCCCTCACTTCCGCCCTCACTTCCGCCCTCACTTCCACCCTCACTTCCGCCTTAATTCCGCCCTCACTTCCGCCCTCACTTCCGCACTCACTTCTGCCCGCACTTCCGCCCTCACTTCCACTCTCACTTCCGCCCTCACTTCCGCACTCACTTCCGCCCTCACTTCCGCCCTCACTTCCGACCTCACTTCCGCCCTCACTTCCGCCCTCACTTCCGCCCTCACTTCCGCCCTCACTTCCGCCCTCACTTCCAACCTCACTTCCGCCCTCACTTCCGTCCTCACTTCTGCCCTAACTACCAACCTCTCTTCCGCCCTCACTTCCGTCCTGATTTCCACCCTGATTTCCGCCCTCACTACCACCCTCGCTTCCGCCCTCACTTCCTCTCTCACTTCCGCCCTCACTTCCGCCCTCACTTCCGCCCTCACTTCCGCCTCACTTCCGCCCTCACTTCCGCCCTCACTTCCGCCCTCACTTCCGCCCTCACTTCCACCCTCACTTCCGCCCTCACTTCCGCCCTCACTTCCGCCCGCACTTCCACCCTCACTTCCGCCCTCACTTCCGCCCTAACTTCCGCCCTTACTTCCGCCCTAACTTCCGCCCTAACTTCTGTCCTCCGTTCCGCCCTCCCTTCCGCCCGCCCTTCCGCCCTCCCTTCCTCCCGCCCTTCCGTCCTCACTTCCAACCTCACTTCCGCCCTCACTTCCGTCCTCACTTCCGTCCTCACTTCCGTCCTCACTTCCGCCCTCACTTCCGCCCTCACTTCCGCCCTCACTTCCGCCCTCACTTCCGCCCTCACTTCCGCCCTCACTTCCGCCCTCACTTCCGCCCTCACTTCTGCCCTCATTTCCGCCCTCACTTCCGCCCTCACTTCTGCCCTCACTTCCGCCCTCACTTCCGCCCTCACTTCCGCCCTCACTTCCGCCCTCACTTCCGCCCTCACTTCCGCCCTCACTTCCGCCCTCACTTCCGACCTCACTTCCGCCCTCACTTCCGCCCTCACTTCCGCCCTCACTTCCGCCCTCACTTCCGCCCTCACTTCCGCCCTCACTTCCGCCCTCACTTCCGCCCTCACTTCCGCCCTCACTTCCGCCCTCACTTCTGCCCTCATTTCTGCCCTCACTTACGCCCTCACTTCCGCCCTCACTTCCGCCCTCACTTCCGCCCGCACTTCCGCCCTCACTTCCGCCCTCACTTCCGCCCTCACTTCTGCCCTCACTTCCGCCCTCACTTCCGCCCTCACTTCCGCCCTCACTTCCGCCCTCACTTCCGCCCTCACTTCCGCCCTCACTTCCACCCTCACTTCCTCCCTCACTTCCGCCCTCACTTCCGCCCTAACTTCCGCCCTCACTTCCGCCCTAACTTCCGCCCTAACTTCCGCCCTAACTTCTGTACTCCGTTCCGCCCTCCCTTCCGCCCTCCCTTCCGACCTCTCTTCAGCCCTTACTGCCGCCCTCTCTTCAGCCCTTACTGCCGCCCTCACTTCCTTCCTTTTTTTTGGGCAGGTAATCTTTATTTCTCACCCGAGCTACCTATTTAAAAAAAAAAAATTATTTTGGTATATTTTGAGGCGGGAAGACTCTAACTGTAGCTCCGTATCCAAAATTTTTGGTCAGGTAATCTAATTATTTGATCGGAGGAAAAAATTTTTTTTAACATATTTTGAGCCGGCACGACCTAACCGTAGGTCACTGCCCAAAAAATTTTCGGCAGGTAATCTTTATTTCACCGGACCTACCTATTTTGAAAAATAAATTTTAGTTGTTAGATAATTTGTAAACGAAAGATTTTTAAAAAATAATTTGAATTTAAATTTTCCGTGCTAAATTATTTTGTTTTTATAAATGACAAATGATTATTGAACTACCTAATTTGAAAAAAAATTTAAATTTTAAAAAATTTGTAAACGAAAGATTTTTAAAAATAATTTGAATTTAAATTTTTCGCGCCAAATTATTTTGTTTTTATAAATAACAAATGATTATTGAGTTGACTCATTTTTTTTGAGTATTCAAACGGTACAGCATGTCGTTTTTTTTTTTAACTCAAATTCGAATGAGTAAAAAAATTTTTACCCCCTACAGAATTACTCATTTATATCATACACCGCGTTAAAAGAAGTATAAACTTCAAAAATATATTAAACATGATGCAAAATTGTATTCTTTAATATTATTTTAATGTTATACCTTTGTTTTTGTAAATTATTCAAAATTCTGTATGATTCATCTGCCAAATCTGGGTAGATAATTTTCTCAGTAAAGTTTATGAACATTGAAGTTATAGTTGCTCCAGGGCACAATGTAACAAATTTGACACCAGTTTTTTCAAAATAAAAATCATTCTAAAAAATATTTATATAAAATACATACATTGTTTACTTTTCAAATGTAAATAAAAATATTTAAGAAAAAATTTAAATAACTTACTGCAAGGGCCCGAGTGAAAGCAATGATTCCAGCCTTTAAAAAAAAATTTATCAAAAATTTCCTAAAATACCAATTATAAAAAAAATCTGTTTACCTTCGTAGAGCAATAAACAGGTAATATAATAAGTGGATCTAAGCCAACAACAGATGACATGTTAGCAATCAAACCACCTGTCCCACCATGTTCTAAAAATTTTTACATATTTTTATATAAAAATATCTAACGAGTTTAAGTCATTATTATTAACCTTTACTCATATACTCCATTGCTATTAAGGTACTATTTATTACACCGCCCTGCAATAAAAAACATTTTTGAAGAAAAATTAAAAGTAAAATATATTTTAAATTACTCACAAGGTTGACTTCTATCGTTCTTTGAACGTCTTTGTCATTAAAGATTCCTGCAATGTTCAGTACAACATCAATATGACCAAAATTTTTTTTAATTTCTTCATAAGCAGTTTCTGTTCCATTTCTATTAGAAACGTCTATTTTAATTAAAATAAGAGTTTGAGTTGGATGTTCCATTCGAATCTTACATATTTCCTCCGAATTTTCTTGAATATCAATTACTGCCCCAATATACCATCGCGCCAGTTCGCAAAGAAATGTCAAGTATTTGTACTGGCATGGGCGTCGATTACTGAACCGGCCTACAAGTTCACTCATAGTTAACATATTTTTGGCACACCGGCTTAAAATATGCCTCCGACTTGTTTGTTAGTTTTGAAACTGACCTGAACACCAATAAACAGGAGTTTGTCCCGGCCGCCAGTTTTAAGGTCAGCTGAAAAGACCAATTTAAATTACCGACTTTTGTGTCGGATATTGAACTATGTTCTAAGTCGAAACAAATATTTGACCTTGCAGTCTATCTTATTTTTGAGTGTAAGCGACTTATTACGGTAATCTTTCTCTTCAAACAGTTACTGGTTGTACATAAATGTCAGTTTACGTAAAGCTGACAGCAACGTGAGTTATTTTTGTACAAATAACTATTATAAATTGCTTATTATATGTTGCTAAATCAAAGGAAATTGCAAGGCGTACATAAGCGCCAGTTTACGTAAAGCTGACAACAGCGTCAATTATTTGTTGCTTTGTTGACTTTGTTGATAAGTTGACATTTATAATTTCATTATATTTTGAAAAACAAACACGTGATGGAAAAAATTTAAATAACAATAAAATAAAATAAATAAAAAATAAAAAAAAGGTAAGTTTATTTTATTTTATTTATATTTTATTTAATTTTTTTTTTAGATAAACAGTAGAGCCGTCTTTTGAAGAATTTCCGGGAATTCCTTGTTGTGGTGGTCGGCGTAACTACAGTTTCCTTGAACCTCTCAGAAGAGTTTGATACCAGGACTAAACAATTAAATAATTTTAAAGAAATTTAAGTAATAGTATACAAAATTCTTTTTATTTTAGATCCTGAGTATAAAGAACGACTCATATCCAATGTCAAAAAAGAGGTGAAACAATTAATGGAAGAGGCTGTAACAAGAAAATTTGTTCATGAAGAAAGTGGTAGTGTAACATCTCTTTGTGCAGCAGTAGAAGCTTGCTTAAGCCAGGGACTGAGGCGACGTGCATTAGGATTATTTAAAACATCATCAACAACAGCATTGTTACACAAAGTTGCAAAACATTGTACAGAAGCGGCTTATATTAGTAAAAAAGTTCAAGAAATTGAAAACACTGATCCAAATAAAAGATCATCGTCTAGCAGTGATAGCGTAAATAAGCCACCAATTTTGAAAAAAAGCACTAGTAGTTCAGTGACTGGTAGTGCTCCACAATCACCTCCAGTTGTGAAGTATACTATAATTGTTTATGCCTTAAAACGATATTTTTTTTTTTATTTTTTTTTTTTAGATATTTATGGATTCGGTTGGCTTTGTATGAAAAGAGATTATCTAAAATTATTGAGCATTTGGTTACAAATGCACCACGGTATTACGAGCGCGATTCTTTGGTTTCAGATGCAGATTATGGAACAATTTTATCTAGTTTATTAGTTGGACCTTGTGCTTTAGAATATTCTAAAGCTAAAACTCCTGATCATTTTTGGTCAGATCCACATGCTGATGAACTGGTATTGAAATAAAATTTATTCTAAAATGATCAATATTTATGTGTATTAAACTATTTTTTTAATAGGTTCAAAGACATCGAATTAGTTCAGGGAATCCGACGCCACCACCATGCCGCAAACCAATAATTGATTTTAAAAAAAAGTTGCACACTAGTTCAGAAGATACTAATTCAGGTTCATTCAAATCTAGTTCATCTGTATCAGTTGCTAAAGATTATGTTGAATCATTACATCAGAACTCACGTGCCACATTATTGTATGGAAAAAATAATGTTCTAGTTCTTCCAGTAAGCAGAAATATTTTTAAATTAATATAAACAATTCAACTCCAATGACTCATTTATAAAATAAAATTAATTTTTTAGAAAGATGTGAATGAACCAATGCCTGGTTATCTAAGTTTGCATCAGAATATTCAATCATTAACAGTTAAATGGACACCGAATCAATTAATGAATGGTTATACTGAAAGTGAAGTAACTGATAAAAGTTTTTATTGGAATTATGCTTTGAATATAAACGTTGATGAAATTGTGTATGTTCATTGTCACCAGAATCGTGATGATGATACAGGTGGAACAGTAATTCTAGTTGGACAAGATGGTGTACAGCAACCACCTATTCATTTTCCTGAGGGTGGTCATATGGCATCATTTTTAAGCTGCCTAGAAACAGGTAACCGATATCACAAACAAGAAAAATATTTAGAAAAATTTAAATATAGGAATCCAATTTTTTCAATTATAGGTTTATTACCGCATGGTCAATTGGATCCACCACTTTGGTCATATTATTAATTTCGACGACACTTTCTCGACGGGATTTTATCGGTTGTTACAAAATTAAGTTAATTTTAAAAGTTGCCTTAAAGTAATGAAAGATGTGTTTACTTACGATTTAAATAAGAATTGAAGTTGTGTGGATTTTTGTGTGACTCGTTTTCGTTTTTAATTTTAGTAGATAGTATATTTCGATAATTTCAAGTAAATTTCTCAAAAAATAAAAATTATTGCTAGTAAACGTTAAATATAAATTGTAAAGTTTTCACAAAATATTGGGCTGGTTAGTTTCTGATATTTTGTTCCTTACACAATTTAATGTAACAAATATTTTGTTTGTTTTTATTTTCTCACTTTTAAAGCTAGTTTCTAAAATGTTTGTTTATTTTTATTTATTTCAGATCAGCAATTCCAGATCAAAATGTAACAGTAGCAATTACACCAAATGGATATGCTGATGGTATTGCTTCAATAAATGATAAAGAATATTTTGTAATGCCAGAAGAAAAAGAAATGAAAATGATTGAATTTTTAGATAAATTAATGGAAACCGATGGGTAATCAATTTTAGTTTAATTTAATTTCTTCGACTAAACTTTAAATCTGAATTTTCCTTAAATTTTTTTTGTTTGTTTGGAAAATATAATTTTCTCTACGTAAGAAACTTCTAATTAAACTTTTAATAAACCTTAGCCAGCAAAATATTGTTTAATTTTGTCATTAGAATTTATAGTTTTTAATGAATTTTTTATTAGAATTATCACGTTTTTAACGTAAGATTTTTACTTTAGATTCGTACACTATATTCAAAAACAAAATTCAAATTTAACAGAAGATTTTCCAGAATTGGAGAATGATATCGATATGTCTACTTTACAATTCGCAAAAGAAGCATTCGGTAATAAAAATCCAGACGCAGTAAATTTTTGGATGGGTGATTGCCGTGCAATTACGTCAAGTAAGTTAATGATATTACAAAAAGTTATATTAAGTAGGTAAATAAAACTAATTTTTCCCTACATTTTTTTTTAAACTTAAAAATTTGTATAAAGGAAAAAAATATAAAACATAAAATAAATAAAAATGTTGGACATAAAAAATGAAAACTAAACTCTTGTCCATTAGTTGTATTTACTTAAGTTTTTGACGGCCTAGTAAGGATTGTGTGTTGTTTATATTATTATACATTAAGTATCTACTACACTACGTATAGGTTTTAAATATTTTAAATTCATCACTTAAATTTTAAAATAAAATTAATATTTTTTTAGTGCATAAGGATCCTTATGAAAATATTTACTGTGTTATTTCGGGCTTCAAGGATTTCATTTTGATACCACCTATTGATTATCCATTTGTTCCAAGAAAAACTTACCCAAGAGGAATTTATAAAACTAAAGAAAGTGGTAAAGAGATGTATATTGAACCAGTTAATATAAGTAAGTAATAAAAATATTTAGACATTTTTATTTTTAATATATTGGAACATAACGTCATTTTGTAGGTAATGGTAACGAATCGCCGATAATAGATTGGGTCAGTATAGATCCCTTAAAGCCAGATTTTGAAAGATATTCAAGTTTTAAGAATGCATCAATTTTTGAAGTACGTGTAAATGCTGGTGATATATTGTATCTCCCAAGTTTATGGTATCATCATGTAAGACAAAGTCATAAAGCGATAGCTGTGAATTTCTGGTATGATATGGAATATGATTCTAGATATTGTTACTACAAAATGATGGAAAATTTATGTAAATTTTGATGTAATGTAAGCAAGTTGATATTTTTTACAATTAAAATATTAATATTTATTGGTTAATATTAGAACACATTTTTTTTCTCTAAGTAAATGAAGCAACTATTCTATTAGGAAATATTGTTTATTAAAAATTAAATTAAGGAAAACTAGAAATTCAATTTAAATTAGAAATGAGACTGATTGTGTAGTTAACAAAAATCTATTGTTTGATGGAAACAAAAAACTGATGTTGATCTAGGTGCAAAAAAACTCTGCAAATAAAAATATTTTCTATAAGATCTATTAAATAAAATCTTAAATTTGTAATAAGAAAAAAAAATTGTAATCAGCAGCTAGTTAGTTATTTATGATTAGATGATGTATCATGATTTTCGCCGTATAATCAATTTTCGGTTTTTTTATAGCAAGCAAAGAAAATATCACTTTTACAGCTGCAAACAGATTTGTATTCTTTTTAAGCTGAATAGAGTGATTGACAATGGAACTAAACATTCAAAAAATTTTCTTTGTGTTTCGATGTTTTTGTTGTTTTCATGAAAATTATTGAAAATTAACCCGAAAGCTAGAAAAAAAATTGTTAAGAACTTTAAAATAGGTCTTTGAATTTCAGACAAACTTTTCTAGTTTCTGCAATAAAAAATTTCCTTGAAGCAGTGATCTAAGGGATTATTGTAATTATGAGTTATTATTAATTTGCTGATTTCTGTAGTACGATATAGGTATATAATTTCGGTATATAGGTATATAATTTCGGGTAAAATGTAGGTACCTACCTACCTACTGTAAAACTCATCTACTTTTGCATCAATAAAATATTCCATAATAAGTTTAAAACTAAATATTTTTTTTAAATTTATTGAAATTATTATATTTTTTTATAATTTTTCGTAATCGATTTTCTCCTTTTTAATTTTTGTCAATAATTGATAAACTATTAATTGATTCAAACAATGCCCGTTAAAGTAAATGACCTGAAATTTTTTCAATAACATTACGGTAAGATGTGTAAAATTTTTATACTTAATTAGTTCACGTTTGAAAATTTACTTGGCAATTACTACATTACTGAGTCTAGATTTAAAAAAATTCAAATCTTGTTTTCACAGACAGTGCTAATAACCCTTAAATTTACTTCTTGTTTTATGTTAGATGCTCTAAGTCTTCTTTGTCCCAAAAAACCAATTTAATAAGAGCTTATTTCAAAATGTTTTTAAAAAATGATTTGAATAGAAAATTTGTACTTTATATTTTTATATAGAAAATTTGTACTTTATATTGTTTGTTTTTATTATTTTTATATTAAATAATAAATAGTATTTCAACATTAACTGTATCTGATTCTTATTTTTGCCATTTTGGTTACAAAAGTTTTTTTTTACTTTAGCAAAGTTACCATTAAATGAGCTGACATTTTGTTAATTGATGTTAATGTTAATTGTAAAATATACTTTAATGTAAGCTCACAATTTTTGTCCTCCTAAAAGGAGGACCTATTCAGAATATTTTTAGTTTTTCGCAAATATCTCGAAAATATGAATGGGTAAAAAACGCACCGTTTTCGAAATATTTGCGAAAAACTAAAAATATTCTGAATAGGTCCTCCTTAGGAGGACAAAAATGGTCAGCTTACATTAAAATATGTTTTACAATTAACATCGACGGCAGTCATAGAATTGTCCTTCGATGTCCGTCATATAAGTGACATTTAAGTAAGATTTACAACTAGCTTAGTAGTCAGCCTGATAACTGATCCTGGAGACAGTTTTAATTCTGACTTATATGTTAGTTTCATAACTAACGGCTACGTCAGCTATATTCTTTACCTTAATGCTTGTCGTATACCTAACGTTCAGTCGTAATTTACGGTTACAAATAACTAGCTCGAAGGCACTTGATGTATGGGCAATGTCAGTTATTTGTCACCTATATACGATCCATGTCGTACTTTTTATATATCCTTGTGGCTAACGTGTTCATATCATTAGTATACTAAGTTAGTTAACAAATGATGTTTTTTATTTCCGATGAACTAGACAAATAACTGACTCGTGGTATATTGGGTGCTACATTCTAAAATAGTTGGATAATTAATTACATCTTTTTTGAACTACTAAACTTGAAACAAATTTTGTTTTTCCCTTTTCCATCCACGATCTTGTTTTGTGGGAAAAATTAAGTTATGGAAAATAAACACCCATTAGTACAATTTTCGTTAGACGGCATTCGTATTCGTAGAGTAGATTATGGGCTTTCGAATTAAAATTTTACAAGACTACTTTTGAATAGGATATTATTGTCCGCATGTCTAGTCTTTTGAAAGAAATTATATAATTTACCGAGGCATCGTTTTTTAAAAGTTGCCGAACTGTTTCCAATCCAATACCAGAAGCACCTCCGGTCACAACACAGTTTTTTCCTTGAAATTTCATTTTGAAATTGATTTAATTTTAAATTGAATTTATTATTTTTATTTTAGGTTTAATATAGTACACAAGTTTAGAAATGCAAAATATAACTGAGAAAAATTAATTGAATCTTAGCAAATTTATATTCTTAAAAAATGAATTCGAGTTACAAAAAAATCTGGTTGTAAAATAATATGATCATCATAAGTATTTTTTTCTTATATAAATATGAATGTAAATAGATAAATAAACAAAAAAAAATATATTTTTATCTCGATTTTTAATTAATAATTTTTTTTTAATTCTAAATCAGGTGTAAATTACTGTATGCTTTGTGTAGTGTATCTATAATAATTAAGTTCTTAAAGTTAAAACTAAAATCTGGTGCATCAAGAAAATCTTAAATTTCATTATTATACACGAATTGGAATAATAAAAAAAAAAAATTGAAATTACTTTTCTAATATTGAATTACATTGAAACAATTGTTTTGATGATATTTTTTTACACACATACATACACCTACTGCATTATTTTGTGTCATATTTTCCTCTGCAGGTCAGATTTCATAATACATTTTTCAAGATTAGATAATAATTGTTGTTTTATTATGTCATTATTAATTAATTAATTAATTAATTAGTTGATGTTTATTCAATTCTAAATTAAATTTTAATTGTACGTTCTCAATGTGCTCCATATGAATTAATTATACGAGACCTTTTTATCTTTTTTTAATTTTAAGATAATATTTGATAAGTTAATAGTTTTTGGTCCTAAACCAATACTTCAACTCATTTATCTGTGGTGTGTGTTTTGTATATATGAATAAGTTATAAATGTTATTAAAGGAATCGTGTTGGCTCTTTATTTAACTAATTGAAGAAAAAAATAGTTTTTGAAATGTATATAATTATAATTTTTATTGAATCTTAAATTTTATTTCAGGTATAGGTACCACATATACATTAAATATAATTTATAAAAGGAAGAAGGTGCTTTATTTTTGTTTTGGACTTGACACTTTTTTTTACATATTATATTCATAAATGCTTAGTGTTTAAAAAAAAATTAAAATTTTTTTTTTTTTGCTAAATTTTTATAATTTAATCAAGTAATGAAAAACAAAAATAACTTTAAAAGCTCCATTGATAAGAATTACATTCAGAAATTTAATTTTTGAAAGAAAAAAATAAGTTAAAAAAATATTAAATCTTTCGAGTTTTCAAAAGATTTTCGTCATCTTTATTTTCATTTAAGTATGTTTCAATTTCCAAACCACTATTTCATAAAAATATGTACTTTAACTTGTGATGCCGAACTCTGAAAACAACACTTAAGTCAAATATATTTTTGAGGAATATGAGTGAAAAGATATGTATTTTAAATTTTATATAACGTTATAAAGATGATAAAGTGATGACAAAAAATTAAATTAATATTTGCCGTCTCAAATAGAATGTTTCCATTCTGTGAACTATAAAATTGCAAAAGTGATTATATTCAGTAATTCTGTTAAATACAATATGAATTTGAAGTAATTATCAAAAATGAAGCTTTACATATCATAAGTAAATATTTTGATTATTACAAATTATAATTCTTAACAAAAATTTGTTTTTTCCTTAAAATTATCACAGAAACTTAATAACTGATAAAACATAAAACAAAAACTTAATTACATTATTTGTGTAAAATACAAAATTTACAGGATATTCAAAACTAATGTACAAAAAATTTGTGATTTTTTTTTTTCTGTAATTTTATAAAATTCTTTCTCAAATTCAGAATAAATCTTAATTTTCAAGTTCTATGAGAGAATTAATGTGATTTGTCATATGTATCCTTATGCTGATATCCGGTTACATAACCAGACTGATCAACAACAGTCTTTCTACCAGCTATTCCTTTGCCTTTACCGGTTTCATCAAACCTCTCCTTATGGGATCCAGTATAACGTGTTGTATCTGTCAATCTATCAACACTTGCTGCAACTTTCGCAGCCTAAAAATATAATAAAAATAATTTTTAATAAATAGATTTTTAGATACAATAAAATTGTTAATCAAATAATTAAAAACGGATCATATTTTATATAAATATTAATTTCCCAAGTACAATATATGTACATAATATTAAAAAAAAATTGGAGTTCAATAAAAATAACTTATAACAGAAACCTGAGAAATTTTTTTTATAAGACTAAGCATTAAAACTAATTATGTATCCAAATTTGAATTGGATTTCGAAAGAGAGACCTGAAATTTGTAAATGGGATAGTACTAATTTTGAAAAAAAAGAAGAAATAATGCGTAATCAATTATTCAACGATTCAACTTTTATTTTACAAAAAATATTTACTCACAGAAGCGTGTGACAAAATGCCAGGTGCTCCACAATTTGCCATTTTATTACGAATTTCAGATAAATTAACCTTTTTTGTATTTGCCAAATCTTCGAGAAATTTATTATAGTCAGTATATGTCACTTTTAGGGATTTCAACTTTTTAAAATGAATTGCAGTATCAGTTGTTGTAATTTTTTTATCAATAACTTTCGCCTGTTTCATCCATTTATCACTTTGGGATAATGTTAAATGTTTTCCTAAAATTAAATAAGGATTAAATAAACAATTAGTCCTATTAAATATACATTATACATTATGATTTGTATGTATTTAGCTGTAAGATATGAGTTGTCCAATTAAAACCAGAAAATTTGTTTTGATTGATTTGTAAATGAATGTCAAAATATCTTATACAGAAAAAGATTTAGCTTACCATCCGACTTAGTGTCTCCAAATTTTGAAAATGCTGTGAAACTTTCACGAAAACTGCCTGAACCTGATGGCTCTGGTGATTTCGGTTCAGCAGAATCTCCATTTAGGGCCATTTGAGCCATTTCAGTTGTTGGAGGAGCTGTTGCACCATTTGTTTCCGACATTATGACAGATCTGAAAAAAGTTAAATAAACATTAACTTAATTTTTTATTATGTGTATTTGTACTTAATCGGTCGTTAAAGAGGGGCATATTAGACCCATATAAATGGGCATGTGATATATTCATTTAATTTAAAAAAAAAAACAACCTTACCTATGAATAGCCACGTGTGAATACATGGTGATAAACAATATTTTATGTTAAATGTTTTCTTGAACTTTTACTTTAATTTAATCCATTAAATTATAATTTGTATTGCTTATAGATCCCTTTTCGCTTAGTTAAAAATTTTTTAACTTTTTTTTTTCTCTAAAAGTCGAAAGTATAACTATTATTTGTTTGTAAATATATATACAGTTCTAGCAAGGGATATTGCCCTAATAGAAAAAATTAGCTACTCAAATTTAATTAAAAATATAAAATAGAAGTTGAATTGGCATAAACCTCAAAAATATGTGAAAAAAAAAAAAATAAATTAAAAACCTGACTGAAGAAAATTGTTTATTTAATAAAAAATTAAGAAAATCATGTTTTCTTTTTTGTAATACCAGCTAGAAAAATTTTACTTCTTCAAACAGATAAAAACTAAAATAATTGTTATTATGTTTGTTGACATTTTTACCACACTCTTAATTATTTCAATTATGGTCGTTTCATTTTTAATTTATCTTTCACTCAAAACATGAATTATTCATCATGTTTGAATTTTCTTTATTGGAAAAATCATATTTTTGATTGATATTTACATAAACCATATATTTATATGGTATTCATTTGAAATATTTTTGCTGTAGATGACAACCTAGTATTAACTACTATTTTTTTTTTTTTTTATTGACACGACATTAATCTTTTGCAATCTTCTTTTTATTTATACTTATTTTTTTTTTTTCTATTGCATATTTTTCCAAGATTATTCCTTATTAAGCATCACGAACTTTTACTTTCTTTAAAAATATAACAATCATAAAAATCAAGTTTAATAAGTTATTATTAGCTAAATAAGCGCAAGAAATGGGGTCATTGTTCTTCTTTTTCATCAACTTTTTCATCAATAATTTTTAAGGTTTTAACTCATTTTCCAAATCCTGACTGACTTTAAATTGAGTGTCTAATTCACTATTGAACTTAAAATTTTATTAATAAAAAGGTTATTTTTTTTTTAATTAGGAACAGTTTGAAGGTGTACAATATCTTCTTTTCCACAAAAAAAAAAACAAAACTCTCTTAGTTGAAAAGTACCTTCATATTACTAAATATTCTTGGTTTAAGTCTTATGATACAGAATTTTCAAGCAATACTTGGTTTTGTTCATTCGTAGAACTTTTTCAATCAATAATGTAATCAGATCAATTATAGTTTGTCTGAAAAATATTAGCGGCGCCACGCTATTTATACCTACATAGTGTTTTAAATAATAATTTAAGAAATTCCACAAATAAAATCTAACCAAAAATTACATATTCGGGCCACCCAAAAGCAGTTCTAAAAAAACATAATAATTTTTTTATTTTTTATTTAGGCTTATAAAAATATTTTTATTATTCATTAAGGGTTCTTTGACATTATCAAATTATTATACAATATTATTTCCAAAATACAAAAAAAATTATAATCGTGGGATGTGAATACAGCTAAGCATTATTAATTTAATTCAAAATTGTAAAAAATTTATTTATAACCCACTTCCTCTTATTATGAAAAAAAAAAATTAAAAATAAAAACTAATCTAAATCTAGAAGTATAAAAAAAATCTTCAATTTCCATATAAGTAAGCGCCGCTGCCCGTGTAGACAAATTGGTGCTTTATATAATAAGTAAACTATGTTAAAAGACAAAATACTATTCTTCATTGTATCAAATTATTATTATTATTAAAATAATAAATGAAATTAACATACAATGTAAATAAACAAACATTAATAATAATAAGAAATTTAATAATA
This sequence comes from Hybos culiciformis, assembly GCA_964007475.1. NCBI lineage: Eukaryota > Metazoa > Arthropoda > Insecta > Diptera > Hybotidae > Hybos > Hybos culiciformis. The sequence goes on from OZ023274.1 coordinate 13,935,443, forward strand.
ATAAATAAGAAAATTTATTTTTTAATTGCCCTCATATCTACATAAAAGAATTTTAAAGGGTTAAAAAAGTAATTTTTTTTTTAATAAAATGAAATGTATGTAAATATACAATATAAATAATGTGGGTTTAGATTTAAAGTGAAATGTAAAAAGTGTTTAATTTAATGAACATAAAAGTTTCATAAAAAAAAACTTACGAGCCAAGAATAAAATTAGAAAACATAAATTTAAAGTTAATTTTACGAAAAAATGGGATGCATTATCATTTATATTCTTTTTTTTTATATCATCAAAAAATAAACACAGCTTTAAATTGTTACTTGCCAACTCATTTCTTTCTCATTTAATTTTGAAATAATTTTTCTTAACTTCTAGCAATAAATTTCAATACTTTAAAAATGCTTAGATGTTTAAAAACATACTATAAAGTTAATATTTTAGACATTATTTCAATTATATTGAATTATATTAATTACAATGTCGATAGGTGTTTAAAGTAAAATCCTTAAGAATAACCCAGTTTCTTAGCTTAATTACAATAAAAAGGTACAATTCAGAAAAAGAAGAACTCTTGTTTCGGTTCAAATACAATTTATTAGGTTTCAGAACATCGTATTTTTAAAATGAAAATTTTTTGGGAGAATTCTAATTTAAGTACCAAACAATTTGTTTTACTTTACATTTTACAATAGCATATTATTTTAATTATATATAAACTACTTTTATACAATATTTGTTTTTTTTAAATTGAATTTGTTTTTTTTAAATCAAATATAAAGGAAATATATTAAATTTCAATTTTATACGTCTTTAAAAAATCTTTAAATTAGAAAAAAAACCACACAACCGGCCGGTGTTTGAATTTCATAACAACTAGAATTATTCCCACTAAAGTGATATCACTTTTAATTTAGTTATTATATGGATATTATATTTATCATATACTTGATATATATGGTTTTTTTTTATTTAAATATAATATATATAGCTAGGCTACAATATAATTTTTTTTTCCGTATAAAATCAAAAATTATTGTTATTTGAAAGAAATCTGTCAAAAGAAAAAAGAAAGTAATAAGTTTAAAATAAGTAAATCCAAAACCTAAATAACTGCCGCCACATTCTCACTAAAGTATGTTAAATAGATCATCGATGAATAGAACAAACATTTTTCAACTTTAAGAAACAAAAATTTAGAAATAAATATAAATCTATCATCGATAATAAGTAAAATTATTTATAATTTTTATTAATTAATATTCTATTTAAATTTTATATTAATCTACACCTATTCCATTTCATCATTACATTATTTTATGAAAATTTCTAGAAATCAATTCTACAGATTAATTTCAATTTATTCAGAATTTTTATATTTTTATTAATTTATTGAAAATATTTTTGACTACTTAAAAAAGTATTAACATTTCATTTCAAGTAATTTTAAAATTATTCAACTGAAATTTATTTTGTTAGAGTTAATGTCACGATTTTGTACTTTAATATTATACTTGCATTTATAATTAGCATTAGTTTTATAATATGAATGTTAATACTTTCTTCAGTTGTTATTGATTGCAAGTAAATTTTCTCAAGTTCCTAAGATTGCTTAAAAAGTTTAGTGTAGTTATTGGTCAAAATAATTAATATATAATGTATATGGAATAGGTATAAGTTAATAAAGAAAAAAAAATATGAGTAGGTATATTGGTTTTTTGGAACTTGATTTTCAAACATTATTGATCTGAACGAATTAAGTACAATTCCATTTGAATAAAGCTCACAATGTTCAGTGTTTAAACTTAAAAAATTGGGATTTTCTAAGATTACTGACCTCATTGGGATTTTCTAAGATTACACACAAAAAATAAAGATAACGAATTCATATCAAAATATCTAAAATGATTATAAAAAAATAACAATTACTGGTTCTCACTCTTGGCTTCAATATTGAGCAAGTATTTGTTTTTATTGTTATTTTCGTGTATTTAATAAGCTAATATTTAATTTAAATTTTAAAATTCATATATAAATAATCAGGTTTCATATTTTTAATATAAAGAAAAACATATAGGTATATTACATCATCGAATTGTGCCATATATATAAAATAAATTTAAAATTGTTATCAGCTGGCTGTTATTCACATGATTTAAAAATAAAACTTTTCGTAAAATTTTTAATTTTGTTGATTCTAAAATAAAAATCTTCAAAAAAATTAGTATAGTTAGTTTTTTAAGTTTTGCTTCAAAAACTTAATAATTATTTATCAGTATTTCTTAGTACTTTGCGGAGGAGTATCTACAAATGTTTGTAATCAACTATCGAGTTATCTATGATTTATATCAAACATAAAAAAAGGTATAAAAGAATTTAATAATTTTTCAATTATTTCAAGATATTTATTTCTTGATTGGGTTTGGTAGCTTTCTACCAACTTTAATTTATGTATTTATGCTGTAATGTAATATTGGGTTAACCTATTCGATTTAAGCACATATTATTAGATGCTACTTTAATGAATTATATCGAAGAATGAGTCTCAATTATCCAAAAATACGGTTGAATACTAAAACTAGTTATTAATTTATTTAATATAATTCTTCCACCATAAGACAAACTTAAGATCGGCCGTCAGTTAAATCGGTTACTGTCTTATCGGTTTCTAACTAATAAGTAACTGCTAACGAAAGTTATCTAACTAAGAAGCCGGTCAAGAGTCTGTATGGAGTGCGGGAAGTCTAAAAATTAGTTCTAAAAATTACAAATTTTAAAGAAATGAAAAAGTTGTTTAATTTTGAAAACTTTCACTACCCTAATTTATTTTATTTTTTTTTATTTTCATTGTTTATTTAAAATTTCTATAATAAGATCTATTCATCGAATTAAAATTATCATGATTAATTAATATTTTATTTGTTATTTGATAGACAATGATATACTTTTTTAATAAACTATTGTTCCTTTTTTTTATTATTTTATAGATTGTTCCAATAAATTTTTAATCATTATTGTTAGATTTTATTTTTTGATTAACAATTATTAGAATTATTTTAGTTTTGAAAGTATTTATGGCCATGGTGGGTGACCAAATATCTTTATTTCAATGAAACAATCTTTTATTTATTATTACATTGTGTTTTGGCGACTTTTTATGTTTTTTCACGATTTTATTTAAAACACAAATATTGGGAGCTATTAAAAGAAAAAACCAATATTGGTAGCATAAAAATATTATTTTCTTGGATTCGCAAATTATTTTCTACTTTTTAGTCCATATTTAAATAATCGTTTAACTTCAATTTTTTTTTAAGATAATAATATGTTCAAAATTTACAAAAAAAAAGTCCCCTACGATATTTACACATATGATCGCCAAAAATAATTTTATGACTACGCGTACTATTTTTTGTGATCAAAAACTTTTTTAATAATAATATTTAACAAAATAATTTTTTTTCGTATCGTACTATACAACTACACTAAGACAGGAAATAGTTTTTCATTTATTTATATTTTTTTTATCGAAAAATTTATTTTATGCTAGAATATTATATTACACTGTCAACATATAGAGAATTGTAGTTCCTATATGAAAATGTTGTTAAATTCAAAATAGCACATTCCAAACATTGAATTTTCAAAAGAGATCACTTTTTTTATTTAAAGAGTGATAAATTTTGTAATTATAAAATTTTATCTTCAAATGAGATAATAAATGACGCAGTTTAGTAAATCAGCAACTTAATTCAGATCAAGTTCTTAGTTAGTTAACTTTCAATGGTTCCCAACCTTTTGAAATATTTGTACCCCTTGATAATGATTTGAATCTTTACGTACCCTTAAAAAAGAGTGCGTACAGGTTATAACAAACGGAATAAAAAATTTTAACGCACGTTGTGATTAGATACGCCTCGCTGTTAGCACCAAAATTGATCCAGCATCATTGTTTCAAAATCACTGCGAGTTTTCATGTTATTTCTCAAGTCAATGGGTTCATCTTTTGCGTTATCATTATCAGTGTCAACAATCTTGTCTAATGAAATTGTGAAGATGTTTCTAATCCAATTATCGACATTAAAAGTTGGAGGAATGATACCATCAACATTTTTTTTGAAGATTTTGTTATGAGTTTTAATATACTTATTTAAAATATATACACAATTATACACAATTCACAAAATTTTGGAAAGAAAATTAGATTTTGAAATTATGTGTAAGCCGTAAAAAGGATATACATATATTTTTTTCAGTACGAACAATTCCACGTACCTCTCAGAATTGGTTAACGTACCCCCAAGGGGTCCATGGACCCCAGGTTGGGAATCTCTGCCTTAAAATGTAGCGAGAATGTCATAATTTTCAATTTTAATTTGTTAAAAAAAAACATTTGTACAAAAAATTAATATTTTATAAATTCAAAAAAAAAAATACATATATTATTAATGTCAATGTCAATTTAAATTCTTTTATTAATCTTGAAAATGTGTAGCATTTCGATCTTATATTGTTTATTTTATTTAATAATAGGACAAAATTGAATTTATATTGAATTTTTTGTTTACTATAATAATAGTTCTATCATGTTATACGCTCCATTTTGTTGAGGAATCTTATTTATAAAAAAATGTAATAAGTTTGTATAAGTTTCACATATTAGAAAGATGAAAATAAAAAATTTCTTGAAAATCATATTGATTAAACTATACTGCAAGTTCTTTATTCAAAATCAGCCTAATTAAAAAACTATAAAATACTAAGATACTAATACTTTCACTGAAATTGACTAAGTCAAAACCATACATAGTTTTTGTATAGGATTTTTTTTCTACTTGAGTTCTCACAAAAAAGTCAGCTAAAATATGGAAGATACTAATATGAGTTTGAATGCAATTGACCCTTAACAGTAATTTTAAATTTCTCTGTTCACTAAAAAACCATAATTCAAATATCCACATTGAAAAGATACAACTTTAATATACTAAAAAGTATATTTTTGGCAAGTACAAGTGGAAAATTATATTTTATTACAAAATATTATTGAAACATTTTTTCACTAAATTACTTAAGGCAATGCTAAGGCGTTATATATTTCCAATAAGTCACACAATAATTTTTGTGAGGAATAATATTAATTCATTAGTTCGGCAACTACAAATGATTAATTAATTTTATTGCAAAAATTATCTATTTTTTTTTGCTCGATAAAATTATGGTAAACAAAAATTTATCATATACATAACTTTACTAACATCTTTTATAATAATAGTTTTGTTTTAATATGACAAATAAAAGCGCGATAAAATAAATTTCAATCGTTCAGCCCTTCTAGAATTGTGTAAAATTCTGCTATAATGTTATCGAAGCAATAATTCACTTTGACGATCTCTAAATTAAGGTTGGAAATATAGAGAAAATTCTCTTATATCGACAAAATATTTTATAATGTGCCTACTTAAAATAGAAAAGTATTCCTGAAACTATATTGTACAAAATATAAGTAATGTCAACCTAATTTCTATTATTTATCTGACTTTATTTTTTTGGAAGACCTATTTTTTTTAACCTTGAAAATATAATTATGATTACATTTTTTTTTTTTAAGCATAAAAATTATGTATTTATTTTCTTATATACTTTAATATGTATGTCATGCAATAAAAGTATGTGCAATTATAATTCAAAATGACATTCAAAGAGAATTTAATTTCGTTTTCAATTCATAGAAAATTTGGGTTTGGTAAACTTATACATATCTATATGACTTTTATTTGTTGATTTGTTTTTTTTTTTATCATCGAACAATAAGCAGCATGATTTCAAAATAAAAAAAAAAAACAATTCTCTACATTTTCATTTAATTTGTTTTTGCATTTCTTTTGAGATTTTTCAGATTTAAAAAATATAAATAATTTTTTTATGTTTATGAAAAATGAAAATTGAATTTATGATGAAAAATCATTTTTCAGTAAAAAGTTGGAAAGATTCACAACAAAAATTAATTAATTTCCTTGATGAGTGATGAATTGAATGCATATTACAATTCACTTTCAAAACTAATAAATAATGCAAAATACTTTGAAACAAAAAGATTTAGCAACTTAAATGTTAACCATTTGGCTATAGAAGGGGAACATTTATTCTTTGCTTTTATTATTATTATTTTTTAATTAACTTGATAGTTGTCTGGGCTCTGGCACTTATTAAATTATCGACTATGAAGTTTTTTTTATAGAAGAAGCAAAATTTTTTTCTTCATTTTCAACATACCACACATACTTTAAAATTTAACTTTTTAATAATTAGGACAGATATATACTATATAGTTTTTTTCTTAAACCCATTCAATTCTCATTCTTTCATTATATTTTTTCAAAAATTGAACTTTATTCATTCTACTTTATTTTTATTTATTTTTTTTTTGTTGAATAGAAACATTATAATATACTACATATTAGAATAACATATATAAGTAACTTTTTAAGTTATTATGACCTCATAGTTAGGTGTATACCTATCGGTAAACATTTATAAGCAATGTGAGAATACATACAATGCGCAATCATCATTCCAAAACCATAAAAAAAAAATTATTTCTAAACACGATACATTAAAAATGAACTTGGACAAAATAAAAAATTAAAAAAAAGAAAAATTCATCGTCGCTATTTTTATTTCTAAGAGTTTTTGAAGCTGTTTTTTTTTTTTTCTTTGTTATATATGTATATTTTCCCTATGTTGATTTAAAATTAAAAGTCATAATAATGACTATTCACACATTAGAGAATGTTTGTAGACACAAAAACAATAAACATAAAAATTAACAAATATTTAGCAAATATATATTAACTTATTATACAACGACGTAAGTTTATACCAAACAAGTTCTTTTTTTATATAAATCGATTTAATGTTTTATTTTTATGATTTTTTTTTTTTTTTGATAACGAAACTACTTTAGAAGTCGATAAATTAAACTTTTGTTTTTGCTATCTTTATGTTTCCCGGTATCACATTTACGATTTGATAAGATTATTATAAAAAAATAATATTTGAGTCTCGCATTCATTGTATATGTACGTACATGTTGTATGCATATTAAAATTTTATAACATGCAGTCTGATTTTATGTATCATTTATATATTTTGATTTGATTAAAGGTTTTGTAATTATCTCATAAAGAGTCATTGACATATAGCTTTTAATTAAAATTTTGAAGAAAAATGTTTACATAATATGTAATGTACTCATAGCTTTGTGTATAACATATCTTTGGCAAAATCGGCAAAATTCAATAACATATCTAACATTGCCAAAAAACTTTATAATGGACAACATAGATATAAAGTATTATCTCTGTTATTTAAATTTTAAACATATTCAATTATAAAAAATAAAAATAAAACATAAACTCATCTATAAAGTGTTCTTATAAGTTCGAATGCACTGATTTTAAGACTTCAAGGTATAATAATTAAATACATACAATTGGTTTCTCAGTCATTTCACATTATTTACAATTTATTTTTTTAAACTTTATCTATCTCTCTTAAAGTCTCTAAACCTGAGTGCTGCAATGTTTAAGTAGCCAAAGGTATTCATATAAAAATATTCATAATAGAGCCTTACATATCTAATCAATTTCTAGTTAAAATTTGTATTTTTATTCTATATAAATATAATTATATTTTAAATTTGATATCAGTATTTTATCTATGTTCAAGTATACATTGTTAATTAATAAAGCTTTCTTCGGCATGAAAAGTTTTGGAAAAAAAATTTAAAAATTTTAAATATGTAAATATTTAATTTCAATAATATAATTTCTAATTATATTTCTATTTAGTGAATTTTCTAATTTAAAATAAAAATAATGATATTCTGAAAATAGGTATAAATATAATGAGGCTTACATTAAATAAGTTACAACTACTTCAGGCAAATACGGGCTCTATTACTATAAAATTACATATTGCAACATTAAAATTTACAACATTCGATCTTATAACTTACAAAAAATAAGACTCTTCAGTCAAGATTCCAAGAATAAGCTTAAATATGCTATGAAATGAATGTCATACAAACGTATTATTAAACTTAATATAAAATGGGGGATCTCATCAAAAATAATATATTATATACAATATATTTTTAATAACATTTTATTTAAAAAAATAAAATTGACATTGGGGGATCATAATATATTTTTTTAAGTGATTGCTAAATTATTTGACTTAGAGTCAAAAACATACAAAATTTTTAACATATGTTCAATGTCTATGCGGACAATATTTAATTTAACACAATAACATAATAATTAGCATATCTTTTTGTTCATATTGTACAAAAGCCAATAAGTTTGAGTGATTAATTTAACCCAGTTTTAAATCAATAGTATGGTAAAATATTAACTTTAAAAAAAAAATAGTGTAATATTGAACCACTTTTAATACATTTTTTTTATTTAGTTTTAAGAGGGCCCTTTAGTACTTTTTAGAAATTCTTCAGTGCGGAATATTTTTTTAATTTTCGAGTTATCGAAATAATTCAAACCATTTACAAATCATGCACAACTTTATTTAGTGTAAAAACGAACTTACACATAATTATGTATATTTTTTTATTCTAGGTAAAAAAAATATAATGAAAGAAGTTTAAGGGAGTGTGAGAAATTTCTTTAATTGTTTTTTAATTCACAATTTTGAATTTTCATTCATTAAAAAAATAAATTTTATTTAGTATACAATTTTATACATATATACATAAATCTATAAACTAAAAATCTATTTATAACATTTTAATAATCGAATTTAAAAAAAAATTGTATTTATTATTTTATTAATAAACTTCCTGGGCATGTAGCCAAATAGATTCATAATTTTTCCCCGTGAGTTTATGTACATGTATGATAAATTTTGACTATTATAGTTTTCATGCTAAATATTAATCCACCCAGCACGAATACTTTTTTTTTATTGTTTTTGAAATATTTTCTTTTCGATTAATTAAAGTATATTATTGAACAGAATTTGAGAGATCCGAGAGCATTTTGGACATTATTGGAATATATAAGGTTTCTATGTAGTAGGAAAGGAACAAAATTGCATACAAAATGTATCTATTGCTATATTGAAAGAAAAATATTGTACCTACAAGATTTTTATAAAAAAAAGATAATAAAATTCGGTTAATTTTGGTTTTCAAGTTTAGCTACAATTATGAATTAATATTAAGCTAATAATATGTACACGCATGAGTATATATTATATACAATAAAAAGCTTATTTTATTAATATCTTCCATTTAAATATTAATTTTAGTGCAAAATAAGTATAAAAAATTGTCAATATTCAAGAACTTCAAGATTTTTTTTTTTTTTTATTTGTTTATTATGTAAATTAAGTTTCTGTGTTTATATAATAATACTTGATTTTTAATTAAAATGAAAACTTATGCACAAAATCAGTATACGATAGCCCATAAGTTATTAAGGAATAAAATTTTAAAGAGATTTTTATCTAAAATATGAAAATAAATAAACAATCCATTTTTTTTATTGACCCTGTTTATCTTAATTATTGACATGACTTATTATAATGTAATATAATAATATCCAATTAAACATAGTTATTAATTAATAATAAAAAACTTAATTATCTGGAGCACATGTTATGTAATGATGAAAATTTTTGATATTTCGTACAAATATTTTATATGGCCAAAGACGCGACGTGACGTTGGCTATGTAGATATTTTATTTAATAATCATCATATGACATCCTCTAGTTAATTAAAGTCTTTTCTATATGTTAAAATAATAAATTTTCTATGGAACATAAATATATAATTTGTGGCAACAAATAATCTGAAGAGCAACTATTTCTAGATGAATTTTTTATTTATATCATATAAGGATTTTTTTTTTATATGGTTGAATTTGTTTTATAACTTTGTTTGTCTACTATTTTTCCAACATGATATAATCAAACTTTCTCGTCCCTTTCCATAGATACCCAACATTTATTTATTTCAATGGTTTAATAAAGATAATAAATAATTTATAATTTCTCTAAATAATAATAAGGTGCAGCTATGGAAATTAGTAATGTACATATTGCTATTTTCCACGCAATTGCTATGCGTACATAATAAGTAATATTCAAATTAAAACTATACTTATAGGTAAGGGTTAGAAATTGGGTTTCTAAGTTATATTCTATAGTTACCTCATCAAACTCTCTATAACATCATAAGCATTCCAGTTTTTTTTTATTTTTGTTAGAAAAATATAATTTATCCTTCTGCTTAAAAATAAATTTCAATTAAAGAAGCATAATTAGAAAAGAAAAAAAAAAAACAACATTAGAATTGCGCATGTTGCAAACAGCAATATAGACGCAAATAATTTTGAAACCTTTTTATCACAGATGACCCCATGCTTTACGAAATGCAATTTTATATTTTCCACAAACTCTAGGATCAATTTCTTTTAGTTTTGAACAGTGGTAAATTTTAAATTTGCTCTACTAATTATCTGTAAAAAAAAACTCCTTTCGGAAACCTTGCAACTATCAAAAGTTTTTATTAAATTTTAACCAGTCTGTTATTACAAATTATAATTTTGTTCTGAAAATTGAATAAAATCAAAATGTAATAAAAATTTTGCACATCATTTTATTGGAATTGGAAAGAAAATATTACAAAAAATTTAAATTTTATTTTTATCCTTTTCATAAAATGATGCTACATAGGAGCTTCTTTATTGCGAAAAATAACTAATATCTCTCTTTTGTATGTATAAATTTATGTTTTGTGTACAATGTTTATTTATTATGTACATATATATTTATATGAGTAACTTATGAAATATAAATTTAATGTTCTTTTATTATTATTATTATTAAACAAAAACATTAAACAAAAACATTAAATATAAAACGAAAAATACACATATGTTAGTATATGTAAGGATAAAAGGAAAATTTAAAATGGAAAATTCGTGTTGACCTAGAAAATTTTGATTTCTTTTCTTTTTTTTTTACCCTCTTAAAAACGACCAATCTTTTTTTTAAGTATATTTAATAGGGTTGATAGAATTTAAAAAAAAATCAATTTTTCCCTGTATAAATTTGGGTGAAAAATTGTGGTTTTAAATGAAAAGAGGGTTTCATTATTATTATATTTGAATGTGTACGATAGTACGTATATTTTACAAATTTCTTTTCATTTTTTTTTTTTTTTTACAAGTTTATGAATTAAAATTCTAGGATAATGCTAAAATTTAACACTTTTTGAAGGAATAAAGAATTTAATATTTTCCTTCGCTTGTAGTTAAATTTTTATTTATCTTACTATACAACGATATTGTAACACAGTGATCGATTTTTGTTATTATAAAGCGCGGCAGTGTCACCTCGGACTGGGAGTGTTGTCAATGCAACGCATAGTATTTAAAGTTAAGAAATTATTGAAATTTATAATAACTGTTGAATAATAGAAAATATTTTCAAGAAATTTTCTTTGTATCATATCAAATTCATTTATCAACGATTATACTCCTCTTCTTCCTCAACATAAAAATAATTCGCCCTAATTTCCAGACGTTGACTCATATATTTTATATAAATCCTCTAAAAATTTCACTTTTTTTTCGAATAAAAAATAAAGTTAATAATTTTCAACTCCTTGCACATTATATAGAAAAAGTTTGTTTACTAACAAAAAACTCTAAAAAAAAAAAAATACAAATTTTCACAAATTTTTCAGATGTACAGAATTTTTTTTTTTTCTAACATTTTTGTTATGATTATGACGCATACCATTTTAGATATAGGTACATACATACATTTTTTTTTCAACTCTCAATAAACAAAGATGAAACTTTAAGTTAAAAAAAAAATTCTAAAATGATCTCAGAATTTTTTGTTATAAATAATTTTCAGCATTTTTGCAATAAATTATTTACTTTAAAATCGATATCATAATTAAAAAGACAATACAGTACTAATAGGTACTTGAATATTATTTCCAGTTATCAGAAATGCCCCTCTAAAATATTTAACCCCAATGAAGGCAAAATAAAATTTACTAACTATATCTTTATCAGAAAAAACATAATTTTTTTTTTAATGTCTACAATTTTGATGCGATACGATAATTTATCGCGAATTAATATTTTGCTCATTTTTTGCTCTAAAAACAATATATACCTCCAGGATTCAAATATATAATAATTACTACTTAAATAAATGATTAATTACCTTTTACAAATAAATTCGAATTATTCCAATTAAAATTTGAAAATAATTTTATTTTATTTTATTTTTTTTAATCTTTTTTTCAAATATATTATATATATTTTTTTAAATTTCACTTTATCTTAATAACCCCCGAACTGGACAGAGCAACGACAGTATCTCAACTAAAGAAACAAAATATAAACCTTGAAGTGAAAATAACGAAATAGAAAAATAATAATAATAATAATAAATATGTATAAAAAAATTTTAGTTAGCTTAGAATAAAAAGAGAATAAAAACCAAAAAAAAAAAATTAATATTGTTAACAGATTTCATAAATTTATTTGGAAAAATTTTAATAATTTTTTATATATAATAGAAAGATTTCCAATTAATTATAGTAGATTGCGAATGAATTGTAAATAATAAAAAAAATATATTTTTTTTTTAAAGATAAGACATTAGACTATTTTAGTATTTAATATTTTAATTTAAATATAAGTTGATTCTGATTACAGGAATGAATAAGAGTCAGATACACCAGATTATGATAGCTCTAATTAACGCAATTTAGAATAGTATAATATTATTTCTAATAATTGAATCAGTTAAAATAATTTACTCGAAAATGGCGATTACAACTAATTAACACATGTGATAAGAGAAAATGGAATGATGATTTTCATAACATTTGAAGAAAAAAGATGAAAATTAATTTTCCAAAATCTCTTTAAAATATGCAGGGCCATGCGACCCGAGGAATAAACGCCCAAAGGATTTTTAATTAATAAGAAAAACTGAAAAAAAAATAAAAATGCGCGTCAACATTCTATTTGAAGTCTTCTTTGATTAAATTTTGAGTCTAATGAAAAAAATGATTAAAAGCCATTTTTTTCATTAGACTGAAAATATATTTAAACTTGAACAATTGTATGGAATATATAGTCTCAATAGAAAGCTACGAAACATAATGTTTTATATAGTTGCAAAAAATACTCAAGTTCTATTTTTTTTTATTAATTTTTTAAAGTTTTCTTTGCAATTCGTGCTCGGTAATCGGGTTCTACTGTATACCTTACCTCCCATTTACATAGGCTGTTTACGAAGATTAAAATGAAGATTTTGCACACACAATTAAAAAAAAATCTACATTTTAATCTTCGAAAACAGCCTGTGGGGGTTGAAAACAGCCTGTGGGAATGAGGGGTTAAGTTAACTATCCCCAACTAACAAGCGAATTCAGTCGTAATTTGGAATAAAATATCATCAGGCTTCGTAACGTTTCAGGGTTTTTTGGTTCAAATAAGAATAAAAGACAAGTACATAACTATTAACAAATATTTTAAGAAATTTTTTAAAGAGTAGTTTTAAATTCTTGTCACACATAATTGCAGGCTTTTTTCTGAAAGAGAAACAAATAAAATTTTAAAAAATTATGTTTTAAATAAAAAAGGCATCTGTTGGAAAATAAACAAAATAAAATTTTAAATAAAAAAGCTTTTAATTATTTAAGTACATTTTATTAAAAAAAGTTGATTCAATTTTTTTTTTTTTTATTATGTTAATGTTTATCATATTAATGTCTGTACATGCTATCTATGTGTATTCTCTATGCTTGTAAAGCATAATTTATTTTGAATCATAAGCTTCCCCCCGCATGCGTGAATTTAAATTTTATGATTGAAAAAATTGCGTTTTAATTTTTTATTGCATCGCATAATGCGTGACTATTGTAAACTTTGTAATTAATTTGTTACAAAACACAAAATTTGAATTTTTGGGATTTTTTTAAAAACATAAATTTGGTTTGCATTAATTTTGCTTTTTCAAATTTTGCGATTATAAAAACTAAAATATTTTTTCTAACAATTTTCTCCTCACCAACATAACTGAGATATATATCTACATATTTATATGAATGTCGAGTTAATGTTTTCGAGAGACGAAGGCAGAACATTTTTGGGGGCCTTTTTTTTCACAGTCGCTGATTTTCGTTTCTCCATTTCTTGCGAAAAAATTTTATGTATTGACTCTTGCATACTGTCGGAAGGTAAATAAGTTTTGTTCTCTGTTTGAATATTGAATTTCCTTTCCTGAATAATGAAAATTCGAACCTAAAATCTCATTAGAGATTATCTTAAATATTTTTTTTTATTCTGCTTTAAAAAAAGCCGAAATCGTTCTACCAAATACCTTTTGCCTTTAAATGTGTATAAAAATTCAGCGGTATAAAGAGTCTTAAGGAAAAGTAGTTTTTTTTGTTATTAATAGAACAATTATTTTTCAAACAAAAAAGTATTTAAACTGTTAGCCACCCAATTAAAACATTATATCACTAAACCCTCAATTCTTAGGTTCTATAGAATTTGTTAAATTGCAAAAATATATTTTATGTAGATTGAACTTCAATGACAGACAACAAAAAAATTAAGCCGATAATTTTGAGGACAATTTAAAAACCAAAAACTAATTTCAAAAATATTCATTCACATAATTCAGTATCCTATATTAATTTTTTATTCGAAATAAGGAAGGATATTGATTAATTTATGATATTTATTTATTCACAACCATATCATTACCACATAATACAGAAAGTACATATTATGTTTTATCGTCATGGTACAGTTTGTTATTTTATATGTAAATGAAACGCATATGATACTGTCCACGAATCATCATAAATAATGTAATAAATAAACATTATAAGCATTTTGGCTCATCTTTATCATTACAAAAATAAAAAGAAAAACGAAAATACCATTATTTATATTGAAAAAATGTACAGGTTTGTAATTATATCAAGTTGGGGTCTTCTTAATAATAAGATATACTAACTGGGTATTACTCCAAGGTCAGTTTAAATATTTCAAGTGCAATAACGACATCATATTTGAATAAATAAAATGGTTCAGAATTAAAGTGTTTTTTGTTAAACAATCTATTTCTTTGCTGTCATGAAACCTACGTTGGCGAAGCTCAAAATTTTAATAGTGCTATTATTTTTTGAAACTTTATGGTTGAAGATTTATTTGAGTATTTTATAAGCTTTTAACTATACTAATAGTTGATAATTACGCTTTGCAATCAATAAGATATTTAATTAAAATTGGATAAAATTATCACAGCAGTGCGCAATTATTCACATAATAATATATAATTTTTTAAGTTTTTAATTTGCTTTACATAATTTGTCTTCAAAAATAAAATTAAAATCAATATGAACCTTGTATAAAATCAATATGGATCTTCTATAATATCCTTTCTTACTTGGATTAAGAAGTTCTTAGTCTAACTCTTTTGATTTGAAAAAATTGGTAAGATTTATTATTTTTATCTCTAGTTTTGAGCCAGGGTTGTGGAGTTGGAGTCGGAGTTGTGAAGTCGGAGTTGTGGTGTTTGTATCGGAGTTGGAGTCGGGGTCGGAGTCGGAGTCGTACATTAAAAATTTTAGCGGTTGGAGTCGGAGTCGGAGTTGGAACTATTTTTTGACGACTCCACAGCCCTGGTTTTGACAGCATTTCCATTAATACTATTAAGTATTTTGTATTCACTGCATTTTCCAATTTGAAATGTACAAAAATATAAAACCAAATAAAAACGTTTTAATTCTTAACTTTATATTTGCTCAATTTTTTTGCTCAAGCTTATACATTTTTATCGTTAAGATAAAAATTCAGTTTTTTGCGGTTATCATTTGCTCTGATTAAAAGTGAATTTAAAAATAAAAATAAAATAATCAAAAGTTGATGAAACTTGTTTACAACGGTTGATAATAAAATTTACAGGTTTTTACACTTAGGATAAGAATTATATCAACAAGACAAGAATATAATTTTAAAAAAAAAGTAGGTATAATATGTAAAAGTTCTAAATTTTACCATCGTTTAATCATTTATATTGACAATTATGCCATATATATTTTTTTATTTTTTAACGATGAACGAGTCTGAAAATTAAAAAAGAGAATAAATAAACTTATTATTTCCTTGGAACACAAATAACAAGAATTCGCAATTAAAATCTTAATAAAAATGCAGGAAAAACCTTTTTTTTTTATTTAAGAATTTTATAGTTTATTTTTTTAATGAACGGCACAAATATGTATCGAGAACTAAATGATGTCCCTGTAAACATTTAATTTTTTTTGTTACATGATTTTTAATTAAGAATTTGATTTAACTAAAAATTCTGATAAATATTTGAACTTATTTTTGGAATAAACATTTTTCAATTTCAAAAAAACCAATGAAACTAATATATGCAAAGAATCTCTCGATCGTAATAGTAGATACTATATAGTAATGATGAAGTCTGAAACTGTATTCTCACAGGAAACTTGTGAAAATTCTATTTATTTTTGTAATGCTATTAATTGAAATTATTGGAAAATTGTTCAATTGTTTCTTCGTGGGTATGAAGCTTTGGGACTCATCAGGATGATTACTCTTGTGAAGAAAATTCAATTTATTAATCATTCTTTTATAATGTTTTATTATTTCTTTTTTTTTAATTTCATATTTCTAGTTCTAATCTTAGATGTTACAATATCTGACAAAAGTACCATACAACAAGAACCTTTAATGTTCCTGTTAATTGTGTCTTGAGAAAAAAAAAAGTTTTTAGTTCCTTTTAACTACTAATTAATTACACACAACACACGATTCCATAGGAAAATGAATTTATTTACATCAAACCTTATTTTAAGTTTTTGGACATAGTCTTTTTTTAAAAAATTTCAAAACATTTTATGCAGGATCTGCACTCCTGCAGTTTTCGAATTTTTTTTCGAAATTAAAGCTAGTTGTTTTATTTTAAAGACTCGCTCGCTGTTTTAAAATTTTTAAGTTAAAATCGAAAAAGGATTAGTAAACTTAAAATTAAATTTATACCTATTGGTGGTTATTAGCTATTCCAAATAGGCGAGTGAAGTCAGAACAAAATGTAAAATAACTTATTAAAAGCTCGTGTCTGTTAATGTTAAAATAATTTGCCTAATACATACCTTGCAATATTATAAATAAAAATCCTTGGAATATAAAATGCGAATAAAAATATGAGAACAAAAACTCACTTGCTAGTCAATATAGTTTTCTGGATCAATTAATTTTATATGTGGGTGAATATTTAAAAATAATTTAAAATGCTATAAAATGGAATTCTTTCAGAAGTTCCGCATTCTCCACATAAAATCATTCATATGTTTATATTTTTCATATAAAAAAGCATAACTGTTAAGAATGTGGTCAAAAAGAAGATTCACATATTATTCAAGAAAAATTAATCTTTCCATTTTCAAGGTCTTCCCCTTTTATTTTCTTTAACTCTTTAATTCTTCCACTATCAGACATGTTTTTTTTTTGTCCTTTTTATATTCATGGTTCAATAATAAGAAACATATAAAAGCCATCCTCATCCAAACAGGATAACACACTTCTCATTTGCGAGTACTAGTTGATAGTTCATACTAGCAGCGCCTTTGAGTTCACAATTTTATAGTTAACAAAGCTAATTAAATTTAAAAAAAAAATTAAAATGAAAATATTCATTTGTTTGTTGTCAGTGGTAGCATTTGCCACAGCCAAGCCATCTGGTCAACCAATTTTATTATCACCAGCAGTAGTTTATGGATCACAAATTCAACAACAATATCATTCACAAGATGCTCTTGGTCAATATGCATACGGTTATAGTGATGGACTTTCGGCAAAACAAGAAGCAAAATCATTTGATGGCGTAACTCGAGGAGCATACAGTTACATTGATGCTAATGGAAAGTTACAATCAGTCAGCTATACAGCTGATGCACTAAATGGCTTCAGAGTTGCAGCAACTAATTTGCCAGAAGCACCAAAAGCATTACCATTACCACAACCGGCTCCCCAACTTATTTTACCTCAACCAGTTGCAGATACAGTTGAAGTTGCTGCAGCAAGAACAGCACATTTAAAAGCTGTTGAAAATGCTCGTGCTGCATTAGTAGCACCAGTTGCCGTCAGAGCACAAGAAGTTCAACAAGTTGAATTACCACGTCCTGTTCAAGACACACCAGAGGTTGCCAAGGCTAAATTAGAGCATTTTGCTGCTGTAAAAGCTACCGAATTGAGAAATAGTTTTGCTGCTCAACAAAATCCAGCAATTTTTGCCGCAGTGGCAGCACCATTACCAGTTCCATTAGCACGAATTGCTCCAGAAAATAAAGCAGGTGTTGTACCATCTTTTTATCAGCAATCCTTTAGCCCATTACAAAATGGATTCTCATATGGTTATGCTATTAATTCACCATTTGTTTGGGATTCCAGATATTTTGTACAATCACCAAAATTTTTTGTCTAAAAATGTTTTTCGATCTATGTATATGATATGTTAAAATAAAAACTGTGAATAAATATAATAATTTACAAAAATAAATAAGTAAAATATAATTATATTTTGGAAAAAAAGAAAGACTTTCGCTTTCGCTTATTTGAAATAAATATGCAAAAAGAATTTATAGTTTCAATAAGAAAAGACTGAAAATTTTAAAAATATAAAGCATGATGATAGTACATTAGAAGTTAAGAATATTTTAAACAGATGTAGTAATAAATATTTCTATGGTTATAATAGATGATACTCATTTATAATTTGTGCAAATAATGTAAAACGTATTTCGATTAAAAACAAATTTTCGATGTTTCAATAGTCAAATTGCAAAAAATTATAAATATTATGCAGATTAAATAAAGCATCACCTCATACTTCAAATAATACAAATAAATTTAAATTGTTAATAATGAAAGAAAATAATAGTATTAAAAATAATTGAAATCTTTAACAATTGGAAATTAAACAATTTTTCAACAGCGGGCTTCTATAAGTATAATTTCTCAAAATTTTTCACTCAAATAAATCATAATTGTATAAGAAATGGCTTTCTGCACCATTTAACACTGTACACGTAATTTTATAAATTTCAAAATCCCATTTTCCAGATTACCTTTCATTATAAAATAATACTTTCATTTTCTTAAATTTTTTTTTCTTCAATTTTACAGATTGTATTTTTAGAAATTAAACAAGAATTACAGCAATTAGAACTTAATGCTAATTTTATCAAAAGTATAAATAAATGATGCACCTATTAAATGCAATTAGTCTTTTTTTGGCCGTTTCTCTAACGATACAATCTAAATAAATCATTAAATTTACCAGCATGAAAGTATACATTGTACTTTCTGCATTTTTTATCGTAATTTTAGCAAAACCTTACGATATTGAACGCACAAGTGATGAATTGGGAAACTATAGTTACGGTTTCAATGATGGTACCCAATCAAGACACGAAGTGCGCACCAAAGATGGTATTGTAAGAGGAGCATACACCTATGTAGATTCAAATAATAAAATTCAAACAGTTCGATATACCGCCGATCCAGTTAATGGTTTCAGAGTGTATGGTCCAACTGTTCCGGAATTTATGGATGCATCACAGAAACCTAATCTTGAAGTATTAATTCCTGATGCCGAAGTTCGTTCCTTTATGGAAAATTTGGGTGACAAACTTATGGACGAAATTAATGAAAAAGAAAATGAAGTATCAAATGAAGTTGTAGATGCAACCAGTACAGAATCCCAGATGGACAAAATGGAGGAAATTAAAGAAATGGAAGAATACAATCCACCACCTCTACCATCGACAACAACAACCACACCACACCCTCCTATGATGATGCCAATAATGTTTGAAGAAAAATTCAGTCAAGAGACACCAGTAGTTGCTTTTGATGATAAAAAAGATTCATACGGAGATATTACATTTGATTATAGACCAGTTACAGATACACCTGCAGTTAAAGCTGCTAGATTGGCTCATTTGCAAGCAATAGAAGAAGCAAAATTACGAATAGCAAACTCAAAACCAGACGAATTCGATATGCTGCCGTCAGAAAAAGAAGCACAAAAATTTTAATTAAAATTATTTTCAGAGTGTAATGAATTTTTTGTATGTATATAATATATGTGTATAATAAAATACGTACATATGTATGTATATTGTGTAAATAATTATGTAAATAGTTATAATGTAAATAGTAAATATATAGCCATCAAATTACACAAAAGGAATAAAAAGCTGACCATATGTGTTGTGTTATTCGGAAGATGCTGCTGCTCCTCATTCAACTTATATGTTGTAAGGCTGTTTCATAAAGGTTGATCTCACAAAAAAATCCATCCATCGATCATAATTATGTTAACCGTAATGATTTGAAATAGGGGTTTCTTATAATTCAGAAGTTATTTAAAAAAGAAATTTTATTTACAAAAATATTTTCATGAATAAATATATAAATTTTAATGAAAATTTGATCAGAGAAAAACAATACTTTATTATTATTATTATTTTAACAAAATAAAATATTTTTTTTTTACTGTTATAACAAAAATTTGAAGCACGTAGATGTATAGATTTTTTTCCCAGCTTTTAATGGTGTTTGAAATGAGTAGCAGTAGAGTTCTTATTCACTGTTTTACGGTTGGCTTATTTTATTTTACCAAATTTATTTCATGACATAGTAGAAAATATTAGAAATACAGAAAATTTATTACATATAATATAAGTTTAAATAAATAAAACAAAAATATATATTTTAATTGAAAATAAAAAAGAATATAAAAAAACTGAAATTCCAATATTATTCCAATAATGGGCGCCACCAACATTTTATCATCGAAATTAAAATTAAAAACTAAGATTCACTACACATATTATATAATAATACTCATTTAACATTTTCATTTATTTATTTATTTCGATAGTATAAAATTCAATAAAATATTGACACTTAAAAACTTATTATTAGAAATTTTGTATATATTTCAAATTATCTACAAAATAATATTGATAATTAGAATTTTAACATGATTTTTATTGTAATAAAATATTAATTTAACATTTCAATAAAATCTTAGATTTAGTATAATAAGGTTTAGCAAAAGTAGGATAATAATGGTAGTTTGAATTTGAATATTCAAGTATTCAATAAATTTAATTTATTAATATTGTAAAAAATTAATTAATAATTAATACCTATTCTCAATATATATGGAATTTTCCAGAGAATAATTTCGAACTTTAGTGACATTTCCAAAAATTAATATAGTCTCTGTCTCGGGATTTCTCGCGAGAATGTCATTTTTTTAATATCTCGTCTCGTCGAGAAATGATGCTCCTTCTCGCCGAGACTAGCATACAGAAAAATTTGGTTTTAACGAATTTTTGTAAAATTATTTATAAAAATATCTTAAATCTAGTACGTAGTACGGTTTTCTGGTGATAAAAAATAAAATCATTATTTAAATTGTTCTAAATTTCAGGATATTTTAATTTAATTTTGACAACGGTTAAAGAAATCAGGTTCACTATATATTTTTATAAATAAAATACATTTCTCGAGATTTCTCGAGATCTCGAAGGAATTTGGTCGAGAAGTCTTGTCTCGACGAGAAATGACACAGGCGAGAAACAGAGACTCTATTAATACAGATTCAATGACTTTTCTTTTATTCCATCCAATACTTCTATATAATTCTCTTGAAAATGAAAGCGTTGTTCTTTGTAGCAGCTAACAAAAAGAATATTTTTGTAAATTTTGACAACATTTTTGTCAAACTCAAAGAGCAATTTTCGGGATATGAGCTTTTATGTTAAATTTAAAAAGTAGTGTATAAGGATTGAAAATTTATAACGAAATCTTTTATTAATTTCTTTTGCTACAAAATTGAATAATTATTCTTATATATAATAATAGCAGTAATCTTTAAGCCTCCAACTTTATTTATTCATGTTAATCGTCTCTTTCATACCAAAAAAGCCGACTTATTTATAGAAAAATAAATTGTGTTAATTTGTCCCAAACTATTCAAGAATATAATTTTCACTGCTAAACCACAGATTCTCATTAATTTTAGACAGATTACAAATAAAATATCATTTTAACATTTATTTTATACCATATATACTATAAATTATGAAATTAAGTGCGGGTACTATATGTAATTTAAGATAACTTGCATCAAACTTATTAGGTTTTGTATCATTTAAAAAAAAAAAAATTCGTAAAATTTTTTAAGAAAAAAAAAATGTTTCTTAAACAAATAAAAATTTTCATCAACACAATAAGTATAGTGTGACGATTCAAGATTTTGTGATACGTTATAATGTACCTATCTTTTTCCACTTTCCCATGTTAAGATTTAGTGAGAAGAATGAGATTCGAAAAATAGCATCTCTGAAATAACGTTGAAATGTATTAAATAAAAAATCAAGATAGTATCAAAACATTTTTTAAAACTCGACGATTTTAACTAGGTATATTAAAATGTTGTCGTCAAAAACATCATTGTTTGCAAGTGCGTTTATTTCATAAAATTAAAATAAATGAAACTAGTTAACTAAATATTTTTTATAAACGATATCAAATTTCAATCACTTTATTTTTTTTTATATTCATTTTTTTTAATGAACTTTAAATAAAAAAGACAACTAAATGGTTATCATAAAAACTATATAAGCTTTCATATAAAAGAAGTATAATCTGTAAGCCTAAGCTCGCAACTTATGTAAAGTATATTTGTGTATGCTACAAACCTAAAAAATGTAAAAACCTGAAAAATTATTATATAATTTACACAAATTTCATAAATCTCAATGGACAAAAAATTTGTCAAATTAAAGCAAACAATTACATAGCTTTTAGACTCAAATAAATGTTATTTTAGACATCGGGTCCATTATCTTCATAATAATAAGTTCCTAAGTTAAATTTTAAAAATATTCATCTAGTCAGGGCTCGTAAATTATTAACTATGAAATATAAAATTATTAGTTTTATATTTTAATAATTAAGCGAATGAACTTTTCTTGGGTAATAAAATGGTTTTCTATTTCTCTTCTTTTTTTAAGAATTTATTACTATTTTTAAGCTTTTTAATATTTCTGAATGATAAAATGTGTAATTTAATATCAAAAACTTATTGCATTTTTATTATTAGCACAATTGTTGTAATTTAGCTGCACATATAATTTTGTTTCTATAATGAAACAAAAATTTAATACCTTTTATTGCACATATAGGGAAAAATAAAAAATAAAATGCAATCATATATTAAAAACCTCATTTAAATTATACCCTTTTTTTTATAATACAAATTTTAGTATAAAAACCCAGCAAATTTAAGAATAATTAATCATTTTTAGTTAGTTATTTTTATTCTTAAGATCTCAAGAAACGCAAATAAAAAAATGAGATTAATTTATTTTTTTCCAACTATTTTGGCAATTGTAAGAGGTGGTTTAATTCACCACACATCTGGACCATCCACAATATATGCGCCTGCTGCATTATACACAGCTGCAATACCAATAAGTACAACAACCCAATATCATTCACAAGATGGGCTAGGTCAATATTCTTATGGTTATAGTGGTGGAAATTCGGCTAAAAGTGAAGTTAAAACTATAGATGGTTTAACAAGGGGAGCTTATTCGTATATTGATACAAACGGCCAAGCACAAACAGTACAATATACTGCCGGATCAAACGGATTCCGAGTGGCGGCAACTAATTTACCAATTGCTCCAGTTGACGATAATGTACCTGTACAAGATACTCCAGAGGTAGCTCAAGCTAAATTAGAACATTTAAATGCATTGCATGAAGCTGAAGTTCGAGCTGCGGCTGAACCTGAAAATGAAAATGATAACGATGAGAATGGTAATGGTGAGGATAGTAGTGGTGCTGCACTAACATCACAAACACCTGCTGATACACAGTTAAGTACAGATGCAGCAACTCTTCCACTATCCACTTCCAATGTTCATGTTGCATCACCATTACACTCGTACACGTTAAGTCTAACCAGTCATCCAATAATTAATTATGCTAATTCATATTCTCATGGTATTTTGCCAGTTCTTCAAACAACAAGAGTTCTTCTGAATGGACACAATGGTATTTTATTAGGCAATGGTTTGAATGGAAATGGTCATGAAATTTTATTAAATGGGAATGGAGTTCTATTAAATGGCAATGGACATGCAGGTGAAATTTTATTAAATGGTAATGGGCATACCAATGGAATTCTATTAAATGGAAATGGTATTATATTGAATGGTGACGGACATGCGAATGAAATTTTACTAAATGGCAATGGACATGCGAATGAAATTTTACTAAATGGCAATGGACATACAAATGAAATATTATTAAATGGTAATGGTCAGTCAAATGGTGTATTATTAAATGGCAATGGCAAATCCAATGGAATCATGTTAAATGGAAACGGTAACACTAATGGTATTATATTAAATGGTAACGGACACTCAAATGAAATTCTACTCAATGGAAATGGACAATCGAATGGAATTATATTGAATGGAAATGGACAAACAAATGGTAACAACGGTTGGGATTAGTTTTCATTATATAATTTATTAGATTTTGTTTAGTTGATTATAAATTGTATTTTTTAATTTAGAGATTTTATTAATTAATTTTTTTTTATAATGATGGACCAGTTCAAGATTTTTTTTTAACATTATGTTTAAGTTGATAAGATAAGAATATTGCATGAATAAATTAAATTTCATACAAGAAAAATGTATGACTAAAAAAAACATTATGTATTCTATTATTTTGAAATTTTGAAATTTCAGTGATTAAAAACTAAAACAATTGAATTAAGTCTAGTTAAGTGGCTTAGAAAAATCATGATGCCTTAGTTTAGATTTTTTTGTTTTGTTAGAAAATCGAAATATTTTGCTTAGAATTGAAGACTTAATAACAACATAGTTGATTAAAAGAAAATAAATAATACAAGTCTTATAAAAATTACAAATTTCTTCTTACTTTTGACTTACATCTTTATTTCAAACTTGTCCTCAAATTCATACAAATAATTCAATTAAATAAAAAAAAAAATTAAATCTAATAACATTTTGCGAATAATGAATTTTGGTTATTTAATAACAAGCTATTGGAACCAACATATAATTTTAATTTCTTACCTAAAAATTTATATTAATATATTTTTTTTTTGTATACCTACGTTAGATATAAAATTTCTCATTCTCAAATTAGCCAAATTTTTGATTTCGTTAGAATTTTTACAATTCAATTTTTTTTTTGGTTTATTAAGCACAATTTAAAGATAGTACTTTTTGGTAAACCAAAAGTAATCCAATCTATACTAATCATTCAAAAATAATAATTAAATCTTATTAAACGTTAAAACGAATTAAAACCATACAATTTTTTTTTTTATAAATTTTTTATTCTATACTTCATTTTATGCTTTTTTTACACAATTATTTTTTATTTTATTTTTTTTTTTTTTCGTTTTCAATTACAATTTAGTTTACATATTTATTTTTTGCTCCAAGGGAAACAGCCGCTTTTATAAATTATTGGATTTGTCTCATTTAAATGCTATAGTTTTTTTTATATTTTACTAAAAATTATTTCGAAATCATTTTAATTTCGATTATAGCCGACTTGATTTTTTTTTTAAGTTGTTTTTTTGAATTATCTATTTTTTGAATTAGAAATATTCCGAAAAAATTTAATTGATTTATCAAGTTTAATATAATACATAAAAATAATTTTATGCCATGGAATATATTGAAATTTTGTTCTTAAAAAAAACTAAAAATTATTGAAAAATTAATTATTCCATGTTTCCAAAAAAAAAAAAATTATTTTTTTCTTTTAAACTTGAAGAACAATAATGTATACTCATAATGTGTAATTTAAGCGCATTATTATTGAACTGAAAGATTGAGTTCTTCAAAATTAGTTCACACATTTAAATGTATTATATATGTATATATATATAAATCAAAGTATAGACAAATTTTCCTTTCTTAATAAAATTTAATTAATTTTATTTTAACAATAATTAATTTTGAGGATCATAGAAAAAATGTAATTAATAAATAAAATTAAGACAAATTTACTTTTTCTTAAAAAATAGAATTATTTTCATGCTTCTTAAAAAATATATTGGTTACGTAGAATTAAGAATTATTATCTTTCTGGAAAAAAAGCAAAAATTTCGTTTTTTTTTTTCTACTTAACATGATGCTGTGGTCACAAAAGGAAAAATTACCAAAAATATTTTTAAACAATTTTTGGTGAACAGCGTTTTAGAAGATGTAAATTTTCCGCTGCAATTTAATTAAATAGTATTTTTAGAAATATTTCGAAATGTTTGTATCCAAATATTAATGTTTTTTTTTTATCATCATAATAAATTCGTTTTTAATTATTTGCTCATTTGACAAAAAGAAAGTTACAAATATTTGCCGATTAAAATCACAAAAAAACTTAACTTCCTTAGTATTATTAATAAAAATGCATTTAATATCAATTTATAGGATGAAAATATATTTTGAATAACATGCAAATATAATTGGGATAATTTAATCAATGATCAATTTCACCTACTTATAAACAAATGGTATTCACATGGAATCTAATTAAACTTTAAAATTTTTAGAATTAACTTTTGGAAGCAAAATAAAAAAATATGTATATATATTTGGATTGACAACTTAAAAAAATTGGATTGAGAACTTAGAAAATAATATACCTACTTTATAGACTCAAAAATCTGATTATAATAATTATTATTTAAGATTTTTTGAAAAAATTACCTAAAAATTGTAAAACATTCAGAAAAATGTTGCGGATTATTATTTTATTAGAAAATTTAAATCCATTCAAATCAGTTATTTATAATGTTGACTCAAGTTCATTAGCTTTATCATTACAAAGTTCTTACTTATAAACATATACAATTGGGGTTTCAATTTGAATAACAAAAAATTTGAATTTTATAAATTTTTAATACTATGTACCTAGTTTTAGTATTCATTGAATGATGAAAGTTCGCTTGAACTGAAGGTATTATAAAAGAGTGATTTTAGCAGTGCTTTATACAGTGTCTTTAATATTATAATTTAAAAGCCTCTAAAATCAAGTTATAAATTATTTTTTTAATTTCAATGAAAGAACATACATTTTTCAACTCGATTGCAGAAGCGTAATAAATTATACTTTTTTTTAATTTATAAAAAAAAGTTATATAAAATTGATGAAAAAAATATTAATTCGCCGCAATGACAAATATTTTAACAATTCTCTTCTTTTTTTTTTACAAAAATATAATTTAGAATTTTAATTTTTTTTGCTTTAATTGAAGACATTTATTATTTTTATTTTTTTTAAGCTGTTGTTAGAAGTCGTTGTTTTAAATTTAAATACTGAGCGAGATAAGAAAGTAATGTAATCATTATTACGCAAGCTTTCGATTCAAATAAAAAAAAAAAAACAAATCATTAATAGAGCCTATTACGGGAAATCTCTGAAAATTTTTATTCTGCCGCCGGCTAATTACTTTTCACTCATCGGAATGAGGATATAAACTCTCTGACAAAAGTGTATTTTGATTTTCACAAAACGGAAAACAATCACTTAAAAAACAGATGGAAGAGCATTTGGATTTAGACTCGCATAAAATTTTAAAGCGAATTCATTATAGATATAATAATTACTTTTACTTCCTAAAATTGTGAGAATAAAGAAAAATTTTATCATGTAATTAATAATAAACAACATAATGCAACACAATTAATATAATTTTTCAATTTCTACTTTTTTAAATATTTTTTATTTTTCCTATATAATTTTCTTTTCTTACTTATAGGATACAATTTTCTATCTCCGTTTTACAAATAAATTCCAATTTTTTTTTTCCTTTAAAAAAAATAGTATTTTATATTTAATATATTTCAAAAAAAAAAAAAATCCTAATGCAACACAGTCTGAACAAAGAAAAATATATATATATATTATAATTAATTTTATTTATTTTTTTTTTTTTTTTTGTAATTAATAATAAAATAATAATAAAAAAATAATTATTAAGATAATTTTCATTAACATTATTTATTTTTTTCGTAAAAAATATAAATATTCAAAAAAATTTCGAGTTCGAAAAATATCTTAGCTGGTGCCGCCGATTTATATTTGTGTATATTTTCAATAATTTTTGTTTTTAAATTGAAAGAAATATATGCCATTAAGCATTATCAGTTCTTACGACTGAAATTTAAATTATATATTGCCGTAAAGAAAATCTTCTACAATTTTTCTCTATTCGACTATAATCAAGTTTTTTTTTTTTTTTGGTTTTTTTTAATAATTACAATTTTTAAAAATTCATTAAATACATCAATTTCAAACAGAAATAAAATTTGATGTACATAATACACGTCACCATAATATTTTTTTTATTTATAATACAATATAAAAAGTATGTAGAAGATTGAATTCTAAAACTTGAGAATTGTTATTCTTAAAAAACAAGGTAATTTTCACAATCAACAAATCAGACTTAGTGCAATTTCTTTTGCGTTCTTACATGTTAAAATCTCATTAAATAATTTAAATAGAAGAAAAATATATTTTTCGAACTTCAAAAAATTTCGAGTTTACAAAATTATTTTACTTATCATTTTTTTTTTTTTATCTTAATTTTCTTGTTCTTTAATTCTCCCTTTAGTTTTTTTTTTTTTTTTTTTTTTTCAACAAAAAATATTTAGAATTTTTAAAATAATCTCCTTTTTTATCAGAAAAAGGTTCATTCAAGGTAATTGCATAATTATTTTATTTTATTTTTTTTTTTAATTTAAAAATATTTATAATTTTTCAGTTTTTTAATTACATTTCTCCTTTAATTTTTCTTGTGTTTGATATTTTCTCTTAAATAATTTTCTTAAAAATTTTCTTGAAATGCTTACAAAGCCTTTTTTATTTATTTATTTTTTATTTTTATTTTTTTTTTCCATTTTCTAAATATCCCTTAATAATATAAATATAAAAAAGTATTAATGGCTGATCCTTTTTTTAAAAAAGCCTTTCCCATATAATTTTTTATTTATTTATTTATTTATTTTTTAATTTCTTACAATTTCATCATTGTTTAATATAATTTTTTAATGCTCTGAGATTTTTACAAAATATATTTTTTCATATTTATAATGTACCCTAATATTGATTCTGTTCTGTATTAGTTCTTTTATTTAGATCACAAATTTAAATTATATAATGTTTTATTTATTTATTTTTTTTTTCATTTTAGCCATTTATTATTTAATTTATAATTTTTAACTTTAGCTTTTCTTTCTAATAAAATTTTTGTATCATTATTTTTATTTTCTGATGCAATTTACACTTAAAATCGTACGTATTTATTATATTGGAAGGGAAGGACGTCAGCGTTTTAAAATTTTTTATTTGTTTGCATCATTAAATCAATTGTTAATTATTTTCCTCCTGAAAATAAATTTTCAAAAAATGTACTAAATTCATAATATATATATTTAAAGTTACTTCGTATAATAATCAGTGAATTTTGAATCAAGAAATGTACATATTTTGTTTTTCAGTTTTCTTACCTGCTGTAACGTCATTATTTTGAGACTGTGATGATGTAGATTGTTGCTGGTTTTGAGGCTTTGATGAAACGCCTACATTTTGGCCCATTCTGTTATTATTATTACGACCTCTATTATTTTGATAGTTGTTTGGTCTAAATCCACGATTATACCCACCATTATGATTCATATTACGATTAAAATAACCACCTCCTCGACCGCGGTATCTAATTTTGTTAATTTAAATTGTTATAAAAATGTTTTTATTAAAGAAATAAAATAATGAAGTATTAAAAAATTAAAATATCTTTCTTTAATTACATAGAAATTTTGAATGCAAAAAAAAAAATAGTTGCAATTTATTGGAAAATTATAATCAAACAGGGTAGTTTTTTTTTGTGAATGATCGATCCTCTTCTCATTTGTGTTTTCCCTTATCTTAATTTTATTATTATTATTATTATAAAAATAAAAAGTTTGAACATTGATCATCTTTATTTTATGTAGCGCTTGGAATTAATTATAAGATATAAACAGTTTTTATATGCATAAAATATAAATACCCTCCACGTCTGGTTGAGGAAATTCCAAAAGTTTCAGAATTCAATTTGCGTTCCTGACGCCAATCGTTTTTTTTAGCTTTTGAGCGATCAGTAGCAGCTTCGCATGAAATATTATCGAAGAATGATTTGTTTTTATCGTAACCAACAGTAACGTCTTCTTCTTCCTGTTCTTGTTCTCCAGCACCTGTTTCATTGCCTGAATCATCTTTTTTCGTATCAGTTTCTCCATTAACCTTAAAATAAAATTTAAAAGAATTTTTTTAATTTTTAAGTAAACCACCTCTAAAAAAAACTAATTTCTTGTGTTTACATTATTTCAGTAAAACAAAACTTGATTACACAATAAATTTTTATAATTATCATAATTAGTATTAAAAACTAGTTATAATAATTTTGAATATTTTTTTTTTTTTAATTTATTACAATTCATGAAAAGATATCTTAAAAATATTAGTACAACATCCAATAAAATTGTAGAAAATTATTTTGATAAATTTTAAAATTACTATATCTCCCAAAATGTGACTACAATAAAAAAAAAATTACAGCTTTTATAAGTATGTTCGATATATGAAATGTTAGCAATTTGTTACATGAATTTCGATGTATCAAGCATTAATGCCAAGGAAGGTAACAAGAAATATCTAGGTAGATTTGAGTTAAAATTTTCAACATAGTTTAAAATTGAACTGATCCATTATTAAAATATAAAAGGAAATGATAAATTTTAATATCCAATGGTTAAAATTAAATATTTCCCAGAACAAAAAAAAAAAGTTTATATAACTTTATTTGCGTAAAAATTATTAAAATTCAAATTATAAACTCTAACAATTATAATAAAAAGAAAAATTGTTTTAAAATTTACATAGTCGTTCAGTATTACCTATACATTATAAAAATTAACACAAAAAAAAATAAACAAAACATTATAAACTTATATAAATAAACCAAGGAAAACAAAAATAAAAATACCTGCTCAGTGGGAGTAGTTTTCGTTTCAACATCGCCCACCTTAAGTTTAGATAGCTGCGAACGTAATTCCTCAAATTTGTTATTTGCTTGCTCGAAATCATAATCTTGTTCAAATTTAATTGTATTTTTTGGACCTCGTCCTCCTTTATTCATCATCATATTGCCACCTTGTGGACGATATCCGCCTTGGGGGAAAAAGCTCTAAAGGTTAAAAAAAAAAAATTAATTTGTAGAACAGGTTATCAATATTAAATATTTAATAAATTATATTTTCAAATTTCAATCCCCCAAAATAACTCTGAAGATTTCTAGAACAAAAAAATTACAACAATACACTTAAAGCTTTATGTAAATAAGTAAAACAAATTTATTGGGGGGGATTGGAAATTAATTATGACATCATTTATACCCTATTTTGAACTGGTCCACGTCCACCACGTGTATTTCTCATATTATTACCACCACGATTAATCCAACCGCGATTGTTTTGATTCGAATAATTATTACGTTGATGATTTCTATTATCATATTGATTATTATGATCCATTCTTCCAGAATCGCGGCGATCACGTTGTTGATTGTTACGATAGTCACCCATATCGTTACGCCCTCCACGTTGTTGTACCTGTCTCCTGTGTCCCATATCGCGAAAATTATTTTGATGATGTTGCTGATGTTCATGCGGTTGGTGATGTTGCTGATGGTGGTGGTGTTGGTTGACTTGAACACCCATATCAGCAGATGGTGATTTTCTTGATATCAAACTTACTGGTGTTGTCGATCTTGAGCCTCCAGCTATTAAGTCTATGAGAGATGCTGTAATTTGATTTTTTATTTATTGTTTTTTTATTGAGAAAAATTTTATTATAAAACATTAAAATATAAATTATTACGCATAACTTTAATTATACAATTATAAGCAGGAATGTTTAAGTATTAAGTATACAGTGTGAAAATATAATTTTATTTATGCTACTCAGACTTAAATAGACATCTTCAGGTAGAAACAAAATGAAGAGTGACGTTAGCAACAAGAACAATGAAGACAAGAAAATGAAAGCATTTCTCAAAGCATTTTTTAAATAACGAAGTATATTGAAAATGTTTTTAACTAAAAACAAATATTAGATGTGCTCAGCTCAAACATCTTTACCGCCATTGATTTTTGCATCGATGATTCATTGCGTTAGCTTATATAATACAAAAACATGCATTAGCTTTAATTTTGGTACGATATCCATTCTGTTTCTAGCTTTATGTTGATTTGCCACAAAAATGTTAAACTCTCCAATTTACGCAGGTCAATTTTTTTCCAAAAATCTCTAAACTTAAATTTATTCTTGAAAATGTCAAATTAAATGTGGTCAAATTAAATGTTGTAAATGCTTCTTCGTAATTGTTTTTCCTAAAGGACTTAATCAAAATTTTTCTCTAATAAGTAGTACACAAATGATATAAACACTGTGAGAGAATCTTGTAAACGTTTCTAGCCATAAAAGACCTATATTTTCGAATACTTTCCCGGTTAGCAAGCTGTTTAGAGAATTCCGAATTAGATAAAAACAAATATTAAAATAATATATGCAACTATGAACATTATACATAATTAAAAAACCACAGGACGATATTATAATAATTAATTACCTTACCTTCACAACAAGAGATATTTTTTACTTATATTTGATTGGAAAATAAAAATTATTTTGAAGAAAAAATAATGAAGCGAAACATTGAATATACATTTTTCTCAGGTTTCCTAAGGAGCATAATAGTTTTTATTACCTAATTACAATTGGCTATTTTTTATTACTAATTAATTATGTACAAAATTTTAAGTGTACCTATGTATATATAATTTTTAAAGCATTATCATCATCAAAACTCTGCTGATTAGAAATTTTACATTTATTTTAGAATTCAAGAGTTAATTTAGAGTTCTTGCTAATCTCGATTTAACAAATTATTTAATCTCTTTCAAAACAGAAAATATGAGAATAAAAATTTCGAACTTCTTCCTAGTGTATTAACTATAAGTTCATTAAGAGCGATTCATATGAACAGGTAAGGAATCTCTTTTAATATTATAAAAAAAATTATTATTTAAAAATTATGAAATGCTAAAATTATAAATTAAAAAAATAGATATATCTGTTAAATATTTTTTTCCTATAATCGAGCAACAACAAAAAAAAAACAAACACTTTAGACCAAGGAATATAAAATTATTAAAAATCTAATATATTAACAAAAAATTAAAAATCTACTAAAATGCAATGAGCGAGTAATAAAAATACCATATTGTCTAATTTTATAACAACGGTGAACTGAAACTCAGCAGCAACGATGAAAGAAATTTGTACCAAAATTAACATAAAATATTTTAAAATTCTTTTCTTTTACAGCAATGATCCGTTTTCTTCCAAAGTATCTTAAAACATGATTAAACACATTTTTAATTTGAATCTAAGTCTCCAAATTTTAACCGTACTAGATCACTACAATTGATGATTAGATAATGACTAGATCACTACAATTGATGATTAGATGATGACTAGATCACCACAATTGATGATTTTCATGCATTTTGCTTTTATTTTCCTTTTGAGTTTATTGATTCGAAACCGCATAAGATTTCGAAAACAGAATTGATTTGGTAAACAATTTAGTGATTCTCCAACGTAGGAAAGAAAATGTAACTTAGTTTTGTTCTTACGTTACTACGACTGGGCAATTCACGTCGCCACCATAACCTAGTCAACAAAACATCTTCCAAGTCCGAAATAGTCCTTTTAATCATTCAAATTTTAATTACAACACACATTATTTAATTTAAAACAAAAAAAAAAAAAAAAAATTATCACCTAATGGTAATTTTTGCAAAACCTATTAGATAAACAAAAATTTTGAAAGCTTTTTTTTTTTAACATTAATTTATGATGACCACATAGACCAAGATAAAAAATAATGTAATCAAGTAAAAATAAAAAAAAAATTGAGAAAATTCCATACAAAAATTGCAAACTTTATAATTATTTTTAAAAACAAAATAAAAATTAAAATTACTTAAGTTGCAGAATAAAAAAATATGAGAACTGGTAAATAAATAAATTCACATAAAATTGAAATATATTTATATTACTTTTCTTTAACTTCAATTACATTTTTTTCGATGGCGATAAAATATTGTTTCCGTAATTCGTTTCATAATTCAATTTATTGTCTTATTTTGAACTACATATTTTATTATACTCTCAGATCAGGAGTCTGTGATAATAAAGCCGAATGTTTTGTACCTAAATTATCTTTAATTCTGGTATCCAAAAATATGAGACAAAAAAAAAACATATAAATGTATATCAAGCACAAAAAATATTCTATAAAAAGCAAAAGAAAGCGGTAATATCACAGTTTGTTGATAATAATATAAAAAAAAAAAATTAATAAAATATAAGCTACAAATGAGTATTATACAAAAAAAAAATGAATATAAGATAAGTACTATTTGACTTTTCTAACAATTATAATGAAACTGATTTTATCTAACTACTATTATAGATTTACCAGTCACACCTTGGTCTTTGTGTTCAGCCGCGATATGAGGGGCAGTAGTAGTATTGGTAGCAGAAATACTTGTGTGAACATTAGAAGGTTCTGGTATGGCATCTATGTTTAACTCACTTTGTTGCTTTGGTTTTTGATTCATTAAGAATGAACCTGGTGCCAATCCGGATGTAGGAGGACCTCCACCTCCAGTACTAGATCCAGCCGCTGACCCACTACTGCCAATACCACCTAAACCACCAATATTTCCAAAAGGATTACCACCTGTACCAGCGTAAGCATTATTAATGGGTGCACTCATTGGACCACCAATTGGAAAATGTGGCATCAAATGTTGGCCATTTGGTAATTGCATTTGCATAATGGCTGGATCATTGGGATGCGGCATTCCATTATTGACAACACGAATATCTTTAATATCACTACCACGAAATAAGATGAAATCATAAATTTGGCTTTGTGGTGCAATTGGATATTGGGTTTCACGATCCTCCGTACCAAATGATCGAACTAAAATTTAAAAAAAAAAAAAAAAATGTATATAATGTAGAAAAAGAAATACCTATTACGAGTATAACAAAAAAAATTCATAGTGAAACAATATTATTATTTTAATTAACTCCAGATACAAATAGATAACATTTTTGTATAATTTCCTGTTTAACATAAGAGTTGTAAGTAGTTTTTTTTTTTCATATAGGTGTTTTAGGAAACTTTTTGTTCAAACAACAACAAATGCATTTAAAAACCGATTTCATAAATTATACATTTGAATTGAAATGTTTTTTGATTAATTTTCATAAATATAATCAAGACTATTTTATAAACATACAATTTTTTTATTCCGAGTACATGTTTCAATAGGTTCACTATTATATCTGTCAACATTATTCATAATTATTAATCTGCAATCTATCAAAATATTTTAATAATTTAATTGTTT
The DNA here is from genome assembly GCA_964007475.1 of Hybos culiciformis. Classification (NCBI taxonomy): domain Eukaryota; kingdom Metazoa; phylum Arthropoda; class Insecta; order Diptera; family Hybotidae; genus Hybos; species Hybos culiciformis. The sequence continues at coordinate 13,971,204 of OZ023274.1, forward strand.
TTAATGATTAATCAAATACAAACCGTATTCAAATAATTCTGAATAAAAACAAAGTTCAAATTTGACAGCACTCACTTACATCTATTCTAACTGTTGAAGAATCTCGATGAAAATTAATATATGTCGATTGAACAAATATTTGTTTTTTAAATGAAAATGTGAAAAGGATCTCTAAATACAGGTATACTCTAATTTATGAGATGCTGCTGTTCTTAGAATTATTTTTTAATTCATTTATTTCATCATCCTTTTCAGATAATATAAAAAATTAAAATAAAAAAAAATTAATTCATGACGAAAATAGTACGACTTTATAATACGTATTGTCTACACTATTTATTCTTACGAAGCTTACTCAAGTAGACTTTATAGTTTAGCCAGTATTTTGCTCTTTAAAATAAAGTTCTGAATAAGTATAAAACAAAATGTTGAACATTCCTTAGAGTGGTCTTATTTATAGGAATACAATACGTAGTAGATAGTAGGCACCCATGTACCTATGTATAAATTTAAACTTATTCTTATTATTATTTGAGTTTGACATTATGACTTGAAAAAAAAAAAATAACGCACATTCGATAATAAAAATAAATCTAAGGTACATACTTAAAAATCAAAAAGAAATGCATGCTCGCTTCCATGTGATAAATTTGAAATTTTAATTTGTGTTTTTTTTTTTTTTTTGTTTCACTAGGTAGATATGTATGTACATAACTTTGACTTTCTAAAAATAAATTTTTTTGGAAATAAATACTTGAAATTGTTTTTTTTTTTTTTAAATTAAAAGTCAAAGAAATTTAAATTTTATAAAAAAAAAAAAAAGAAAAAAAAAAGTCAGCCATCAAAATAAAATGAATAATGTTAATTTAGTAGGCATAAAATTTAATGTTTCTTTAGTCTACAACTAGGTATATGCACAATACAAATTTTTACACACTCTACTTGTCAACTGTAAAATTTTAGTAAATTTTCTTATAATTTGTTCTCAAGATCGATTCTTGAAATATTTATTTTCATTACTGGTAATTTCTACTGATATTAAATTTCAATTTTATAGCCCCTATTCGTGTCACTTTTCAGTCATTCAGTTATTATGCACTTCATTATTTTTCAGGCGAATTCGAGAACAGAATTTTCGGTCAGTCAGTTGGGATGTTAAAAAATAGACAGAACCAAAAAATTAGTTCATTATTTAAATTTTTATATATCTTAAATATTTTTAGCCAAAGTACACGTTCGTGTTCTTTATTCTGACAGTCGTCAAGGTAGTACCTTGCCTGCATATTTTTTAACATAAACTTTTATTCGAAGAATACATATGCTTAAATAAATATAAATAAATATCAATGGAAAATTGAAAATATTATTAATTTTTTTTTTTTTTAAAACAAATGAAATTTTTTAGAGAAATAATGATTTGGCAAATGTTTTAAATTCTGAACGCAGGAAATTGTTAGCTGTAGGTAGCTAGCCAGGTACCTTAAATGCTTTCGGGGGAAAGTTTTCACAAAAAAAGTTCAAACTAAGTTATTGCATTGCATTTTTCAGAAGACAATTAAAATCGCCTGGGTGTACCTACCTATTTCAATTTTATTAGATTTAGGAATTAATTTTTATTTTTTTACAAAATTGACTCATAAAAAAACTTTGTAATACTTTCCATTTCTTGATGAAAAATAAATAAAGGTTAATAAACTTTTTTTTTTTTTTTTTTTCATTTTTTATCTCATTTTGACTTTATAAAATACAACAACACAACCAACAACAAATAATATTATGAATTAATTTTTTTTTTTTCAGTGTTTTAAGGAAAAATCATATCTTATTCAATGGATTTTCAATTTCGAAAAAAAATTTTTACATCAAAATATGTAAAAAAAAAAAAAAAATTGTTCACTTTTTTAGTCCAAAAATTAAAAAAAAATAATATATATATAGGTACAATATTAGCAAATAAAAAAAATTTATGATTTTATTAGTGTATAGTGAAAAATGAAATTTTATTTATTTTTTCTTTATTACAGAATTTTTTATTCTTTAAACACGTATACAAGTCGAGATTTTCAATTAAATTATGTTACAAAACATTTTAATTTGATTTCCGTGTTTTCTATTCTTTTTTTAATATAGGTAGGTAGGTATATAGAAATTGTTATTTTTTGGGCTTATTTTTTGGGCGCGCTGGACTACCATGCATGATGATTGATGATAAAACCAAAAATGAATATCTGTTTTTGGAATTGATAATAATTCTAACATAAATTTCAACAATAATTATGAACTACCTACTTATAATATAGTGCCATGTGGGAAATATATTTTTTTTTTTAAATTATACATCATTCTTATTTATTTTGAGAATATGTCCAGTTGAAATGAATGAATAATCAAAAAAAAAAAAATCATTCAAGCCTCAATAGAATTTATGGAATACTACCATCGAGAAATATTGTTTCTTTTGAAATTTTTAAAATCTTGATTGACCTCTTATATTGTTACAAAATAGAACTTAAACTAAAATTTAATGTCTACGGTAGGTATTTAATTGATATTCCCAATATCGATCTTATCAAAATCAATTTTAACGAATTAAGTAGATAGGTTAAAGCATTGATTAAGAATACAGTGGTGTATTCTTAATCAATGGTTAAAGGCAGATATTCTCAGCCGGGAAGAAAATTGTACCTAGGGAAAAAATTAAATATTTACTACATAAATAAAATAATTAAAATAATTCATCTTATCAGGTACCTAGGTAGGTACTTAGTCTTTTTATTTTATTTTGAAGCTCATAAGTCCATACGATTTTTAAAATTACATGATAGATACCAATACCAACCTAAGTTCATTATGCAATTAATTTTCAATTACTTAGATTATATTAGATTTATTTACTTAAACATGTTCTTAATAACCTACCCTCAAAAAACAAATTAAAATCAAACATAATTTAAGTTTCTAGGTACTCAGGAATAAATTTATGTAAAATAAAAAACCTACCCAAATCTACCTAGGTACCTAAATAAAATTTGAACATATTAATGTCGGATTTAATTTTTACCGCCAACTAGATGAATTAGATGAGCAACAAATTCAATAAAAAAAAAAAATTAAACAATAGAAATTTGCAATAGAAATTTGCCTATTGTTTTTTTTTTTGTCTGAGACGAGTTTTTTTTAATTTACACCTGCCTACCTTTCAAGAAATGTCAGAATTTTGTAAAGTTTTAATTTAGTAAATAGCTTTTAGGTGTAAGTAAACCACACCTAGGTATAATTAATCCATCATTCGTAATTTTTCCAAAAGAGTGTTTGTATTGTAAATTTTTTTAATTCCAATTCTTAATTTTTTTTTCAATTTATTATACGAAGGTATTGGTGAACTGACATAACCGCGAATGTCATAACCGCGAAAAAATTTTGTCATAACCGCGAAACTAGAATTTGTATGAGTTTCGCGGTTATAACAAAAATTTTTGTTATAACCGCGAAACTAATTTTATTTTTGTCATAACCGCGAATTCGCGGTTATGACAAAAAAAATGTTAAGTTTTTCGCGGTTATAACAAAAATTTTTGTTATAACCGCGAAATGATAAAAATCGAATTTTTGTGTTTCGCGGTTATAACAAAAATTTTTGTTATAACCGCGAAACACAAAAATTCGATTTTTGTCATTTCGCGGTTATAACAAAAATTTTGGTTATAACCGCGAAACACAAAAATTCGATTTTTTTCATTTCGCGGTTATAACAAAAATTTTTGTTACAAGCGCGAAACACAAAAATTCGATTTTTTTCATTTCGCGGTTATAACAAAAATTTTTGTTATAACCGCGAAATGAAAAAAACGAATTTTTGTGTTTCGCGGTTATAACAAAAATTTTTGTTATAACCGCGAAATGATAAAAATTGATTTTTTGTGTTTCGCGGTTATAACAAAAATATTTGTTATAACCGCGAAACACAAAAATTCGATTTTTGTCATTTCGCGGTTATAACAAAAATTTTTGTTATAACCGCGAAATGATAAAAATCGAAATTTTGTGTTTCGCGGTTATAACAAAAATTTTTGTTATAACCGCGAAACGAATTTTTTCAATTTTTTGTCATATTTTTTCGCGGTTATGACAAAAAAAAATATAAGACATTTTTCGCGGTTATGACACTTTTATTTTTTATTTCGCGGTTATGACAAAAAAGTTTCGCGGTTATGACATTCGCGGTTATGTCATGTAGCCGAAGGTATTTACCTATTATAGGTAAATGGAAAAGATTAACAAAAAATTTTTGATTTACCTACCTAAATAGGTACCTACCAATACCTACCTATCTTTTTCTCAACGACAACAGTAGGTATGAAGAGATTAGGTAATATTGAAGATAATAGATTACCTAGGTAATATTGAAAATAAAAGTTGGGTTTGAAAATTGATTTAAGTTAGGTAGGTAGGTTCATTGTAGGAGGTAAATGTTGGTTATAGCTGTTTTTTGTTTTATAAACTTTGGCTTGAATTGATCTTTCATTTATTTATAACATAAGCTAATGCAAGCTGACTTTATTTATTTATTCATTTTGTACAATATAGATAATAACTGCACACCATACAAAAATTTGCTAAATACCTATAGGACGGTAACTAGACGTATAGGTATAATAGATCTTCAATTAAATATAATTATGTAGATTTTGTAGGTAAATTTTCGTTTGTTATTGCAAACTAGTGGAATATCTATATTAAATCAAATAATAAATTAAAATAAAGAAAAATTCATTTTATTTTCAAAATTTAAATGCGCCCGCCAAATTATTTTTTTTTTTTCAATCATGGATTTAATTTGACCTTCAAATCTTATCTACCTATGTAGGTACCTACCTAACAAAAAAAAAAAAAAAAAGAAAAGATTTTCATTGTGACAGATATAACAATTAGAATAAAAAAAATGTTTTCAAATTTTATTTATTGTATTTATTGAAAATGACACTTGTACCGTAATCACATTCAGAAAGCACGTTTTTTTTCTTTTTTTTTTTTCAATTTTTTCTAACTAACCATTTGCCGTCAATGTGTTTGTGTCTCGTCAAATAATGAAATGAAAAAAAAAAAAACACTAATTACGTACGAATTTAACCAAAAGCGCAAAAAATATAAATTTTGAGTTTCCGAAAAATATGGGGGAAAATCAAAATTAATTGAATGAATTTTCTTTTCAACAAAAAAAAATAAATAAATATAAATAAAATTTAATAAAATTAAGAATGAATTTAATTTTTTGTATAAATTATTGTTGTATCCAAGAAGCATTGCCTGCCATGCCACTACTTACCGCTCGCTAACGCTATCGTACATTCTTGTGGATCCACTGTGAATAGTCGCCCCTCATAGCGAATTTCTGCTTTCGAGATTAAGCTAATTTTTGAGCCCAGCTCAGGCATTCCACCACCACTCATTTTTTTAATTTATTTTAATTTTTTTCCAACTTAAGAGTGAGAAGACCTTCTCTAAATAAATTCTGATTTTCTTTTTTTTGAAAATCAAAAAAAAAATTAAATTCAAAAAATTTTATTTTCTTTTGTCTTTTACCGTTTCGGGTTTTTTTTTCTTTTTTTTTTTTTAATAACTGTTTCTCTTCTTCTTTTTTTTTCTAATTTCCTTAAATTTTTATTTAATTCCTTTTTCCTTTCATAAGAATCTTTTCCCGTTTAAAATTCCAAAAAAAAAAAAAATTGGCAAAAAAAAAATTATATATAAAATAAAAATAAATTTTAAATTAGGATTGCCATTAAATTAAGGTTTTAAAAGAGTTTTTTTTCTATTTTAATTATTTTTTTTTTCCTTAACAAAAAATTAAAATTCTTTCTTCTGTGCTGCGACGACGATAATGGCGGAGAACACGACGACGAATAAATGCTGCCAGATATCTAGTTTAGTGTCACACAATTTAAAAACGATGCCAAATGAAAAAGAACTATAAAAATGGTTTAATTCATAATGCCGCTAAATTAACGGCTTAGTTTTAAATTGAGCTATGTAATATATGTATGTATAAAAAAGTTGATAATCGTACCTACGTAAATTTTGTATTTTTTTTTATTTCACAAAAATACAATATAGAACTTGAGAATTTATCGTATGGTCGTATGGTTATCGTATCGTTCTAATCGATTCGTCGTGTGCAGTTAATTTTTTTTTTGTGCCATCTATCATGTCGACCATGCCACACAGCATAGACTAGGAAATAAAGAAATTTAGCTGGGCTGTCTGGTAGAATTCATTGAGTAGGCTCTTAGAAATTTTCTGTGAAATCAGCTGTGAGATGTCTTAATTGTCAAACGTTAAAACTAGGCAGGTTCTTCTTTTCACGAGAAAAATCAAAAATTTTAAATATAAAAATTAAATTCTTTTTTTTAAAGTCCGTGTTCGATAAGTTGGAGTATTTGGCCCGAAAATAATGGCGGCACTAAATTTAGGAAGGATCTGTGGAACAAGTCTATTAAAAAATAATGTCAATTTAAATCTTCAGCAGGTAATGATAAATTTTTCACAATTAAAAGTAGAGAAAAACACATATGTGGTGACTTTGTAAGCTCTTCTGAATCGGTACTAAATAAAGTTTTTGATTATTTAATTTGCAATTGAATCGAAATTTTGGAACCGTTTTTTTTTTTTTTTTTCTGCAAAATCAATTCTTATAAACTTGTTTATTTGAGAAAAACAAATTTAATTATTTTCCAATTATATTTATTTGGAATAAGAAAAAGTTTTAGAAAATAAAAAAGAATGGTTTATTTTTAATTATGTAACAATAAGAAAATTTCCAAGTTACCTCATAATCATAAAGTTTTTTTTTTTTTCAAATTTTATTTTTATTTTTTTTTTTTTTGTATTTCGATATTTGATGTTTAATTCCAATTTTAGGTGAATAGTTTTTCGTCGACGACAAGGGCATGGACCGGCCGCCAAAAAAAGGTAAAAAATTTTCTTATAAAAAAAATTGTTTTCTGAAATTATTTTTTATTCAAAAAATGTACCTATAGGTAACTACATATATGAAAATGAAAACTATAGATAAGCATTAGGTACTTACATTATGCTAACCTAATCCTTCATTTTCTAAAGATAAGAAATCACTGACTGTGAGTGTTCGACAAAATCGAACGGTTTCGAAATAATTGATTATAACCTTTGAAACATTATTTCAATAAAGGCGCTGAGGACTGATGAATAATTAGAAAAGTAAAAAATGGAAATTTTTATTACATCTAAGTACAGATATGCCTACCTTCCTGCATGCCTGAAATATTTAAAACTTAATTTCTTAGACTTATTATTAGGTATAGTATACCTGTTTAGGCTTCATGTATTAGTCGGTAGTGAAATTTTAGAATTTTAACAATTGATTATTAAGAGTCAAATTGTAACTTTCTTTTATAAAGTTCAAAAATTTTAAAAATTAAAAATCACTCAATTAAGTAAAATAAATAGGGAAGATTTTCATAGCAACTACAAAATTCAAAAAGTCAAAATTAGGTTCAATATCAATATTGCCTTTCATATGATTACAGTGGCAAGTATCTGCGATGAGGCATAAAAACTAAATATTTTTTAATAGGTACCTATATCGAAAAAAATTGTGTTGCTTATGAACAATATAAAAACTTAAGAAAACTGACCAAATTTTGATCAAATAAATGAAAATAAAATTATTGTCATTATATTCATACATTTTGACTCATTTTTAACTATGAAAATATCTACGATCACATTCCTAGTTAGGAACGTAGTTAAAACTACTATAATATAAGATTTTTTTTCAATCGTAAGACAGTGTTGATTTTGAATGTGTACTTTATTTTTTATTTTTGATGAAAAAGAAGAGTTATTTTTTACAAGAAATTAAATAATTCCAATTTTTTTTTTTTTTTCTATGCAAATTCAGGCTTTTATTTTATTAAATGGCTTTATCCTCAAATTCAAAATCCTTAATCCTTAATTTTTTTTCTCTAAATACTTAATTTTAAATTACAAAATCTTTAAATCAATAATCACTCGATATAGATGTACCAAGATCTTAACATTTGAAAATTATAAAACTTGAAATCGACAATATTTAAAAAAAAAAAAGGATTTTTATTAATATTTTAAAAAGACAATTAAAAAACTGTTTTTTTTGTAGATTTTAACAACAGTGGGAGCCATTACCGGTGGCGTGGGTGCTTTATTATTTTCTTTGGATCAATCTGTTAAAGCATCAGGAACAGAAGTTCATCCCCAAAAAATGCCATGGAGCCATAATGGCCTAATTGCATCATTAGATCATGCCAGGTATAGGTTGAAATAAAATAATATATTATGTTAAGTACATATTTATTAATAAGCTATATTAATTTATAGCGTGCGTCGTGGTTACGAAGTGTACAAACAAGTATGTGCTGCTTGTCATTCAATGAGGTTTATTGCTTATCGTAATTTAGTTGGGGTTTCCCATACAGAAGCAGAAGCCAAATCAGAGGCTGAACAAATTCAAGTAAAAAATGATTTATTAGATTCTGTAGTGTTTTTTGTTATTAATTATTGTCATTTCTAGGTTAAAGATGGTCCTGATGAGCAAGGAAATTATTTCATGAGACCCGGAAAGTTATCAGACTATTTTCCAGGCCCTTATCCAAATGAAGAAGCTGCGCGAGCTGCCAATAATGGTGCTTATCCACCAGATTTAAGTTATATTGTGTCAGCAAGACATGGTGGAGAGGACTACATATTTGCATTGCTAACAGGTTATTGCGATGCTCCAGCCGGCATTGTATTAAGAGAAGGACAATATTTTAATCCTTATTTCCCAGGAGGTGCTATTTCAATGGGTCAAGTTTTATATAATGAGGTATATTTTGGCTTAGCTCATTATTACTATATTATAACTATGCTAATGGCTTTTGTTGCATCTAAATAAAATTAATAATCAAAGCGACTCCTTTTGGAGAATCAATTCCAGAAATTTATCCGAACATCATTTTTTTATCGAAATTTTTTATATCTCATTTTCTAACATATTACATTATAACATTATACACATACTTAATTTATATTACATTATAACATTATAACATTATACACATACTTAATTTAAAATTAACAAAATTTCAGGTTATTGAATACGAAGATGGAACACCAGCAACCCAAAGTCAATTGGCCAAAGATGTTGCAACGTTTTTGAAGTGGACTTCTGAGCCTGAATTCGATGACCGGAAGCGAATGGTTATTAAGGCGATAGGCATATTTTCATTCTTAATTGGAATATCTTATTATATTAAGAGGCACAAGTGGTCGTCATTAAAATCAGCGAAAATTGTATATTACCCTAAAAATACCAAAAAATAAAAAGAAAATAGTTAAATTGCAACAACTTACTTTAAACAATAAAGCTTAAAAGAAATTTAAAATTTGATCATCATAAAAACAAAAGAATTGGATCACAACCAAAACATTTCCTGATAAAATATTAAATTTTTCTATTGTTGAATTTTATGTCGGTTCTTAATTTTCAGTTATTTAAACAATAAATAACATTGGCCATCCTGACTTTATGATATTTCATAAGCCATAATTAAATTTCCCATGTATTTTATTTTTTGTTAATTTGTAAATATTACAAAAATGTCGAAAAACAATTACAAAATACTTAGGAAAGTTTTGAATTAAGAAATATTATGAAGGAAGTGAAAAAGGCTAATATTAAATTTCAAAAGCTCTAAAAAATGTTTTATTGTGAAAACAGAAAAATGAGTTTCTTTTTTATCATAGCAGTTACCTTTTTATTTTATATGTTTTTATTTTGTTTCTTTCCGGTAAGGACGAAAAATATTCAAGCCTGCAACATAACTAGAAAATTTTGTTTAAATTTGTAAATTTAAGAAAATTATGTAAAAATGTTAATGTTCTAATTTTTCTTGGGATTTTAATAAATATACATAACGAATACAAAAGAAAGCTTAGTTTTTTTTTTTTTATTATAAATTGCAATTGCATCTATCTGTTCTGAAAAATTCTTGTCATTGTTTTTGTCGCTTCTCTTGCTACAAATTTAGATTTAATAAAAAAAAAACTTATTTATTCAGCTTTACTTTTATTTTTTTTAATTTTAATATTACATACGGTGTTTTTTCTTAAATTTAATAAAAATAACATTATATGGTTTATTTTTTATTTATTTGTTTATATATAATTTTAATTCATAATAACGAAGCCTAGTAGACATTTTTTTAATTAACTTTTATTACGAAATACAAGAATATTTTTAAATGAAAAAAAAAAAATTAAACAATAATAAATTTCTAAACCACAAAAAGATTTTTTTTAAATTAAACTAAAGATTTAAACATTATTATGAAAAATGCGATAATAAATTTATAACTCAAATACATTCACTATGTGTTTTTTATGCACTTTTCAAATTTTTATGAATCACGGATGTCGAATTTTATTCTAGAATTTTAAAAATATATGTATGTACTTCAAAAATCTAGAATTATATGCATTTTAAAAATATACTTTAAATATCTTGAATTATATGAAAGTTTCTTTTATTTAATATTTAATTCAAATGTTGTGTTATATATAAAAGAAACTAATAAGATAGTATAAAAGAAAATGAAAAAAATTAACAAAGCTTAAGAAAAGAAAAATTAAAACATAATATTCATAATAATTATCATAATACCTACAATATTTACGCTAGAAAAAAACATTTTTTTAGAACCAAAATGAAACTGTTTCACTATCAGAAAACTTTAAATTAAATTTTTGATTATGCCTTTAAAATAAAATTGTTATTTTAAATATGGTGCCTGCCTTGCTTCTATAAGGACGGCGAAAAATTTTCAAGTATACAATTGAAAAATAGAATTGATGCAATTTTAAGATATAGGGAATCAGGAAAAATTGTGAACACCAACTATAATAATTTGAAACCGGAAAACACTATAAAATACCAACAAATTACTTTATGAAGTAAGAATCACAGTGTATCTACTTTATCTACATTTTCTGATTGCTTTCATGACCATATCTATATTTTTCAATTATTTTAATAAATTGTGAAATTCTTTAATTTAAATGGTTTGTACAACATAAATAAATATAATTTTAAAATGTCTGCTGTTATAACCTAATTTAATTAATCATTATTAACATTAAAAAAAATAAATGATGGTAAAATAGAATAACTTTGATTCTAAAAAATGTTCTGTTAATAATACAATTCTCATTTTGAAATTCTTGTTCATTTTCTCTTTTTTATTTAAAAACTACGATAATTAAGATCTTTTTTCTTCAAAAAAATTATTATGAGTAGTTATCAAGATAAAAATATTTTTCTCCACAAATCGTTAGAATCGAATAAGACGATAATTTCAGGAAACATTTTTGGAATTTCAGTTAAATTTTTAAGTTGACACATTTAACACATTTAAGATCCAATGAGAATGTGAAAATATTAAATTCGTTATAGAAATTGATACTAGAAAATTTTATCTACCGATTGCTATATTTATGTAAATATTAAATTATTTTATGTTAAGAGTTCTACATTATTTATGTTTTTTTTTACCATTTTAGAAGAAATTCGGCTTGAAACAAAAAATATTTTACAATTAATATAAACTAAAGGACAAAATCCTGATATTTTTATTTCTGTAAAAATTATTTATTGTTAAAAAATTGTCGTTCGGAAAAATATTTTTATCTTATTTTCCCCCCAATATGCTACTTTTTGGAATACATTGTTGAAACAGATTTGAGCTGAATTTATTTCTACGCTAATTTTATATTTTTTAATAATCATAATGAATTAGACAGAGGCATTATAGTAACAATATTTTTATTTCTATAGAAAACTATTTGATTAAAAGATACTAAATAGAAGCATTAATTTTCTTTTTTATTTGATGTCTTGTAATAATATAATGTCTTTGGTTCAAATTAAGTTAATATAATGTAAATAAAATGTTTATGGATGATGATAAAAAATATGATAAATTTTCCTTAAGGGCTTAATTTTTATTACACCACAACCAAAATTATAAAATAATTCAAAGCCTAATTATGGCTTTATTCAAATGGTCAGTGTAATATTTGAGATAATAAGTTCAATGAAAAATTTAGTTTTGTTTTAATCTTATAGTACCAAAATAAAAAATCCACGCAATTTAGAGCAAACTATAATCATTTAACAATTTAATTGTGTTTTATTTGAAAATTGTTTCAATGATATGCATCAACGAAAAAGAAGTTTTATTTTTTCATAATTTTCATAAAAAAAAAAAATGTTTAAGCTAATATTTTTACTCAAATCTGCTTGTTCAATATGTTCTCCTAATCTTTCGTTCACTAAAAAATAATATTTTTTATATTATACGTATATTTTCTAAATATTCTTCTTTAGAGTATAAAAATTCAAGTATATAAGTATTTTTATTTTATATATTATTTTTTTTATGTATTTTATACTTATATACAATATTCAGTTTTATTTTGGTATCAACTAGGTAGTCAATAAAAAAACATAAAATTGTATTGTTACCACTTTTATACCATATTTTAAAATTTGATTAAAAACTTCACGTTCCAAATTATTGTATTTTATTGTATTATCCAATTTAACATCTACTGTCAACAGGTTTTTCAATTCGAAGGAAAATAAATAAAATTTCAGATCCCCTTGTTTACTTAAAATTTTCTTTTCGTTTCCAATATCAAAAACAAGTGGTTTCCCCTTATTTGTATATCTAAAATATTACGATCTGATATAATGAATACTTTTATTATCGAAGAAATATAAGCCATTTCCATAATTCAGTTTAGGATTTAATTTGAACATAATTTGTGATAATTAATAATTCCAAAAATTTTTGTTTTTAGTGAAATTTAAAAATTGGTACAAAAGTTTTGTTGTCTAAATTTTTTTTTAGATGCTAAGAAAAACTGCGTGAAATTTTTTTTTTTATTTATTACATCATTAAAAATAAAAAATAATGTAAAAACTTTTTCTTTAATTTAAAACTTTGATTTTTGTTATTTTAATAATAATTTAAATGTGTCCATTTTGTAATCTATTTTTTTTTTTGTTTTTAAATTAAATTTCTATTTAAATATTATTTTTACCATTTTTTTTTTTAAGTTTTTTTTTTTATCATCAAGGTAGTACATAATTTTGTTCTACTGGAACTGATCGCAAGCGCAATAATTGCAGATGTTTTAAGCATATAATTTCTTTTTATCGTATGCTGTTGTTAATAATTTCTTTTGCTTACTAAAAACAACTACCCTCTGGAGGTTGTGCCAATTTTAAATTTTCTTTGCAAGTCATAATCCTACGAATTTCCTGTAGCATTGATTTTATAGTATATTCACGATTCCATCTGGCTAACATTGGGACTAATCTATGATCGACCTAAAATAATAAAACAAAAATTATTAGTAAAGTGAGGTAGAAACTATTTTGATTTTGTTTCTTGTCGATATATTGGTTTCTTATTAATTTGTAACAAGAAACTAGAGATAAACCAAAAAATTATGTCGAAAAATAAGAAAATTTGTTTTATATCTGATTATTAAATGTAATCAAAATTAGATATTCTTCAATTTATTCGTAATAGGTACATATTAATCGTAAATCAAATTATTTAACTTTAAACTTGAAAATAAAATTTTAGATGTATCTTACAGAAAGAGAAAATAAAAACATGTTTTGTTTCTGTCAAAAAAATTCAGTTGTGTATGAATAAACATAATGTTCCAAGTTGTTTTTTTTGTCTTTATTTCTTTAAAATGTCCGATGATTAAATTTCATTATTAGCAGTGGTTTTTGTTAATTAATGAGACCCAAAAAAAGAAAAAAAAAACAAGATATTGGGTCAGTTCTCTATTAAAAAAGAAGATAATTACAGCACAAAATAATTATTAAATGATTTAATTAGAAATGTATTAAGTTGCTGATCTCTTCTTTAGTTCAAAGTTCTTGAAGGAAATCATTTTCATAAAAAATTAAAACTATAAAAAAAATATAAACATCGAATTTCGTGTTTTTAAATTTGTTTTCTTTTGATTTTTTTCCATTTGCAATGGAAAAGTATTTTTTGTTAATCAAAAACAATATTATCATCAGAGAAAAATGTTTTTGTTTGTGTTTCTTATTTTATCTGTTTGGTAGAAAACGGACATTATATAATAAAATTTAATCAACATTTTTGATTACGTTGCATTTAATTCAAATACATATTTCTGTTTTTTTTTTTAAACTAAAATTCGATCACGTTTAATTAATTCATTGGGAGTAAATTTCCCCAGCAATAAATCATAATTAAGAGATTTAAGAGTACGTATAATGTTATTATTGTTAACAGATAAATATCAATTTACCAGTTTGTATAATGTTATTATTGTTAACAGATAAATATCAATTTACCAATTTTAATTTATTTTATTTTTATTTTCAAAACAAAATTGCATTTATGTAAAAAATTATATCATTTGTAAATCTTAATAAATGAAAAATTTAAAATGAGTCATTTCCCATGCCACTATGGGTTCTGACCGTTTGAAGCAATACCAAATACCCCAGACATTAAATAAATTAATTTTTTTCTTAATATTCTTTTATGAGGAAAAATTATTTTAACTACGAAATTGTTGTTCCCGCAAATATTAAGTTTTACATTTCTGGCGCTAATAAATCCTTCTTCTTTCAATGGGACAATGCACATTATTTTCGTTTTTATTTTTTTCGAATATATAAAATCTATATAAATACAAAATTAAATGCTGTTCCTTGGTAACCGCATAACTTGAAAACGGCTAGAACGATAAATGTTCATAATAGTCCGTGTAAAGTTTTTAGGGAAAGAAAAGTTGGAAAACCTGCCCGGAAAATTGTAAAATTCTGGAAAAACTGAAATTAGCCTTTTTCTATAAGATTTTTGTATCAAGACAATAATTCTTATTAATAAAGATTAGCCTTGAGCGTTTGCGCCGGGATCGAATAGTTATTGATGTCAATAAAATTCCTGATTAACAAAAATTTCTTCTCAAAATCGTTTGTTACAATAAGGAATCATTAACTCTTTTTATTTTGTCTCTGGAATACCTCCCGTTATAAATAAATAACGAATTCAAAAAAACAAAAAAAATATGTAGGTATATAAAACAAAAAAAAAAAAATTAAAAAGTCAAAAATAAATTCATTGATCAGTGAAGGCAAATTTTTTTAATGCAAAAAAAAAAACTTACTTTACTTAAGAAATTTTTTAATTTTTATTCAACTTACCACTCCATTACTTTGATTAATACAATTAATATTAATTTTTGATAAGAATCTAAGTGATGGTGGCTCATCAGGATAACGTTCTCCACATTCAATTTTCAATGAATATATTCGATTTTCATACGGAGTCTGAAATATTGAAAAATTTTGTTTGTTACAAGTCTGGCATAACAATCGAAATTTCATAAATTAGTTTTTTTATTATTCATTTACCCTTGGAGGTCCAATAATCATTCCGGTCCAATGCGTTAATGTCATATCATCATCATTTTCAAGTCCCCATGAAATAGTACCATCACCAACTCCCTTTTGACCCTGTTCTAATTCTTCTAATAAACGAAAATTTCGTGGAACCACTAAAATTAAAATTAAATAATTTTTAAGTTCTATTTACCTTTGTGGTTATTATAAAAAATATCTAATTTTAAATATAGGTAAACATATAATTTATATACCTAGGTTACATTAAAATATTTATATATAGGTACTTACATCTAAAAATGCAAAAGTATACCGTGTAATAGTGTAATCACGTCTAGGTAAATTTTTTTAGCAAGTACCTAACAGACAGATCGAATAATCCTCGAACTCTAATGAATTGGGAAAAAAAAAGAAACACCTAGTAATAAAGTCTAGTCGGTAGATAGGTAGGTATGTGGCAAAGCAGCTCTTTTGTAAGAGTGCCGAACACTTTTTACGTTAGACCTCAAGCGCAATTAAAAAAAAAAAAATTTAATAAAATGGCCTTGAAATGGCATTGATTCTTCTTCATTATACCTAGGACGTAGCCAATCTTTGGGTAAAAGCTTAAAATAAAAAATTCAATAATAAATGTGGTTTGGTTAAGCGGATAGGTATATTTGTCTCATAATTATTTTTGAATCGAAGTACATAGGCGCTAGGTACATACAAAAGACGTAATTTTTTTTTTTGCTAACGAATTTTGATTTTTAATTTTCTTTAATTTGAAGGATATTTTTTCGCAATTAAAAATATATTTTTTTGAATTTACAACACACCTCAAGATTTTTATCCAATTCCCATAAAATTTCAAAAGAATCAATCAACAAAAATTCAAATTCACTGCACACTTTTTAATTCAATTAATTTTGACGTAAAGAGGTTTCTTCTTTCTTCGTTTTGTTGCGAATTTTTTTTTTTTTTTTTGATTGCCGAAAGAAAAATTTCATTTTAAAAATTTTCGCTTTTTTTATTATTTTTATAAATTTCAGAAAAGAAAATTTTGTGAAAATATTTTTTTAAAGAAAATTTTTAAAGAACTTACCCACTCCACTCGGATTCGCCATTTTTTCCTTTAAATATTCTTGGTTAGTTTTTTTCTTTTAAATTTTCGAGTTTTTTTTTTGCTGCTTTTCGTCGTCGTACCACTACCAGCAATTTTTTTTTTTTATAATTTCTAAGCGGAAATAAAGTTTCGGCTCAATTCAATTTAATAGAAAAAAGAAAGTAATTAATTTTATCAGCAGAGAATTAATTTAATTAATTCTCTTTTTGGAAATTAATAGTTAAATTTTCTTTTTTTTTTCCAAAAAAAAAAAAATCTACTTTGTGACAAAAGGGATTAGTTCTTATTTGTGAAATTAGCTAAAAAGTTACTTTTCAGTTGTACCTACTTTATATTTTTATAAAAATCATTCTTTTTTATAAATGGCCATCTCGATAACGCTTCAAGGAATAATTAAAATGTAGCACTAATATTTTAGCTAGTAAGATAGGCATCTTAGAGTACGCTTTAATTAGAAATAAAAAATTTTTTAACCGTTCTAACTTATTTATGTTTATGATACATATTTCTTATTTCATAATTTTCCCATGTATTTTGTTGTTGTTAATTTATAAATATTTCGCACAAATGTCAAAGAAGACATTTATATTATAATAAGAACCTTTTAGCTTTTTATAGACAAGGGCTGGAAAAAAACACTCATATTTTCTGTTATTTTTAAATGCAAAAAGACGTGATGGATGGGACCGTGACATACTTTTACTGGGCATTAACAATACTGATTTGTCCAGTAGGCTCTGTTTTATGTTTTAAGTTTTCTGCAATCTTCCAGGGCATGTAGAGATTAATAAAAATTAATAGAATAGATAAAGTATATTATCTAGCTAGACCTACAACTTTGCAGTGGTGCCACAGAAATGCACTATTAACGAATAACGATAACGTAAAAATACGAAATGGAAAAATGTTTGACACTTACCTTTTTAACATTTCACAATTTTTGAGCATAGGGACCACCTATTTGTACATTTAAATTGAAGCATAAATATATTTAACATTCTGTAAGATCACGTCTTAATCTTAACTTAACAGTATTTTGAAACCTTTTTTTCTTCAATAAGATTCTCTTTATCTTTTCCATCGAATTAATTAGAAGATCTATTATGTATTTTAATGTTTTGTCAATAAAAGTAATATACCGGTTCCGGCTGTTAACCAAATTTTTCTTGAAAGTTTCTGTTAAATAAATAATTAGAATTTATTCGAATATTGTTTTATTTGTTTCGGGCACATGAATTTCTTTCCTTATGTGTGAATTCTACCTACAAACATTTTTATAATTTTTCAAGAAGTTCTAAAATTAAAACTAAAATTTAATTTGCCTTCAGAAGGCTTAAATTTAACATTCCATTCAACAGATGTTTTTTTATTACTACATACTGGCTTTTCAAATAAATGAACACCTTGTCTAGTAAACATCTCCCAGGGTATCAATTTGCCCACTTCAATATAAGAATGAATTTTTGGCCCTGTTGAAATAATAAATTTTTCATGATCTTGGCCTGTTAAATCCCAATCTACCCAAATTGCAATTCCATTACAAATACCATTACTAAAACGATATATTTCTTTAAACCCAATTCACTCTTAAAGTATTTACGTTTCTTACCTTTCTAATTTCATGTCACCATCCTTAATAATTTCTTCGTTAAAATTCATAAAATCAACAGTTAGAATGTCTTTTGCATTTCCTAAAGCTTTACAAGGATATTCCCATAATGGTTGAGCTTCCACTTTTGAATCAGCTAATTCAGATGATTTCTAAACAAAAAAAATCTTTTAGAAATGTAATTAAATTATATAGACAAATTTTGTTTGGCTATGAAAACGAACAATCTGCTAAAACATTCAATTACCTATAGAACAGACATAAATTTGAATCATGATTGCATATCAAAGCTTTTAAAGCAAAAACTTGAAAATTTTGTGAAATCTATTGAAACATTGGGATATAATTCAACTTCAACATTTACGTTAACCATTTTTTTTAGCCAGTATAGTTATTTTAATACTAATACACAACTTACGGATAACATTTTATCAAAGATTTCCAAATTAAAACCTTCACATTCATTTAATGAAACTTTAATTTTATGTAAATCAACAAATTCTACAGGAACAGCAACTATTTTAGCTTTCACAGGTATAATTTTAACATTTTCATTTAATTTCTGTTTAATTTGCGTTATTATTGTTCCAAAATAGAAATTATCAAATTGTAAAACCGCAAATGTAAAATAGGGCTCTGAAAAAACATGGGTGATTTCGTTCAAATTTTCAATCTCATCTATTTTTTTTATGAGCTTAATATTTTGAAGTTGATTGTCTTTCACATAAGAACTCATTACATCATACGAGAGGCGTTCTGGTTCTAAGCAAATAACTCGTTTTGCACCCATAGCAGCCATTGATAATGCCAATAGAGAACCTTGACTTAAACATAACACAATTGAATTTGAATTAATTTGTTCTTCTAAAATTTGCAAATATTTTTTGTTCCTTAAACTGTTATTCAATTGACCGATTCTAGTGCGAGGATATGCTAAATGGAAACTACACGTACATGAATGTCTTTTTATTTGTTTTAAATCTTTAATAGATTTATCAACATCAAACCAAAATGAATATTCATCGTGATTTACAGTCAAATAATATTCTTCGCCTTTACTTAAGAATAATGATTTTGGAAAATAGTAAATCGCTTGCATCCAATGATCTCTCCAAGGAATATTATTTTTATTATTATGTGCTTCATCATAATCTGGATGAGCCCAGTAAGGAGCACAGCTTAAAATAATTTTATCATTTTTATCATCATCCATTTGTAAATCCCACCAAAAAAATATTCCTTGTACAATTCCACTGTCCTTTGGAATAAATTTTATATTTCTAGTTCTTAACAATTGTAATGTAGATGAAAAGTCGAAGTCAAAAATTTCTATTGGATTTGTAATAATATTGAATTGTGTTCTATTTAGCTGACTCAATTGCAAGTCATGAACAGCAGCTTCTCCAGAACACATTTCAATTGATTTTGGTGTTTTTAATAAAACTTCACCTTCTAAGTTGGCAAATAAGTTTGGTTTATTCCATGAATTTACTAATGAACTTTCAACTACTTGGACATAAATTCGTGCTGAACTTGGAATAATTTTACTATTGGGTTCAAGTAAATATTCATGTGCATGGTTGAAAATTTGAATAGCACCTAAAAACATGAAGAATTAATCGTATAAATGATTGGATAACTTTACTAGGTTTACTAAATATATTGTTCCAAACTACATGTGTAGAAATAAAATGGGTAACTATGGAAGATGTCTCTTATGTAAAGAAAACTTAATTATTTGCAAAAGTGAATTCACCTTCTCCGATCAGTTCAGTATCAAATATCTCAGTAACTAAAACATTTGCTTTTCTTTCCATATCAAAGTCCAGCTCAGCATTATTAGCAACAGTGATTTCTGTTGAACGTTTTTTTATCAGCTTAATTTTGTCTTTCATCCCATTTGAATCAATAATTTTTTCTACAATCAAAAAAAAAAAAAAGTTCTAATTCATCTTTCTTCCAATTAATTTGCATTAAAACCTGCACAATCCGCCATAGGCTTAAAAGCTTCACATGCAACAACTGAATCAGCTCCACATTTAACAGCCATCATAGATAAAAGGCCAGTTCCGGTACCTATATCTAGAACATGTGCCTTATCTCCCGCATCATGTAATCTTTTTATTGTTCTTTTTAAAGCTAGATAGTATTTTTGGTTTCTTTCAGTATCATGAAGCATATCACCAAAGCCGGACCTAAGATAATAATATGATTGATTATAGGCACTTACTTACTAAGGGCAAAATTTATTGAAACAGGTTTTTGATCGATTCTGATTGAATAAAAAGGTTATACCTAAATGCTCTTTCCGATTCCGATATGACCAATTTTTAAACAAAGATGACAATCGATGACTGGATATCAACGAAAAATTTAGAAATAAATAGGTATATCTTTATGGTCGATAACCAAAAAATTGAGCATGACATAGGTTCATAAACTGAAATTCATGTAAATAGATAGGTACACACCTGGCAATTTCTTGATGAAAGTCATAATTTTCATTTTGAACTTCCCAAGTATTTTCTCCAATTATTGGATTAAAAGTTTGTGTAAATAAATTCATTAGTCCTTTGTTAAAATTATAATTTTGTTTTATTTTAGAAAAATAAAAAAAAGAAAATAATTTCATGTAAAACAAAAATTAGTACAACAATAACAAACAATGTCAATTATTGCACATGCTATGCTGTATCAGCTGTGGCTATGCTGTTGTGTTTTTTAAGGTTGAATGTATATTTTATTTAACTTGGCTTCCAACTTGTTGAGAGTTCGCTACAGCGAATAAACTAAGTTGAAAAACTTGCCTTTTAAAATCATCCAAAAGTTTTTCAACATTACTACACAATAATCAGCTTGTCTTTCAACTTGTTGTATGCGCTCATAAAAAATAACAAAATTATTTGATGTTTTCCAACCAAATTGAAAGAGTTGTTGAAAAACACTGTCAACAACAGTACAAATGATTAAGGTTCAAGTTGGCCAACTCCAGTTAAATAAACATTAAATCCGTCTCTAAGCAATCTTTACTTTAGGGTACAACTACATTTCGAGCGAATAACGCGATCTTATACCCAAGTAAATTCAAAGTAACTTAAGTGTTACACGTATGAACGGCTTGAAAAGTTAAATTTTCGTATTAACTTATTTAAATTTCTAAATAGAGCCTCCTGAGTCAAACAAAATTTGTGTCGCTGTAGTCATAAATATAAAATTTTTATTTACAATCAAATTTGTATGAAAATTGACAAATTTAAGTTTTATTTGATCTATAAAATATCAAATAATAAATAAAAATGAATAGAAGAAATTCTTGCATCTGCTTAATATCACTATGGAATATGGATTCTGTGTTATCATAGATTAAGAATACAGAAAGATGGGAAGCTTCATACAACATTATTTTTGGTATTTTTAAGTCAATGTGTTAGTAAAACAAAATAAAATACGTGATAATTATCAATGTATGAAAAGAATTTTATTTAGTTTTACTAACACCTTCACAATAAAATACCAAAAAAGACTGAAAAAATGTTGTATGAAGCTTCCAATCTTTCTGTATTCTTAATCTATGGTGTTATGTAGTTTTTTTTTTTTGTAAAATTTTAAGACGACTAGCCAGTCGAAATGGAGAATCCACCAGTCGCCGTCGACAAAAAAAAATAGATCGGCGTCCCCGTCTGATTCACACATCACATTTTTTGGCGGTTCATTCAATCAATTTTTGTGTTTTGTGATTTTTCTGATAATTGAGAATTTCGTAGTTTGTAAAAAAAAAAAAAAATTTTATTTGAATAAATAGTTACTTTTTCATAGAAAATTAATTATCTTTTTAAATAAATAAAAATTATTTAAAATAAAAAACAAAAATGTCTAATAAATTGGACAAAGATACATTTTTCCGGCGAATTAAACGCCTGTATGCCGAATGGAAGGTAAGAGCAAAAAAATTTAGGAAGCGTAAATTCGTAAAATTTCTTTTTCTTCCTATTTTTCTGTGTATACATTTTTAGTACATAACAAACGCCATTTCCAAATTTACCCATTTTAAATTAAAATTTTTGTACCTACCTAAACATACCTACCTACCTACCAAATTTCTTTCTTTTTTTTTTTAAAGATTCACATCAAAATTAAATATAATTAAAAAAAAATCTAAATTGTTGATAGAAATTGTTATGGATAGGTACCTAATTAAATAAAAATTTATTTGGAAAATATTGTCGTTTATTCCAAAAACTAATCTAAAATTAATTGCGAAATCAAAAAAATCCTTAAAAAATATTTTTATTTTTTTTTATTTTTAGGAGCCAACTTTTCGTCATGAAAATTTTGCGGATTCTTTAAAGAAAGCTGATTGTATCATGTTTGCTGTTGGTTCAGATGAGGAAATTGTTTATTCAAAATCAAATGCTCTGGAGGTGAATAATGGTTCATTTTTAAGATTTCAATAGTTTTTAGTCTCATGTAAAATACATTTATAAGAAATTAGGCTACCTATATCTACCTATGCTGGTTCAAGTAGTTTTATGAAATTTAAAAATGAATGGCTTTTAGATGGATCTTGTTATACTAGGTAGGTTGGCACTTACCTAATTTAATGAGAACTCGTTATAGAATCATTTTTATGCCGTAAAGGTATAAAGTAATTGAGCTAAGTCTATAAATCTGATTTGGCTGCAACTTGGTTGGGACATAGATGCGGTTTTCGGTGACAAACCCCCATTTCAGAGATAGTGCGCCAAAGTTATCTTAATGTAAGATGGGTGGAAAATACATAACTGTTTTTAAGATAGCTAGGTACCCAGGCATATTCGGGCAGCGAATAAATAAATATTTTGATCTTTGAAATTAGTTACCTAACTACTTCACCTACTTCTTAATTGATTTTAATAATGTAATTTATTTATTTAACAACATTAGATTCATAATGCTTGTGCGAACACATTGCTACCTTCATTTTTATTTTAATAAAAACTTTTTGATTCTAGACTTGGCTTCTTGGATACGAAATATCAGACATTATTTCAGTTTTTACCAGCGAAAAAATATATTTTTTGGCTGGCAAAAAGAAAATTGAATATTTGAAGCCAACTGAAGGTCACAAGGAAGATGGAATTCCGGCAATTAAACTAATTGTGCGCGAAAAAACTGATAAAGATAAAGCTAATTTCGAAACATTAATAAAGGCTATAAAATCATCAAAAAATAATGGAAAAAATTTAGGTGTTTTTACAAAAGACGGTTTTCCGGGTGAGTTTTGTGAATCTTGGAAAGCAGCATTAAAAAATCAAAATTTTGAGAAAATTGACATAAGTGGAGCAATTGCATACATAATTGCTACAAAAGATGAACAAGAAATAAATGTTATGCGGAAAGCTTCATTGGTATCAGTTGATTTATTTACAAAATACCTTAAAGACCAAATTATGGATATCATAGATTCAGATAAAGTAAGTAACAAACATAAAATAAATTATATACAATTTTTAATCAGGGTTCCTAGCAAACTGTTAAATCAATTAACACCAAAGTATTTTTAATTAGCTGATATTTTCAACAGATAGGTACATTTTTTATAATTAAAAAATTAATTTTAAGTTACTTTTCATTTTAGAAAGTCAAGCATGGAAAACTGGCGGAAGGCGTCGAAAAAGCTTCAACTGATAAAAAATATGTATCCGGTGTTGATTTTCAATATCTGGACATGTGTTATCCACCAATCATTCAATCTGGAGGAAATTACAGTCTTAAATTTAGTGCGGTCAGCGATAAGAATCACTTGCATTTTGGAGCAATAGTATGTTCTTTGGGCTCCCGTTATAAGTATTACTGCTCTAACCTTTCACGAACTTTACTTGTTAATCCATCTGATGAAGCTCAAGACAATTACAATTTCTTAATTAATTTAGAAGATGAAATTTTGAAAGGTTTAAAACCTGGCGCCAAATTAAGTAACATTTACGAAGATGCATTGAAGTTTTGTAAAAAACAGAAACCTGGATTGGTAGAGAGTTTAACGAAAACATTTGGTTTTGTGATGGGTATTGAATTTCGTGAAAATTCTTTGGTTATTGGTCCAAAATGTACAGCACAAGTTCAAAAAGGAATGGTATTTAACGTAAGTGTAGGATTGGCAAATTTGACAAATAAAAATTCTACCGAAAAAGAAGCAAAAATTTATTCATTATTTATTGGAGATACTGTAGTTGTAAATGAAGAGCCGCCAGCAGCTATCTTAACTGCTTCCAAGAAAAAAATCAAAAATATTGGAATTTTTATTAGAGACGAAGAAGATGAAGAAGAAGAAAAAGAAGAAAAGAAAGAAGAAAAAGGTGCAAATGAAATTCTTAGCCGAAGCAAAAGGAACGCAGTTTTAGAAAATAAATTGCGCAATGAAACTAACACTGAAGAAAAACGAAAACAACATCAAAAGGAATTATCTCGTTTGGTAAACGAAAAAGCGAAAGAACGTTTAGCTAAACAGGGTGGTGTCAAGGAAACAGAAAAAGTCCGCAAAAGTACTGTTTCGTACAAGAGTATGAGTCAAATGCCTAGGGAAGCTGAAGTGAAGGAATTAAAATTATATGTTGATCGCAAATATGAAACTGTAATCCTTCCAATATTTGGAATTCCAGTTCCATTTCACATTTCAATGATAAAAAATATATCACAATCTGTTGAAGGTAATTCAATATTTAAAATTGGAATGAAATTTGTTACTTTAAATAAGCTTGATGTTTTTCAACGTCTACAAATCTTTTTTTTTCAGGCGAATATACATATTTGCGTATAAATTTCTTCCACCCTGGCGCAACAATGGGTCGAAACGAAGGTGGAATGTATCCAATGCCTGACGCAACTTTTGTAAAGGAAATAACATATCGAAGCACAAATAATAAAGAGCCTGGTGAGATCTCTGCTCCTTCATCAAATTTAAATAACGCTTTTCGCTTAATCAAAGAAGTTCAAAAAAGATTCCGAACTCGTGAGGCTGAGGAAAAGGAAAAAGAAGATTTAGTAAAGCAGGATACTCTTGTATTGTCTCAAAATAAGGGTAACCCGAAATTAAAAGATTTATACATTCGACCAAATATTGTGACAAAACGTATGACTGGAAGTTTAGAGGCTCACACAAACGGTTTTCGTTATATATCGGTAAGAGGTGATAAAGTGGATATTCTTTACAATAACATTCAAAGTGCGTTTTTTCAACCGTGTGACGGTGAAATGATTATTTTGTTGCATTTTCATTTAAAACACGCTATTATGTTTGGAAAGAAAAAACATTTAGATGTTCAATTTTATACTGAGGTTGGAGAAATAACCACAGACTTAGGTAAACATCAGCATATGCATGATCGAGATGATTTGGCTGCAGAGCAATCAGAGCGTGAGTTGCGTCATAAATTAAAAACAGCTTTTAAAAGTTTTTGTGAAAAAGTTGAGGCAATGACAAAGCAACAAGTTGAATTCGATACACCATTCCGAGAATTGGGATTTCCAGGTACTTATGTTGTGTATTTTTGCCAGATTATGGATTTTTTCTCTTTTCAAAATATAAATATGTAAAAACATATTTTTTAATAGATTATCAATAATAATAAAAAATAGAAAGAAAAAATTAAAATAAAAATATATTGTTTCAGGTGCACCATTCAGAAGTACAGTATTATTGCAGCCAACTTCTGGAAGTTTGGTAAATTTAACTGAATGGCCCCCATTTGTTATAACTCTAGAAGATGTCGAATTGGTACACTTTGAGCGTGTTCAATTTCATCTGAGAAATTTCGATATGATTTTCGTTTTTAAAGATTATTCTAAAAAAGTTGCAATGATAAATGCAATTCCAATGAATATGCTGGATCATGTCAAGGAATGGTTAAAGTAAGTCATTATCATTACAAAAGAAAATATCTATGTAATAAAATTATTTAATTTTTCTCAGTTCATGTGAAATTCGTTATTCGGAGGGAATTCAATCTTTAAATTGGACTAAAATTATGAAAACAATAACTGATGATCCTGAAGGTTTCTTTGAAAATGGCGGTTGGACATTTTTGGATCCAGAGTCAGGAAGTGAAGATGAAAAAAATAGTGATGAAGAAGAGGAAGATGATAACTATGCACCAACTGATATGGAATCCGATGAAGAATCTGAAGACGAGGAATCTGAGTATTCGGAAGTATCTGAAGATGATAGTGAAGAAAGCGAAGGTAATTTTGCAAATATATACAATTTATATATATCCTTGAACTTGATTTAAATAGATAGTACAATAAAAAATGCAAAAGCAAAATTAATTTAAACCTTTATCAAGTATATCAAGTATATCAAGTATTTTGGCAAGATTATATTGTTTTATTTTTGAATTTTTTAATTGTATACCTACCATCAAAAATGTAGTACAATAAATTAATTTAAAGCTATTTTATTTTCTACACATTACATAATGAATGTAAAATATCTTAAATTCCTTCTAAAATTTCGATAAATTTTCAGAACTTGGATCTGAAGAAGAATCTGGCAAAGATTGGTCAGATTTGGAAAGAGAAGCAGCCGAAGAAGATCGTAATCACGTATATAAAGATGATGACGTCAACAGACCTAATAGAAGAGGTGGAGTAGGTTTAAACGACCGAAATCATCGTGATGCTGGAAAGAATCATAACAGTAATAAACACAGGTGTGTAATTGAAATAAATAAATAAGCTAGTTGGCATGAATTTAAACACCTGTTCACTATAATTGAACAATTTACACTGTGTTCCATAATATTTTTTAGTCAGTGCAAAATTATCATAAGTGGTGTTGAACTCAATTTTGTATAATTAAATTTTATGAAATTGCTTTGAACAGGACGTGAATTACTTTTTTTTTTTTTTTGTAAGAAAATTTATTCAAACGTTAATTTCATAAATTATGCAATTGGAGCCTAACTCTGTAATAATAAATAGTAAGAACTAAAAAGTTAAAAGCCAGGTACACAATATATAAAATAATATAAATTAATGACATACTAAAATGCTAGTTCCAAAAATATCCTCCTCGGATAATATGGCCCTGTGAAAAATTGATATGAAATTTGTGTTATGTATGGGTCTTTACATACATCGTACCCGTATATAGTAACAATATGTAGATGGAAACTCTTATTTTGAAAAAATATAACAAAAATTTCAAATTCAATTCCTTTTGAAATTAGATCTCTAATTTTTTTGTTTTATTAAAATACCTACAAAAAAAAAACGTAATGGTTTCAAACAAATAGTTTCATCGACTATTCAACTTTTCAACTATTCAAACTATTCAATACTAAAAAAAAATTAATTTTTTTAATTTTTACATTTTGTTAGTCGCAGCGATAGAGAGATGGCACAAAAGAAAAAGAAAAGCCACAACTATAGGTTTGTTAATATTCAACGTTAAAACATTTTTATTACTTTCCGTTTTTATTTTAAATTATTTTCATATTACTTTTTGAATGATTTTCATTATCTTGCAAAACTGATTTTTTTTTTGATTGTTTTGCAAATTTGGTTATTTTTGAGTAATTAAATTTTTAAGGATTACTAATCTTGAAATCTCAAAATTTAATGAGTTTATAAATAATTAATTGGATGTATTATAACCAAAATTCTTTTTTGCGTTTTTTCGTTAAATCTGCCAATTAGTTTTGTTGCTGTTAAAAATTAAATTAATCGTTGCTATTAAATCCTTTTGCAGTTTAAACATTTTAATTTGTGTTTTTATTTCAACCAGTAAGCGAACGCTTGCACTCGAAATTCGAATAAAAATATTTTTATTTGATTTTGATTTAGATGAATCACGTGTTTGTTGTTGTGAACATTAAATTATAAATGATCACTTGAAGTTAAAAAAAAACCTCGATCAAAAATCTTAAAAAAATTAAAAAAAAATGTCAAATATCATAGGTCCATAAATGTAGTCTTTTGGAATCTTTGTATAAATCAAACTCGGGATATATACAAAGCTACCCTAGAATTACATGCTTTCTTCAATAGGTAATAATAAATTTTTTTTAATATTTTAGTTCATCAAAATCTAGTAGCAAGGATAAGGATAGACATCGAAACAGCAGCAGTCATAGAGATAAGGATAAACGCCGTAGCAGTGGTAGCTCTAAACATCACAACAGTAGCAACAAAAGATCGAGAGAAGATAGTCGGGACAACGACAAGCATAAATCGAAAAAGTCACGGCACTAAGATTTTCGTAATTAATAAGAACAGTTTTTACAAATAATGTAGTTATTATACTTTTTCCTGACATTTTTCAAATTATTTTAACATTCTTTATTTAAATTTATTTTATTCATAAATTGAAAACCTGAAATCATATTTTAATTTTAATTAAAAAATAAAAACTTGTATTAAAAATCCACTATTCCTAAATGTTTGAGAAAAGAGATATTTTTTATCTTAATATTACCTTAGTTTCAAATTTCTTGCGTTTAGAATTTCATATTTTTTATTTCAAATTATCAAAATCACAATACTTCTATTTCAGCCAAATTATAATATTAGTATAATAAATACATATTTTTTTTAGTTTTACTAGAAAAAGATATAAGTAATTTAAAGTATCAAAATAAAACGTTATTATCAGATCAGAAGCTAAGAACAAAGGTTAAGATATTGAAATGTCTCATTGTTACTAAATGTTTTTAATTAAATCAATGCTTATCGTTAAAAAGTTTTTTTTAAATGGATCTTAAATTTGAAAAATTTGTTAAAAACAATGAAAACTATAACTGTTCCAAATCAAAACTTTCCAATTTA
Organism: Hybos culiciformis; assembly: GCA_964007475.1. NCBI lineage: Eukaryota > Metazoa > Arthropoda > Insecta > Diptera > Hybotidae > Hybos > Hybos culiciformis. Next base: position 14,000,238 of record OZ023274.1, read on the forward strand.
AAAAAAATATATGCAACGTTAATTTTTAAGAATTTTCGATTTAAATAAAATTACTTAATACATTTAGATCAAAATCCTTGTCTACAATTATTTTTTTATACTAAATTTAAATTAAAAAAGTAAAAATAAAAATCAAATTAATTTTTATTTAACATTAATTTTTATTTTCAGCATTACATTTTTTATTAATAATACACCAATACAAAAATCATATTTTTGTTTAAATTATTTAATTAAACTAAACTGAAAAAAACTATTTATTTTTTGAGAATGACTATACGTATGTATTATATATAAATTTTAAATATAAATGGAGAATTAAGGCACATTATATTAATGAAATGAATTCAATATAAAACTAAGTAGTTGAGTATTTTATTAACATCATATCTTAAAGGTTAAAAACACAAATCATTCAGTAATATTTTACAAAAATAATTACTGGTTCATTGAAATTTCAAAAAAAAATTATCAAATTATTTGTTTAATTTGTTGAAGATTTTATTTTAACTTTAAGCCATTTTGATATAGTCTGTTTGTTCGGTTCGATATTTTCAATAGCTTCTGTGGACTGTGAGTTTTTTTGAGCATTTTTAGGCCGATGTGAAAAAAATTTTACATATTTTTTCAATTTTTCATTAACTTCCCCTGAGTCTTCATTATTTTTGCCATTTATCAATATTATTTTATTATCTTCATCATCTAAGTTTTTCTTTTGTTTCTTTTTCAATCGAAATAAAAATTTTCCACCATTTTTAATAGTTGGGACTTCATTGTGATTAATGAACTCATTTTCTACAATTTCTTCACATTCATGAATATCAACTTCTTCTAAACTATTTAATATGATTGTTTCTTTATCATCAATGTCAACCTCTAAAATATTGTCTGATTCAGAATTAATATTTTTTTCTTGATACTTTTCTGTAGTACTAGATTCAATTTTTAGACTAATCTCATTGCTATCACAGCTGACTAAAAAAATACACAATTTAAATAAATACTAAAAATATAATAAATATTTTTTTTCTTGTAAATTTATAAGAAATGGAAATTTTATTTACGAATATCTATGAAATAAATGTTTGCGACAGCTAAGAGTTGGATCTTTAAATTGAAAATATGCACATAAAAATTTATAAATTTTAAAAATAAGTTCTGAGTCGGACAAATATTATTTTTTTAAATAATTAAAACATTTTTCATTAATTAGGATATAATCGAACTGACGAAAAATTTGTTATTTATCCTGCTTATTTTACCTTAATATTTCCAAAATCGTATCAATGTTATTTCACATTTAAAGTCAGTGTACTTACAAATACTTATATTATCCTGTCCATCTGAATAGTCCACTAAAATTTTACTAAAAGTTACTTTACGTTCAAATGCTTCCGGTGAACCTGCATGTGATGACTCAAATAATTCTTTATTAGCTAGCTCAATTTTTTCAGCCATAACATATTCATTGACAGGTCGTAAGACTATAGATAAAGAAAGCAAAGGTTTGTTAATAAAAAAAACTATTTTTAAAAAAAGAAAAAAAAATTTTAGAAGCCGTTTTCAATTTGAAAACTAAGCAATATTATTAACAAAGCTTAACAAGCTTATAATCTTGTCTTATATTATAATATTTTCCAATACTAGCTAGGTACAAAAATTGTAAACCGAATTTTGATATAACTAAAACTTGATTACACTGTCAGTTTAGATCTAATTTTACAAAAAGTGTTAAATCGGAATATATTTTTTAAAGTTCATGAAATGTTTACTCTTCTCATCAAATTCAAAACAAATTAATAAAATTAGAATTAATTTCATATATTATGAGTACTTACAATAAGATTCAATATCATCTTCACCTGAGTCTGAGTCACACATTTTAATTTTTGTTTTAGAAATGCAAATTTTTTTTTTGTAATAAATATTCTGTTCTCTTGATACCTTTAAGGAATGTCTGTCACACAACTGGCAAAAAAATTATCACATAAGTACCTATTACAAAATGGTAAAAACAAAAGTATATAATGTAATAAGAGAACTCAATAACATTTATGAAATGTAAATGTGATTAAAGTACTTTAGGTGAATTTCTGAGAAATTAATAAATTTTCATTTTTCGTTAACGAAGGTATATTTTCGCTTATTCGATCTGTTATTTTTTGATTTTTTTGATTCAATAAATTTTTGCTTTATGTACTTTTTAATTGTTATTACTTTGGATTCAAGTATATTTTCAATAATATTTTGGTCAATCATTTTTAAAAAGAAGTCGTCGAACCAGAACATTTGTCATATTACGACTTGCGTTCTGATTTAAGGTATATATTTTGATGAAATTTATTGAAAATACAGTTCCAATTTCACTCGTCACTTCCAGAAGACAAAATGTGGCAAAAATGATTGACTAGAAAATAGTCTTCAAAACGGTATTTTATACAATAACAATTCTCAGTTTTAAACTAGAATTCAATTTAATATTTGTATTTACTTATTTAGTCTTATATGATATTATAATAGTTAATAATGACAATTATTATGACAAAATAATTAATTATATATATAAATACTTACCTAGTTCAGATAGATGCATTAAAAACTTTCATTAAAAAATATATTAATAAAATTATAATAAAATGTCTATTAATCACATCTATTAAAGTTGTTCTACTACCAAGTAACAGCAAATTCTATCAATTTTTCCATATGGAAATTTTATTTTTGTTTTGATTGAAATTAATTTATCTGATTTTATTCTAACCTAATTTAAAATTTTACTAATGTTATTTGTATATACCTAATTATAAAAATCAAATGAAATAGAAAATACGTAATTTAAATTTAAATATATCGATGAAATCCGTGACCGTGAAATGTGTAAGTCTAACCGATGATTTTTATGCAAAATAGAATGTTGTGTACATTATGTAAATAGCTAATGATATATTATCGATTGAATTAATTTTGTGTATATACGAGATGACATTCATTAGTGAAATATTAAATAAATTTAATTCCAATTTAGAAACAAATGATGTTTCAAAGTTATCTCAAGTTTGGAAATTTCATTAAATATAATTTTTTGATTTCAATGTTTAAGTTGATTATGATAATCTTTGGTGATATATTTATCAGATTCAACACTTACTTTCATAAGTTGTGTAGTTGCTCTAACAAATTATAATAAGACTCCTTGAGGGTGTTAGTGAACCAAAGATTGTGTCAAATTACAATACGTATTACGACATTATGGGTTATGTTATATTGAAATTTGTTAAAATTAAAAAAAAATATTTATCACTTGATTCACATAGTGCTCTCCACGTCCTCAAATATAATATTTTCTAACATTACATATTACACTGTATGAACGTATATTATACAAATCAAATGCCTGCTATACATAAACACAACATAGGTAGATCTTTTATATATATATTTTGTATATAACTAACATTCTTGTTAAACTTTAAATAAGTATTATACGGCTGTTATATGGATTCTTTTTTGTTTCAAATTAGATATATTTTTTATTTCCAAATTTAAAACTGCAATAGAAAGCAAATAATATTGAAAACAAATTTTAAATACAAAATCGGTAACAATAGACACAATTAACCTAGATAATAATAATGTATTGTGTACCGTATAATTAAAGCATAAAATTATAAAATTAAAATAAAAAATATTTATTTTATTCTAGTTATAGATATAGACATTGGATATTTTCTATTTTTTTTTTCGAAAACTACCTACAATTGGCAAGAATTTTGAGATCTAAAATATTTCTTGATTGTTGTAAAGAACAACAGTGAGTCCTATTGAGGAGTAAGAGGACCAAAATACACAAAAAAAAATCTTAATTTAGAGTACTAAACATGATGAAATATGTTTTAATACCTACATCAAATTAGAAATAATTTTACAAGGACAAATCTGATATCATACCGTTATTAGAATGTGGTGAAAAATTATAATTAAGCATTGATTGTAACTAATTGATTTATTGGTTTGGACCACTACCGACATAAATTTCAAGCCATCTTATATATGTAAAAAATAACAAAATCTCGTAAGACTACGGATGAGAATCATTACAAAAACATTTTGTATGAAAATACTTACTAAAAATAGATTTGTAAAAAAGGATTAAAGCAAAATTATTGATCCTATGTTGCAGATCAATCTTTAAGTTTTCTATAGGAATTTTCATATAGTTTCATACATTTGTTATAATTTTTATGCCACCGAGATGCTTTGAATGATTTGTTTTTATACTTCGTAGAGGGTTTGAAATTTATGTTGGCTCTGTTTGGACAAAATAAATACTGGTTGTTTTTGTTGTGTGATATTATTGTAAATCTACATAAAATATTTTATTAATTTCAAAATAATTATCAATTATTATACTACTAAAATAAGTTGCAGCAGATAGTGAAAGAAAAAATGATATCCTTAACCTTTAAAAGACTGCAAACCAAATTTGTTTAAATATATAGGTTCATGCGTTTTGGAGAAAAAAGTTTTACTTAAACCTTTAAAGTTGGTTATTAAATATGTATTTCTCAGGAAATTGCCACGTTTTAAATTATGTACATTGGGTTTTCAAAGTTGTTTTTCAAGTCGATTCAGGCGATTCTAAGATATAAGAATAAAACTAATTTTGTAGATATTCTTGAGCATTTATTTATTTATTTTTCTACTCTTATTGCATTAATTTTAAATTTTGATCGTACTTGTATTAATATTAAAATATAAATTAAAACTATATAATCTAATTTTTAAGAACAATAAAATCATAAAAAATTTGGAATAAATTTTTTTTATTGTTGGAGCGAATTTTTTTTTTTAAATACATTTACATAATATAAATTTTCTTTTATTAATTATTTAATTTTATTTAATATTTAAATATTTTTAATCTAATTTTTTTTATGAATTTTTTTGTGTTATGTTAAGGTTCAAATCAAAGATTAAAACCAATCGAAAGTTCTATGTTAATGTACAAATAGAAATTTCAAGCTAAACTCAGTCAAATTTGTATGAATGAACAGAAATAAGTTCTTATTTAATGATTCAATGAGGAATTACACAGAATAAGTTTCGAAAACATCATAATAGCATATTTCCAACAATATTATTTAACCACAGAAATTTGTACTAAACCAGTGCCTTTGAAATTTTTTTATTTATTATTTTTGAAATTATTCTGATCCAATTCCGAAATACTGTCAGAAAAAAATTAACTATAAATGTTAGCATCGGTGGAAATTTATTAGCTATTATAAAGATATGAAGATTTTTTGGACCAAATTAACTAATCCAATGTAACTCATCATTTATTAAAAAAACTATTAAATTTTTATTTAATTCAATCTATAAATGACCCTTTATATGAACCTAAAATTAATTTTATAAAAACTCTTAAAGGTGTATTCTCTTAATAAGAAACTTTTTTTTTTTACTAACAATAATCTGAAAAGCAACAGTTCATCTGAGGAAAAATCTTACAACTAATTTTCTTATTTAATAACTTTTAGTTCCTTAATTTAATTTCAAAATTAATTCTAATTTTATAAACAAATATTTAGTTTAGTTTTTTATTCCATTAATCTGAAATTCAGCTTATCGAAAATAACATTAAAAAATTTCAAAAAAAAATAATAATAAATAATTACAAAAATTGTGATGAGTAAAATTAAATTACTAAAAGAAATAAAATTTTTTATTAGGTGAACTATTGCTTTATACAGACATGTTCGATCTTTGATCGTAAAATAAACTTGAATGGTTTAAAAGGAATATAAAATTATCATGTATATTTAATGGAATTTTTTTCATATAAATAATGAAAAATTAATGATGCAATAATTTTTTTTCTAAATACCGAATTGAGATAAAGATATGTCGATTCAGAGTAATTGGAATTTTAGTTGAAATACCAAAACTATTTTGAATATAAAAAACTTACTTTATTATTTTAATATTTAGAAGTTATGTTTACGAAATCAATCTAGTGTGTTCAAATAAACCCAACTTTTTACCGAATAATTTTGATATCAAATTACTGATTTTTGGGACAATATTAACTTCTGATGCCTATCAAAAGGTTACCCTTTTTAACACATCCAGTAAGTTCGTTAATAAGTAGGATTTAAGCTTCAAATATGCGGTCCACACTACGGCATAATAAATGTTTCATAATATTTAATATTTTTTTATTCGGCGAAGTGAAAACTATACACCCGTTCTATTTTATTTCGGACACAATTCTACCTCAACACTTTTTTTATTAATTAACAAAAAAGGGATGAGGGAGCAAAATTTAAAAAATAAACTTCAACGGATGTACATATAAAAAATTTAAACATAAATAAGAACTAATTTCCAAAACTTTCTTTTTATACATATGTTTTTGTCCATACAAAAATTAAAATATGTTTTTCAGTCCAAAATTATCAAAGATCGATTGACAAATAAATATAAATATAAAAACAAATTAAATAAAATTTCAGTACAAATAAAAAAATGTTTGCTCCTTTACACTCTAAGCATAAAGCTCTCGATAACATGGCTAATTTTATTTTATAACATAATACAAGGTAGGTATATATAATTATTAAGCTTTCTTGTCATTGAAATTTAATGGCACTCTTCTTGGATAAAGTTCATTATTTTTTCGTATATTAATGACCTTCTTAATCAATTTGAAGCGAAAATAATAACAAATTTATAAGATTTAATAAACATTTTATCTGACACTAAAAATATTGATATTACGAGCTTGAATATTCGAGAATGACTATATAAATCTGTAAAATGATTCGAAAATAGATTACAATTAAATTAATTTGATTATAATTCTAAATGTTAAGATAATTCAAAAATTCTTAGTTTTTGAATTTTGTTAATTCCTAAACTAATTTTCCGAGCTTTATATTACTATTATAAATATGAAGTACTATTAAATTCTTGTATAAATCGGGTTTTTTTGATCTATCATATAGTATGTATGTACATCAATTATTTTGGCTTGGCTTATATGTTTATATTTTTCTGTTAAAATCGGTGAGTTGGAAATAATAATAAACATTTTAATTTTCAATAAAAACACCATCTCCATAAAAACACGTTTGTTGATTACAAATAAATCATTATTCAGCATAGTAGGCTACTTTAAATTTTGAGATCGTGTTAATTGTTAGCAAATTTTGCTTTTCATTACACATTTGAACAATAAATATTTCTTTAATTTTATTTTTCCTTATTTTTATTTTTTTATAAACATTTATTTGATAACATTGCCATTAAATATTGAGGAAAAGTAGAAATATTTTATTTAAGATTTTATTCATTAATATTAGTGCTTTGTCGAATGTTGAAGTATGTCTTTGAAGAGAGAACAACTGAATTTGATAATAGAACGTTCATCTCAATATTTTTCCGGATATTGAAGTAAATTAGCGATAAAGGAGCATATCGATTTTTTTTAAATAATTATTTCTTATTTAATATAATTTAACACTAATTTTATATATAATATATATACGTATTTCTATCTTTGTTGGTATAAATTATATATTATGAATGGTTGCTGATTTTTTTATGTAAATAACGGTAAATGATAGAAGTCGAACCCTCTATATCCTTTAGCTGCCAACCTAGAAATTTATAAAATTTTAAATCTATTTAAAAAGAGAGTTCTACAATCGACAAAAACTCACCATATATACACAACATGATATGCTCCTGGAATGAAGCATATAAAGCCGGCTACAAAAAATACAACACCTTGAGAGCTTTTACCAGGATCTGCTACACTGAATGCTCCCATAACAACTAATCCAGTACCTGATAAAATAATTTTTTTTTTTAATATATTTTTTTTTATAAATTAATTTTTTTTCAATTAAGTTTTATTTCTATTAAAATTTTGTAAACATTATATTTCTTTGGTATTACTTTAAGATTTATGCACTATAAAATAACACATTTATTTCATGTCGTAAAAAGTCGATTTTTCTATCTATAACTTTATTTTATCTTTTTAATACTGAGGTAGAAAATAATTTTTAATTTCAGGAATAACAAAAAACACGTTTTATGCTTAGCTATTTTAGGGCCTCAAATATAAATTGTCTAGATACTTAAAAAGTTTAGATTAATTTTACTTTACTTACCGACTAGCAATAATGTGACCGCTGCTAATACAGTCCTCCAATTTTCTCTAACTTTTGGATGATTCCAACAATATGTATTTGTTTCGCTTGAAAAATTTCCATATTCTTGTATCAATGAATCACTATCGCGGGACGTGGTGTCTTCTGTGTATTTGTAGTTACTGAAATGCGAAAAATTGAAAGTATTAAAATTTAAGTTTCCAAAGTAAGTAAAATATACTGGGGTGTTATTATGAACTAAGATCGACGTTAAAAATCTTACGAGAATACCATTCTCAAATTCTATTTTGATGAAACTCAATGAATGTACATTTCTAATTTCATTCGAATGGAAAGAATATTATTTTTGTTGTTTATTATTTTATTTATTTTAAATAAATAAATAAAATTAAAAATATGTAGGTATATATACAATTACTTATTTGTTTTTTATACCCTTTTGTTTTAAAATAAATAATAAATTGAATGCTTTTCATGTTTATTGTGGCATTTTGTATTCAAATTGATATTCTTTTATCGTTTATTATTATTTTTATTTTTTTTTTATTTTACATACTTTGGTTCGTCTTGTATCCTTATTGTTACATCATCTGAGCTTCGCATATTTTTGTTATTTCTCATTGGTGTTGAAATTACCGTGGAACCATATATTCTAATTGCTTCATCAGTCTCTTCTTCGAATGCGTCATGTATTGAAAATTTTTTATTTGTACCTAAAAATATATTTATTAAAAATAAAATGTAAAAAAAAACCATTATTACAAAATAATCATATTATTTGAAATATTGAGCTCATATATTAATTCATGTCTGATTTCATTAAGAATTTGATTCATTACTAGAGATAAGATAGGAATACGTATCGACCTACTTGTATATCCGCTCTTGTGACTGTGGGCACCCACGTAGGTTAGCTAGGTATACCTAACTAGTTTTCATTAAATTTAAGTGAAAAGGTTTTTTTTGTATTTTTTACAGTTTTGCCTAACAAAAAAAGGGCACATTGAAACGGTTAAAATTCTAATTTTTTCATCTAAATTTTTTTTTTTGAGAAAAATTGCTTTTTATTACCAAATAGGGAAAATTAAATTTATTAAAGATTATAATAAAAGGAAGATACAAGTTATATATAATAAGAGGTGCAATAAAATGGTTAAAATAATTTGTTTTTATTTATTTATAATAATGAGAAATATAGAAAAAACCTTCGAAGGTAGGTAGGTATACCTAGTTAAAAATTTTCGAAATTATTTTTAAATAATGGTAGGTAATCGCTTTAGATTGGTATAGGTACTATTTGTTTATTTTTTTTTTATCTATATTTTTATATTTAGCTCTTTGCTGGCTTTGTTTAGCGCCACAAGCTGATTGGTTTTCAGAATTAAATTAATTTTGAATTTTCTTTCAAAATAAGACGATCAAATTGAGACAATCAAATTAGTTGACCATCATATTATCCAATTTTGTTCATCCAAATTCCCATATGGATTAGCAGCACTCTACCATCGTTGAATGACCTCTTTCTTTTAATTGCGTGCTTAAAGGAAAAATTACTGATAGGTAGGTATATAATATACCTACCTAGGTGTATTTTTATGTGAAAACAAAAAAATTGAGATTTAAATTCGATTTGTAAAAGATTATAAAATATTATATTAAGTTGTTTGTTGACCAAAAAAAAAAAAAAAACAAAGCACAACATAAATTTGTGGTAAATCTGAAAACTGAAATCTTCTGAAGACTGAAATAATATAATAAAATGTTAAAACAAAAAAAATTAAAAATAAAATCGCAATCGCACCATTCATTCGCGACATTCTTCTTCCTTCCTTCTTTTTGTTTAAAAAAAAAATCAATAAATTATTTAACTAATTTTTGAGTTCATTAAAATTAATTTCACCAATTTCTTTTTTCAATTTTAAATTCAAATTTATAATTTAATTAAATTTTTTTACTTTTATAATATTATTTTATTTTATTTTTTTTATAAAAAACTTTTCTTATATTTTTCCTTTATTTCATTTATTAAATTATTACGATACGATTGCGACGATTTTTCATTTCACTCAACTCAAACTCAAACTCATATATCATACATAGTTTATTTTTTTGACTTTTGTTACTCATTGCCAGCTTGCTTAAAATAATATAAAAAATTTTGTGGCCGAGTTAAACACGAAGTAATTGACGGAAATAAACGCCGTAAAATCTTCGTAAAATAGTTAAAATATGAAATTGTATTCATACTGTTTTGACAGTCCCTCCATAGCAATTTATGAACTAATCTAGTCATATGAAATTTTTATTTACATTGAAATTTGTATGAAAATTGACAAATTTGAGTTATACTTGAGCCACAAAATATCAGTTAATTAATAAAAATGATCGACATTTCTCTACAATTTTGATATTTTTTTATGTCTTCAAAATAATGTACACTGTATGTATATAATATACATAAAGTTCGATGGATAAACTGACAACGAACGCTACAAAATGTCAAATATAAGCTGCAACAAAACTGCTAATAATTTAGCGCGCTTTGCGCTCACTACTAAACAAAGTGAAAAAAAAGCGTCACTCACACACCAATGGGGAAAAGCAAAACATTTAATTTTTTTTTTTCAAAGTTAACTGTTTACGTTTAAAAAGAAATTCTTTTCATTTAAAATCATTCGAAAATTTAAAAACTGTTTTACATAATTTAAATTTTTTCATTTTTCATTGTCAATAAATTCGAAATGTCCAAGAATCTGGATCTGGATAATAATAGTCCGCCACCACAAAGGTAGACGTATTACGTATATTATTTTATTTGTTTACTTTAATTTTCAGCCTTCAATATTTTTGTTTCTGTCGAATGTCGGTCCAGGTCTGTACCGGGACGGAGAAACAAATAATTTCTTTTAACTTTAACTAAATAATATGAGAGTTCATTTAACTACACTAGACAATAATTATAAAATTGCGAATAGAACAAAAGAATGGATATAAGATTATGGTTCAAATGATGCTATCTAGAATTGTCTAATGTCTTAATGTCAAATTTCCTTTGTGATTTTTCTCCGACAATATAACATTACTTACATTGACATACGCTTAGCTTTGTTTCTCCATTTTTTAAGATTACTTTCTTTACTTACCACTCTTCTCGACCTAACTGTTACCCTAACCAGAGATAAGTGAGTAGATGTTGCATGCGTGTTTACCTAGGTATCTAAGCTACTAACAATTCAATGAAATAATTATTATGCGTATAATAGTAATATAACGTACATTTTGAATTCATCATCAAGCCATTTAGTGAATACTAAAATATATGTGAATCATTCAACATCATTTGATCGTATGGTGAAGAGGTATTGTCATTATCCCACGGCGGGTTCGGTTATGGGTTCGATTCCCACCTCGGACTGTAATTTCTGCAAATTTTTTCATTTGTCCACTTGAATTAGGTGTTTGTGTTATTTTTTCAAAAACATTAGTTAGTGTACCCATTTCAACATCTCATACTTAATTACCTTTAGTATTATTACCTACCTAGGTAATTGGTTGTATTCCACTATAAAAATTTAATTATGTTTTTTCTTTTCTTGGAAATTAACATTTTTAATTATAAAATATAAGTAGGTACGCTCCTATAAATAGAGCTCCTATCTACAATATTTATATACTTTCTTATAATGAACTATTTTTTAGATATTATTATGCTGCTGAAAAAGACGTAATTGTTGATAACAAAGAAAAAATCAATATATTAAATTCTCTTGAAGTTGATAATTTTAGAAAAAGCGGAGTACCGTCAAGTGATGAGATAAGAAGACGAGCTTTGGAAACTTTAGTTTTGGCTGAAAAAAGTGGAGAAAAACATAATAATTACACCGATTATTTAACAGTGTCCTCAACAAATAAGGGACAAGGTAATGTAATTTTTTAGCATTTTTATCTCTTTAAAAAGATTTCTTTTAACAAATACGCATAAGCAAAAAACAAGTCTATTTATACAAAAAATCGTTTTAGAATAATTTGAATTAGTAGTTATTTATTTTTTAACAATTTATAAAACACTGTAAAATTCGTTTTCAGAGATTCATTAATAAATAACTTATATTGAAATTTTATTTATATATAGTTTAAATAAAACAAAATTTGTGTCTATTAGGTGTAAGCTATGCTTCGATAAATGCATCTGATTTGCGTGTTGAAAATACAATAAATCTCGATCAAACATCAGGAAATAAACAACAACAAAAAAATAGTCTATCATTTGAGCCAAATGAAATAACTGGGCGATCTACACTTTGCAGTAAAAAATATTTGAGAGCTAACCAACATAAAAAAACGGATTATATATCAGTTGAAGAGATTCTAACATCTAGTTTTGACGGAAATGTTCGAAATTTATGCAATTCATTGCGAGAACTAAATAACAGTTGTGTGGACAGAGGAATTAACTGTGGAAGTAATCGATCTTCAAGTATTCCAAAAAATTCTGATATGTCGAGGAAAACAAGTTTAAATTCATTCTACTGTGGTGATAATAGTTTTCCGATAACAGCAAATGATTGTGGATTAAGTACTGAAAATTTCATTCCAGCCGAATTAATGAATTCGAAACTTTATCGAGATGAATTGGAGTGGCGTAATGAATTTGCCGAAATTCCCAAAGAGACGAATTCGTCGTTAAACGGCGATGAAAATAGTTTTGATGAAAACTTGTCACGAATGACAAATTTCTTTCGCCAACGTAGTGAAAACCTAAGTAACATAATAGATAGCGTCCAAAAAAAGAACAATGATGAACCCATTTCATTAACAGATACTTGTAAATAATTTTTTGATTTAAAATCTAGATTAAAATTCGTTTCAACTTAAATATTAAAAGTGTGATTGTAATGTAGCTTAGGAAAGGTTAGATTAACACTGGTAGAGATTGTCAGATCTCCCCATTGTTCTAAGAATTATATCATTTCTGTAGAACCTAATTATCTCTGTTCCGTTTCTCACGGTAGCCCCTTTAGTTCAATCCAAAAGTGATGTATTGTGATGCACGGACAAAGTACACGATTTTCCTCCGAATTTTAATAATTTATTTAATTCTTATTATTAGAGTACATGTTTTCATTAGAGTACATATTTTCATTAAGGTACATATTTTCATACATATTTTCATCTTATTAGAGTACATATTTTTAATGCTTATATTGATTTATATCAATAATCTCCAGTGAATACCACCTTCAATTGTATCAAGTAGAAAATTTAGTATCTGGCAAAGATTCAAAAACTGGAATGTTTTTTTTTTTTTTTTTAATTCATAATAGAAATCTGAGTGAATTTCAGTCGCACTTTAAAATAAAAATATAATTGATCTTCAACATTTCTCATACAATTGTATCGAATGATTAAATCCAAATCTCGTTTTATGATTTCAGCCAAACGATCTGATTCGAATTTCAGTAAACATTTAGAAAATAACCATGTGAGCACACAACAACTCGATAGCGAGAATTCAATAAGCTTGTTAAGCATGTCAGCAATTGAAAATGTTTTAGGTAATTAAGAGTTTGTACACCTTTCAGAAATTAATAAGTATACATTTAAACGTAAAACTAGCGTTAAGAAGTTGAAAAATTCACAAATCTTTAGTTGATTTCAAAATGCTAAACTTTAAAAAAAGAATGTTCCAACTTCAATGTTAAAACCACAAATTGAAAGTAAGACTTATTTTTGTTAAAATAAAACATCAACTGAAAGTAAAGACTTAAAAAAATAAAATATTTAACAATTATTTTTTTAGTAATAAAAATGTTCGAAGAAATAACTTATTTTTTGAGTAATGAGTATTTAGGATAATACTTTTTTTTTATGTCTTTCTTTCTTATAAAAAGAAAACAAAGTACATTGTTGATCTTATATTTTATTTAGCAAAAGTAAAAAAAAACAATGGAAAAAATTAAGCTTTTCATTCAGTCTCTGATTAAAACTACATATTATTATTTATTAGTAATTAAGTAATCATTTATTATTAAAAAGAAATAATTAAAAAACGAGTTTTCAAAAGAACTGAGGCCAGGCCGCATGAAAAAGTAGAAAATAACTTTTTCTTCACACACAGAGGTGGACTCAGATTTTTTGATTGGGACGTAAGTGATTTGATTCATGAAGAGAAAGAATATTCAAGAGAAATGTTTTCTGCAAGTTTTCACCATTGTCGGAGAGAAAGTAATGATGCCAGTTGATAATGAACTTTATCCTGCATAATTTAGAAAACTTTTTTAACGGAAAATTCCGGTAAATTTTTTCGGAAAAATCGGAAAACTTTCTATTTTTCCTGAAACGGATTTATCATTAATCAAATTTGTACCAAATTTTCAAATGATTTTTCCAGATTTTCTGGGTTTTCCATGGAAATTTCCGGTTCAAATTTTGATAGATTCAATTGTCACGCGACATGAACCTGTATGCCAAATTTCAGCTCGCTGTGATGACGAAAAGTGGGTCTACGAGAGTGTCGAAAATAGTAAAGAAATATATAAATAAATAAATAAACAGACAAATTCGTGTACGAGTTAATAAGAATTGTGTCCTCAAAAATCTTATTATTAAAAATATAAAAAATTAAGAAGTCCAATAAAGAAATAGTGAGAAAAGGTATTAATATCGACAAAATTAAAGGTTCAAAAAAATGTTTGCAAACAATAATTATTCGACTTTATAAATCTAATTTATTTATCGATAAAATGAATGCACATTTAAGTATTTTTATTGATATTTTTAGCTAAAATAAGTGATGGCGATGATTTTGATCCAGTAAAAATTTTGAAAAGAGCAAAAAAGTCATCAAATGATAATAAAATAAAAAATAAAAAATTAGAGCTAGCTGATACGAGAGATATTTTAGGAAATAAAGAAAATGAATCAACAATCAACTTATGTAGCACAATAACATTTACTGAATCTTTATTAGAATCGAAAGATTTCAAAGATTTGTATGAAACAGAAACATCTTCAAGAAAAGGAGATTTGACTAATTTAGAAGAAAAAAATACAGATATATCAACAATGAAAACTTCTCGAAAACGTAGCTCAAAGAATATTGATGTTTTAAATGTGTACAACTCGCCAACTAAAAAGGACAAAATTAATATGGTTCAAACAGTAAGTCCTCTAAAAAATTTATTACCAGAAAATGATGCTTATTCGGAGTCATCTACACAAATGTATAAGAAATCGTTATTAGTGAAAAGCTCGACAGATCCAATTTCGAATCTCTCAAAAAATTCAAATTCAACAAAATCTACAAAAGTAAAAACACTACATAATTCTAATTCAATGTCCAGTTTAGGAAGTTCAACATCATTTGAAAATCGTTATTTTGATATTGATTATCGTTCTAATAGTTCTTCACCTGTATCACCTGGTAAATTATCTTTACCGAGTTACGCTTTGAGTTCGAAACACAGCAATGCATTTCCAATGCGAACAAATTCACAATGTTCAAGCTCAAGTGAATTCAACCATAATAATGATGAACAACTTCCTATTAAATTTAATAAAACTCAATTAACTTGGGGTAGTACAAAATTAAGAACAAATTCAAAGAATTCGGTTGTAATAAAAAACTGTTCAACAAAACGCTTAATAATAAGACTTGCTGCAACTGGACCAGGTTTTCAAATTTTAGATGATCAAGACGAAATTCTCAAGTTAATGCCACAAGAGTGTCGCAAAGTATCTGTTGTTTTTTCACCAACAGCTTTTGGAGCAGCAGTTGGAATATTACATTTTGCTTCACCAAATGATACTAAATATAATAAATCGGTAAAACTTATGCTCTATGGTTATGGTGGTCATGCAAAAATAATTCTCAAAGGTGCATTGAAAGGTCCTGTAGGAGGGTCTTTTATTACTTTAGGTGAAGTACGTGAACTATCACATCCTCTCGTAAAATACTTTACAATACACAATGACGGACCTTTAGATGGTTTTGTTGCATTTATATTAGACTCGAATGGAAATGGACTAGATATACCTAGTTTAAAAAATAAAGTGAAAATTGAACCTTTTAAAGCAATAATACCAGCAGGAGAATCAATTAAATTTAAAATTACATTTGAGCCTTCTCGGAGTGATTTTAAACGTATTATAAAAAAAATATCACCTGTCATGACAGTTGCAAATTTAAAAATATTACACGGAGATGAACCAACTCGACAACGCATAAGAAAGATATTAAGCAATTTAAATGATGATGAGAGAGCAGAATTAACTACAGAGTCCTTAGATTCTTGTTGGTAAATAACATTTTATATAAATGAATAATTATTAGAGTTTTTTTCCTTACAAAATTACGATTATGCAACTTATTATAAAAAGAAATGATATTTTAAAAAGTAAATTAAAAAGTTTCTGTTTCAATAAATTTTGGCTGTTTATTTCTGTTGAAATAACATGTCACAATGTTGTATTTATTAAAAATCGACATTATTGATGTCTATAATTGCAATCCTTTTGTGAAAATTTCTTGATTTATTTTTGTTATAATAGTATAAATATTTTTTTAGGGAACATTTTGTTGGAGAAAAACGTTTAGATGGACTATCTCGACTAAAGGAAAAAGCCGATGTTGTTGAGGATTTATTTTCAAGTTTTAAAATGGTGGATTGGTTGCTAACGATAAATCATTCAAATTATAATAACGACACTCTGTCAAGTACAAATTTAATTTTTTCAGACTCTGATGAGACAATTATGTTTCAAACAATAATCGAATCTAACTCAAAAAAAACTAATGGTAATGATGGTATCGATATAAATTGCGCAGACTCGACTTTGGTAGAAAATTTGTCTGTTAAGCCAAATTCATTAATTATAGACCCAACATCCCAAAATAACAACAAAGCCAATTTTAAAATATCAAATTCGTATAAAGACATTCAATTTTTTGAAATAAGATCCAATTACAATCGTTTGTTCGTAATAACACCAAACACAGGAAAATTATTGCCAAACGAGAGTATTACTATTGAAGTAAGGATGTCTCATATTGCGTTTTCACTGGAAGAAGAAATTAATATTGAGGTAAAACTTTGTAAAGGTATCATTTAAAAATTGCATGCTAACATTAAAATAAAAGAAAAAAACAGCAAAACCAATACCAATACCAATACGTTCTATTTATTTAAAAAGTATTAGAACTTTTTTTTATCCTGAACAAAACCTAAATAATAAAAGAATCTTCATAAATCATAATGAGCATTATCATATTTAGTTTTTAGCTCAATTTCTTGTTGTGAAATTGATTTCCAAAAAGCAATAAAATTAATAATTTTTTTATTAACATTTGAAAAAGCATTAAAATTAATAATTTTTTATTTAGTAATTACTTTTTTTTAATTTTTTAGGTTTATATGGAAAATGAAAAAATTGTTTTACCCGTTACTATACTAAAGCCCTTTTTGCAACATCCTTTTTAATTCTTTTTCCAGAGCAGTCTTATCATTAAAAAAAAATTACATGCTTCAAATTGAAATCAACATGGGAATTAAGATAAAAAATTAATTTACATTTAATTTATTTTTAAATTATAAATTTTTATTTAAATTGTATTTTTATCCAAAACATTAATATGTATTTTTTAATAATTTCAAGCATTAAAAAAAAGAAATGTTTGCAAAACTTTAAAATATCTATATTCTATAAAATAATGTTATGATTTTTTCATCAAAGACAATTAGTTGGAAAGAATAATTTTTTAAAATGTAGAATATTTTTTAATTCTGCCTGTTTGCACTAAAAATCAAGCACAAATATTAAAAATTATATAATAAATTATAAAATATTACTGAATTGATGTTTTTTGTCCAATTTTAATTTTTAACAATTGTTTCAAACCAATTACATTTTTTTACATCTGTTTATGAACGAATAGTTTAGAATTGTTCCTGAGGAATTTTTTGTAACTAATGAGTATTGTAAATTATAATATCTTTTTTATCACATTTGTACTCATTAAAGAAACGAAAATAAAACTAGTATTGTAATTGCTTTATTTCTCTATCATTTTATTAATAACTTTCATTAATACATTGTATAATCTTACATATATATTATAATTCTTATAAAAATTTCTTAAACTTCACCAAAAAAAAAAAAACCACCCCGTTTTTTATTCACTTTATTTTTAATTAATTCAAGACACAGATTTCTTAATGTGTGATAATGTAAAAAAAAAATTTAAACTATCCATGCAACCTCGAAATCTTGAATGTATGTTCAAAAATTCAAAGTATGCTCGATTTTTATATTAATAAGAAAAATACTCGTTCAATTCATTTATATAAATTTAAGGCTAAAAAATTCCGAAACGTTCTTGAGTCAAATGGAGACGGGTGTATCACATAATATTTAATCTACTTGTTTTAGGACCAAATTGTTTTTTTTGTCTTTAAATTAGAAGCTTCAGTTTAAGTGATATTAAGTAGATGAATTAAGGATATAATGTATTTAATAATTATTAATAATCGCACCTAACCATAATTTATTCTTATATTATTTAATTATTATAACAATTATCTTTAAAAAAAAACTGGAATGCCTTCATTATTGAAATTTTTTCCTATCGTTCACGGATGATTTGAGAAAATCATCCAAATCTTTTTTAATAATTTTTGAATTTCTGTTCCTGCCAAAGTATTAATACTGACAAAAATTTTGAAAATTTTAATTTTATTATTCAAAGTTTGATGCCATTTTTGAAAAATATTGTGAACAAGTTCACTCCATTGTTTTTTTTAATAAATAGTGTTATCAAGCTTTTAAAAATGTTATTTATAAAAAAATTATTTTTTTATTTAAAAGGGAAACTATATTAACTTAATTTTATTTTAATTTTTTAGGCGATTTTTCTGTGAGGTAAATTAGGTTTATTCCCAGAACATAAGAGAGATTTCCTCGGCTAATTTTGCGAATCTATTAACATTATTTAATTCATTTATTAAAAACATTTAATTTTGGCGTTCTTCCCACTTGCTATGTTTTTTTTGACAATAATTGGTAATTTCTACATGAATCTACAAAAATTTAATAAAAGTATGTAAACATTTTATTATTGAAAAATATTTAAAATACCGCTTGATGTTTCTCATATTTTGGAGGTATAGCACATAGACGATATTTTACTTCATCTCCTTGTAATGGCACATACTCTCCGTCAATGCTAAAAAATAATTAAATTAATGTATTAATGCCAATGACAAGGAATCCAGGAGTAAGAATTTGAATAAAATTTTTTTTAACGAAGTGATGAATTTATCAAAACTGAATTTGTTTGATTAGGAATGGAATTTTATAAAATTATATTTTTATCATATAAATTAACAGGCCTACCTTGAAAAGTCTTAAGAAATAGGTAGGTAGGTACCTAGGTATTATTTTTATTTAATTTATAACAGCGATTCTAATCCATATTTCACTTACTCCGAAATATGGACGAATAAATCTTCAACACCCGAATATGGTGTTATGAATCCATGTCCCTTAGATCTGCTGAAAGATTTTATGACTCCAGTTTCAACTGGATTTTGCATAGCTCTGGCTGATCTAAAATTAGAATAAAAAAAATTTATCTTGATTTCTTTTTCGTAATTGTTTTCTGTTTAATTAAAAGCAATTTGAACGAGTTCAAGGTTGCATAATTATTTATCAATAAAATTTAATTACTAACGTCGACGCTGTTCTTGTCCTCTTCGTTATTATCGGATGAGATGGAATTTGAAGCTGTATTGTTGGACTTGCATTACCACTATTATTAACAGCTCCACCAACATTAAATGATAAATTGTTTTTGCCGGGACTTGACATTTTCTTCAAAAAACTCAACTCAAAGAAATAAAAATTAGCAAGCACCACCAACAGACCGATTTAAACAAAAAATTTGGTAATCTAAAATATTTAAATTTTTATATAATTTTTTTATTTTTATTTATTTCTAATAATGCCAAATATCTTCAAAAATTTATGTAGGTAGGTATTTAAAAAATAATCAAAAATAATTTGGTAGCTCTCCTGCCTGAAAAGTTTTTTAATAAAAATATTCCCCAAACCCAAACGAATTTTGTTAGTGTAATTAAATGTCAAAAATATTTCAAGTTGAATATTTTTATTGTACTTCACGTCAGGCGTCTACAAAAATGTTCTGCACAAAAAAATATCATTACTTACAAGTTACAAAGTGGTTTTAATTTCAATTTAAAAACTATTTTTTTCACTCACTAAAAAAAACAATAAAAGTTTAAAAATTACTAATGTAGGTCCTTCTGACAATTTTTTATCTATTTGACAGTAACAAAATATTTTTATCCTAAATATTTAAAAACAAAAAAAAAATATTTCGTGAGAACCACTATTGTTTATTTTTTGTTTATTTTTTGAGTGCACACGTGAGTTTCCTGAATACCTGAATTTCTTGAATAAAAGAAAAGTAAAAAAAGTCAATTTTTTTAATAATTGACCTAAAATAAAAAAATTTTAAATCAGAGATGGCGTTTATGTTATAAGAAAGATATAACGCAATTGCGAGTATTGACGTGCGTGAACGCAGCAAAATGTTGACTCGCGGACGGTAGTTACAACATTTGAACTATTAAGAAAAAAACCAGCTTATTCACTGTCACCGCGGCGCAGCTAGAATATAAAAAAAAGCAAACAAAAGAAAAATTATTAAAAGTATCTTACCTATCTATTTATAAAAACATTTTTTAACAATTTCTGTTATGTTATTATTATAAGGTAAGTTTAATTATTTTATTATTATTTTTAAATTTAATTTTCACGACAGAACTCTGTTTTTGTCAAGTTTATAATACTAAGAAATAAAAAATAAGTATTAGCATCAGGACGGAGGATAGAGATAAGAACAATGTACCTACCCATGGACGAATATCTATTAAATTAAGACAGACAGAATATTCATTCAAATTCAGAAGTTTTACTGTAATTAAACAAAAGTTAAAAAAAAAAATAAAACTTATTTTTATTTATTTATTTTATTTATATTTTTTTCAGTTATTAGGGACCACAAAAATTAACTTGGACAAATAAAAGAATACGAACCACATATAAAATTTAATGAATATACCTGCCAAGGCACCAATCGAAAGTTTTAAACTAAAATGTCATCTGAATATGCTGACGACGTTGATTCAATGCTCACAACTAGTGATGATACTTATGATCCTTCTATTAGTTCAGAATCATCTTTAGAACAAGTAATTAGTTCTTCAACAACACCCTTTGTAAGCTCTTCTGACGATGACGGTCAATCTGATGTTAGCACAACAAATTCAAGAACTAGTGAAGTACTACCTGTATTAGCATCTACACCACTGGAATCTGTTCATAACAGTATTAATAATAATTTAAATGCCCAAGACAACGTTCCAGATCAAATTAATGAGGTTCCAGTTGAATTAATTCCTGCACCTTCTCCAAATTCAATAGAACTGATAGAGTCATCGGAAAACACTCCAGTGAAAAAAAGAAAAAGGTAGTTAGAACAAATAGTGATAAATGACCAAATTGGTAATCTTAGTCATTTATATATTTGAAAGAAATGTTACTAGAAGCTTAAACAAGCAGACGAACTAAAAATCACTTAGAATTCTTCGACAATTATATTTTTTTTATTTCCTGCAAATTAAAGTTCCCGTTTTCGTTTTTTTTCTGTTGAAACTAAAGTTTTCTTAATAAAAATAATTTTTACTTACAATTAAATAATCTTACCTTTTTATAAATTCCTAGTTCCCAGTTATTTGTAAATGATAAAAAAGTAAAAATGAATCCCTTTTTCTTTAAGGCGTTTTCGGAAAGATTAAAGATGACAAATTAAGAAATATACGTAATAGGTACTTACTTTTAGAATCAAAGATTCCTTTATTCCAGATCTATTGGTACACCAAAATGTAATGTGTCTATTCTGGATGATGATGACGATGGAAGCACTTGTCCAATTTGCTTAGATCATTGGCAAATGAGCGGACCTCACCGGTTAATCGCATTAAAATGTGGTCATTTATTTGGTGATTCGTGTCTTCGTCGTTGGTTAAAAGAATGCCCAAGTAATGCTAAAGTATGTCCAAGTTGTAAGAGTAAAACTTTTGCTCGTGATATTCGTTATCTTTATGCTAAACGTATACGTGCCATTGATAATACTGAAGAAACTAGATTACGGGAAGAATTAGAAAGGCATAAAGAAAGCTACTCTAGAATGCAAACAGATTACGAACTAATGGCATTTGAACTAAAAAGTAGGTTAATTGTTTCTATTTTTTCAATTTTGAGCTAAGTGCTGCAAACTCTAACAAATGAAATTGAAAAAATAATAATCCAAATATTAAAAATTTAACTTAATATTATTTGTTATTAAATTTTAGCTGTAAGAGCTCAAGTAACTCGCCTAGAGAGTGATATAGAACGAATGCGTCGAATACAAAACAGTAATTCATTTGATGTAGATTCAACAATAATGGAGAAATCAAAAGATTATAAATTTGATCATAAAATGTTTTTATCAAAAAATATTCCAATTTCACAAGAGGCAGGTTGTCGTGTATTGGCTTATTCCAATTGTAGGACAAATTTAATGATATCACAAAAATCGAGTCAAAGTTTATTTCCAGGATATGGGTTAAAGTTTATTGATGTCAAAGAAAATTTTCGACCAACAACATTTCTACATATTTCTATTAAATGTGTCCGAGATTTAAGTTTAAATACAAATGAGGATTTAGTTTTGTGTGCATCAATGGATCGAACAGCAAAAATATTTGATATTCATAATTTAATAAACACCCAAACGTTTTCGCCGTCAGATAAAGGAATTTGGACTTGTGCTTTCGATAGAAGTCATCGTCCTAATTCAGTTTATTTGGGTGCACAAAATGGTAGCACTTATATATTCGATATAAGAAACCCTAATGCTATTGTTGAAGAAGCACATGTAATGGGAGATTTGAGCCCAGTAATTAGCATTTGTCCAATTCCAACTACTGATATATTTCCATTAGGTGGATTTTTAGTGTGTAAATTACAAAGTCTTTGGTTTTATGAATTTTTATCATCACAAAAATTAAACGCTACTCGTTTATCTGTAGATGGACCATTTTTATCAATTAATTACGATGCTGGCACTGGGAATGTGTTAATATCAACTCGTAACAGTGATAAATTTCCATTAAGTAAATATATATTAGGCAAGATAGAAAAATTAAATAATATAGTCGTATTGGAAACTCAAATGAGTTTATTTGGTTCTAAAGTCACTCCCGTTATGTCGAGGTGTACTCAAATACCAGTAGCTGAAAATAATTCACTGATTTGTGCTTATATACAAGATGTCAAACAATTAGCATTATGGAATGTTGGTGAAAGTATTAAGGTTCAATCGTTACCATGTGCAGATATTATTTATGATACGTGCCCAATTACAATTAATGGAAAAAAATTTATGGCTGCCTCAACAGATTCAAAATGTCGTATTTATGAAATAAATTCAATATTGAAAAATAGAACTTAATAGTTAAAACTTTTCCTATGTTTAAGAATTTATGAGTGTTTTTATTTTTACTTTAAAATTAAAAATGTAATTTTAATGCGATTTCGTAATATGATTTTTTTTTTTCATTTTCACAGGTTTAGTCCAGTGAGACTTCATTATAGGATTTTAATTATTTTTTATCAACTAATTTAAAGAGTTTGAATAAAGTATTAAATTAATAAGCAAATCAATTTTCGTAATATGTAAATTAGAAAAAAAATATTAACAATCCAACCGACGTTTTCGTGTCCAAATTTCAATAAATTTGTTTGTCAACTTGTGAAAAGCTATTGGAAATCTGTGAACAAAGTAAAAATGAGAACGAAACATATCCCCGAGAGATCATTGTATTTGTATCTGTATGTATTACTTATCTGGAACATAGATATTCAATTTGACATCACCATTTCGTTCATTGCAATACTTTATGATACACGATCATTTTTTTTTGTTTACTGGTAGTCTAGTATCGTAGAGATATTACCTAGAAACAAAATATGAGATCAAAAAGGAAATCGGATTACGTTTGAATAAAAATTTACATGATTATAAAAAATTAATTATTTATTTATTGTCCTTGCGATTTTTTTATTCAATTATGAAATAAAAATGTTTAATTCAGCAGTTACGTTTCGAATAATATTTTTGGAAATAAGGTCGAAGTAAATTTTATATGACTTTCTTTTTAAAATTGATTGTAATAAAACAACGTTAAATGGTTTTGAAAATTTTTATTAATGTAATAATTTAAAAAAAGTACAAAAAATATTTCTTTTTTATATTTAAATTAAGTTGTGTACCTAACATACACATGTGTTTTTTTTAAGCTAATAAAAAATAAAACAAAACTTACACATATTTTCTTTCAAATTTTATATAACTTTTTCTATGAGCATATGAAAATACATACTTTTTATTTGAAAATGAATAATTTAAAACTTTTTTTATATATAAAACATTCATTAAATATCGCTCAAATAAATATAAATTGACTTGAAGAATATATTGAATCGGCATACATCCAGAAATATAAAGTTACCCTCTAGAAAGTAATGGTTTGAGTACCAAAAGAAATTATGCTATATGTTAGACAAAATTTTTTTAGAGGTTTAGACATGAAAATATTTTGCACAATTTAAAATGACAAAATAATAAAATGAAAATTTTAATAAAAACAACAAATTATGTGATTTTGGCAGTAAAATTATAGAATAGCTATACAAAAAATAATATTTAGTTTTAGTTATTAATATTTATGTATATTCATAAATTACTATCAGCTTCTGTATCAACTGATAAACATGTGACTTGTGATGATAATGTTTCCAAAGAAGATGCCATTCTTAAATTAGAATTTAATGGATTTAATAGATAAATTTCTTGCTTTTCTGTCTGTTTATTAATGCTCAATACATAAGTACTTGTATTATCACCTACAGTCAATAAGGTTGGCATATATAGATGTATATAAACTCTTTTAAAACACCCAACGTCATCACGATCACCAAATTTATTTGCTTGTTTTGCATAGGAACGATGCATCCTTATAATTTGAACAAATTGAAAATGTGAAATGAATAAATACGGCTCACGATAAAGGAAATTAATTGGAGTATATTCCCAATTTAAATCATACGGTCGTGACCGGCAACCATATTCATCGACGAAAACTCCACACTCTCTGAAACAAAGTAAGAATTCTTGAGAACTAATTTTGAATGCAATAATAGGTTGCCAATTCGTGCTTGGTAACAATGTTGAATCTGACAAATCTACAAATTCTTCGGCTGAATAAGTTGACAGATCTATTTCAAAGAATTTGTCAGATGCTATAATAGCGGTATGACGTGTAAATAATACTGATGATACAATGTTTGCTGTATCTAACGCTCTAATTGGTTTAAATCTTTGAATTTTCAAATCATATTTCATTATAATGACCGATGAAGAGGTTGCTGCTATTGCAGCAGTTTCTGAAACATTCTTGTTATCCTCAGAGATTTTTATTAAGTGCCATTTCTCACTTTGTGTATGATTTGATAACGATACGTCTAAAATTGAAGCCTCTAGCTTTGGCTTTAGACAAGCGTTCGTTTGACAACGGCTTTGCAAATGCCTGAGGTCGCATTGATATAAATTTTTTCCATTAGAACCAATTAAAATCGCTTTTGATATTATTTCAGATACTGAAATATGAGTCACACCATTTATTCCAGCAATGTTAACAATGGTATTTGATTCACGGTTAAATGCATATAAACCAGAGTTGCATCCTAGAAAAAAAAAGGGAAAATGAAAAATTGTGTATCAAACCTAAACAAAAATGGAAAAAAAGAAGTATTTATGACTTTGTTTTTTGTAAAAAATCAATTTATTGAAATAACTCTAGCTTTTTGATATTTTTTAAATCTTAGTAAATTTTTCACATTTTTGTGTTTTGCATTATAGAAAAAAGTAGCACCATTATTCGAGATCATTTTTTAAGCAATAAAAATTCAGTAGCTTCTATTGAACTTTTTCTAAATGAAACTACACCTTTTTACTTACCTAATAATATAATGTTTTCCATAATCTGAAGACCGCAGTTTATTTCCAATGAAGTATATGAAGTATGAATTGTATGAAGTGTATCTGTATTTAATATAAAATCTCCATGATAGTTATTTATAAAATCACTTAATTGATCTTCGTTCTTCGTTACTGCACTACTACACGAACCTATTGAGATTGTGTCTAAATCTGCCACTTTAAAACTATCACAATGAGTTTGAACTCCACCGCGACATTTTCTGTGTACTGAATTTTTACATCCTTGACATTTCCAAAACGAAGATCCACATAAAATTAGCCTGTTGCAAATAAAACAATTCATGGTTTCGTTGTTTTCTAAACTTAATTCAAACCTGTGCGAATTTAGGAATGTTTTACTGCCATCTTCATCATTCTTTTTTAACGATCGTTCTTCATTACTTGTGGAATCATACCTAAATGATGAATATTAATTAGATAAAGAAATGAAGTAAAGAATCGAAAAAAAAAAATATAAAATTACTGTAAAGTAACTTAATTTCGTCAATGGTATAGGGTGGCTCGATGGGGAATGTTAGGCCCATCGGGTAGGGCAGTACAACGGGCCAATCGGCCTAAGTGCAAGGAAATCGCAGGATTTCCGACCCGCTACAACCTAACCTAACCTAACTTAATTAACTAACATTTTTTTTGATGGAGTTATTAAAATATATGAATTGAAAGCAGGTCAGAATTATAAGAATTATTTCAAACTTTTGAAAAATGTGGTATTCCACAATTATTATTTATTATTTATTTCGTATTTTCGATCATTGTAATATTTGAAATTTTCACCAACGAAAATATTCACTTAAGGCTTTCACTCTTCGGTGTATGTGGATGATTGAAGTATGCCGAGAAAAATCATTGGGTATTTAAAAGCAATGGCAATTAGTTATCCGTTCGGAAGTTCCCTAAATTAACTTCTGAATTATTCTAGAGTTTTTCTTAACAAGTAAATAATTCTTGATTTAAGATTGTTTTACAAGAATACCTCTTTTTGTAATTTGGATTTTCGTTTGTTTCATGATTATGTAACGTATTTTTATTTGGAGATACTTCTAAATTTCGAACTAGTTCTTTGTTAGAAATTTTATTCAATTGATCCTGAAGTGTTTTACATCTGATTTTTTCACGTTTAAGCTCTTCTTGTAATGTTCTGTAAAGTATTGATTGTTCAACAATATTTGGTGATATGTTTTCTTTAACATTATTTCCACTATTGCCACCAAATATATAACCAGCAAGAGTTCTTTTCTTTTTTTGTTGACCTAGGTCTTCAACTTTAAGTTGTAAATAATCAATTAATTTTTTATGTTGAGTTAAAGTAGCTTCCGATTTTATTTCTCTTTGATTGAAGTGTGTTTTACATTCTGTTAGAGTAGTCTCAAGATGTTCCAATTCTTGCTGAAGTTCAATAACTTGTTGTTTTGTCTCATTTAGTTTTTCCTTTATTTTCATATTTTCTTCTTTAGCTGAAATTAATTTTAATTAATAACGGAAATCATATTGAAAATTAATTCGAAAAATAAAGATTTTCGTTTTTTAGAAAAGGATCCCGTAGTATGAATGTTCTTCTATGTGTTTTCTCTAAAAAAAAAAAAATATTTTTATAAAATTTTTATACTTACCTAAAAATACATCTGTTAGAATTTTGGTATTCTCTTCTTTTAAAATATGAATTTCTTTTTTATTGTTCTCATTCTGATTTTGTAAATAAGATGCCTCTGTTGACAATAGTTCTACTTTCTCTTGACTCATAAATAAATTATTTGTACAATCGATTAGTTGATTTTGTTGTGAGATCATTTTTGTTTGCGATATTTCAAGGTTTTCTTGAGCTTCAGTAAGTTCCAATTTCAAATTCTTAATTTTGTTATGTGCTTCAGTTTTTTCTAATTCCTCTTTAATCATGTTTTTCTTAAGCTCTCCAATTGTATCATCTTTTTCTCTCAAAGTTAAATATAATTTTGTAATTTTCTCTTGAGCTTCCTTACTTTGCTTTTGTTCAACTTCAAGCATTTGTTCGACTTCTGTTAATTGAATGTCAGTTATATTACATGCTTCTTTCAGCATTGCGTAATTATTTTCATGTAATTTTGTTTTGACATCATAATCAGAAACTTTTTCACTTAAAGAACAAATTTCATCATTTGCTTCACTAAGTTCTCGAATTAATCTTTTATTTTCTAGTGTGATACTGTCATTTTTTTCCTTTGTTTGAAGAAGCCTATTTTGAGTCTCTTGAAGTTTTTCGTCAAGCCTGTGAACTTGAGATATATGATCTAATATTTCAGACTTTTCTTTCATTCTTTCTTCTTCCGCTTTTTCCCACATCTTGTGTTCCTTTCTCAAATCTAATTTCAGTTGTGATATTTCGGCTGAAAGTTCAATAATTCTGTTATTTTTAAATTTACATTCATTTTGAGATTCTTTCAAATTATGCTCAATTTCGCTTTTTTCATTTAAATTTTTTTTGATTTTTTCCTCTGTCAAATCCATACGTCTTTGTATCATTTTCTTTTCATGTATCAAGTCATCAACTTGCTTTTCTAATTTCCATAAAGATAAATTTGCAGTTCTGGCAGACTGACGTTCTAACACCATTTGATCACGAGTAGTAGCCAATTTATCTTCCAGTTTTTCATTTTGTTTTTCTAAAATATCACCAACAGATTTTGGATGTTCTGTCAATTTTACTACCATTTCCTCCAATTTGGCAACAACTTTTTCTAAATTGTCAGCACGTTTTTTTTGTGTATCCTCGTTTTCTTTAGCCATTAGTAAATCATTTCGCAATTGTTCTTCAACTACATGTAACTCAGTAAGACTACCTAATTTAATAACATAAAAAAAATATACTATTATATTATAATAATATAATATGTTGTGTAATAAAATGATTGTATTGGATAATAATATAAATATTAATTTATTAAGAAAAAATTTAAATTGAGTTTAGAATTCTGATTTTATTAGCAATCAAATTAGAAAAGGAAAACAGCTGTACAAATCTACGTTTTTAAATATTTACCTGAATAAAAGTTCAAACTTTGTTAAAAATTTAAGCGACATAGGCTTCAAATGAATTTGAAAGCTAAATTTTAATTTTTACACAAATACACAATATATGTATGTGAAAACTAAGGTCATTCAAGTAAGCTAAAAATTACACAATGAATTTTCATTGTAGAAATGTAGTCCAAAATTGTTTGACTTCTGTAGTGCCGACAAAAATAAAGAAAGGTTCCATATAAATAAAAATAGAACATATTAAGCTGGCTACATTTTTTTTTATTAAAATTTGAAATATTTGCAACAAAAATACCATGTGCCGTTGCGTACGGAGATGATAATGTACTTCCTGCTGATTTGAAATGCTTTGTACATTCTAATAATTGTAATTCCTGCTTCAGTTTTTCATTTTCTACTTTCAATGAATCAACGGTTTTCTCGATGTCATTACGAAGATTTTCCATTTTTGATGTTTCTGAGCGTAAATTATTATTAAGTTCAATTTCACGAATCAAGCGTTGTTTTAAATCAATGAAATTTTTTTCTGAAGTTATTTTAGCTTGTTTATTACTATTGGTGGAGCTTATAGATTCATCTAATTCACTTCGAACGTCATGTAGCTGCATAGTTAGTCTATTTTTAGAATCTTTTTCGAGTCTTAATTTATTTTTTAATTCAATCAAATTTTGTTCATAACCTAAACTTATTTTCTCATTGTTTTTTTCAAACTCCTTTTTATCAATGACTGACTGTTCCTTAACCGATTTGAGCTTTTCTTTGTAATTGTCTAATTTTTCTTGCATTCGATTGCATTCTTCAAATTTTCCTCTCAATTCATTCTCACATGCTGAAAATTTTTGTGCAAAATTGGAGATTTCGGTTTTTTTCTCAGCTATTTGTTTTTCATAATTTTGATCTGAAATGGCCTTAGCCTTCTCCCACTTTTTGTAGGTAGAACTTAAAACTTCAGATATTGTAGCATCACTTTTAATTCGCATTTCTTCCTCAATTTTTAGAGAACTTTGTAATGTTTTTATTTCAGTTTTGGAGGCAGCTAACTCCACAGTTTTCTGTTTTAAACGATCCTTCAAGTTGTTCAATTCATCCTTTGTTTCATTGAAAATTTTCGACATCGTATCAGATTTCTTTAATTTTTGTTCTGCTTTTAGTAAACTCTCTTGTAAGCAACGAATTTCATCGGCTTGACTTTTCATAACAATTTGTAGATCTTTAATTTTTAGTGCGAATTTTGTTATTTTTAAATTTTCTGTTGAATTTATAATAGCATTAGGATCACTAGCAATTTTTTCTTCATGTACAAATCCATAACCAAGAAATGGTAAATCTTTACCAGAAAAATCATTTGACTTAAGATTGCTACTAACAGATTTTTTCACAAAAGTACTTCTTCGGCCCTTATTTCGTTCAATATCCTCAAAATTTGATATGTCGTCATCACTTTTAACCGAAGGAATTTTTGGCGGAACTTCACACCTCAGTGTATCCCATTTGATAAATTCAAAAAATTTATGTTTTCGAATTTTATTATATTGAAAACGTTTTGTTGGATTTGTAATTAAATTTTCCAATAAATTTTTAAAATCAACGGTAATACTACAATCGGCCGGAAATGCAATTATTTCCTTAACATGGCTATCTTCACAATGACTTAAAATTTTTGAATAAGTTTCATGAACATTTTCTTCATGAAATGGTGTAGTTTCACAAACCATTTCGTATCCGATGATTCCCATGGACCAGAAATCACATGTTACCTACAAAAAATAAATTTTGTTGATATTTCTACATTTGATATTTTATCAAAGGAATCAAAAGTTTTCCTTACAACTTTCTTTTTTCAACTCTTAATTGTTCAACTTTCCAATCTCAATACTAAGAAAACCAATTAGTTCAAACTTCGTCAAATGAGGCGAAAATGGAAGCTAACTATTAAGATCTGAAGCATTTGAAGCACTGAACTACAATATGTTCAAATACAATTTTCTACCTTTCTATTCATTATTTGAGCATAGACTAGTGATTATAGCTAGTTTTTTTTAATAACGCAGAACTCGTTTAATTTTTTGTATACAAATTTGTTTTTCTGTTTATTTAATAAGCAGCTGTTTGCGGATGCCATAAATAAGTAAATTTATTTTGCTCTCATCAAAAATTAAAAAAAAAAAAATTAATGAAATTAGTTTTAATTCGAGGGTAAAAATGAGCTGTTTATTATTTAAAAATGGTTTGCTTGTTTTAACTATTTTAATTTTTAGCATAAGAACAATGACTGAAAAATTATACATTTGTGATTTTGAAGTATTTGGAATTGTTCAAGGTATCTATGCACTTTATGAAACAAAAATTTATTATTTTAAAATATTTTTTGATTTTTATATTTTAGGAGTTTTCTTTCGAAAGGTAAACATTTTTTTCAAGTTAGTAGTTTTAGTTGAAAATAAAAACTTTAAAACTTTGTATAGCACACAAAAACTGAAGCGAAGTCATTAAATTTAAGAGGTTGGTGCATGAATACGAATGAGAATACGGTTAAGGGTCAACTAGAAGGACCAAACAATGACATCAAAAAAATGTAAGAAATTTTATACTTAAAGTTAAATTGAAATTTAAGGCTACGTTGCGGATATAGTATAAAATTTCAAATTTCAGGAATTACAAAAATAAGAACATTATTACGTACAACTAAAATTTTTACGTAATATTTAAATTGTTTTACTATAAATCATGCTTAGCGAATACTGTTCAACTCCTTGATCCAAAGATCATAAACAGTTCCATAAATTTGATTTAAACCCATGCTACTAGAGTTAGAATATTTTTGTTATTTATTTTGTAGTTTTTATTTCAACAAAATCCAATGCTTAAGTTTAGGTGGTACTAATAGCCGGTTAAAGGAGTTTGATGTACCACAGATTAGCATTCTAGGGCTCCTTTTTTTTATTTATCTTCTACTCATTGAACAAGAATTAATTTGCTGATGAAAATGCCCTAGCCAAGTATCGAGGAGTATTATGTATACGACAAATCAATCACTTCGTGCTTTTTAGAATCTAGATTAAATTAAAATGATGTCAATAATGGGAAAAATAATTTGGTTACTCTTATAATTCAAAAAAAATATTTCAAATTTTTAGGCAAAATTGGTTGGAAAAAAAAGGAAGTCCCCAATCACGAATTGATAAAGCAGAATTTTCTGAATTAAAGGAAATATCAGGCTACAGTTTTGCTGATTTCTCCATTAAAGAGTAATAATGGAATTGTTATCAATTATATTACTTTTAGCTTTTAATATATTTAATTTATTAAATTATACTTTAGCATTATTTTTTTTATTTCAAGTGTTAAAAAAATATTCCTAATTGAAAACAGCACAAAACACTGATTAGGTAATTCAAGAGGAAAATAAACAGATTAAACAAAAATTCCATTCTTCGAGTACATATACATAAGTTCAAGCTGCTATAAACGATGCGATGGAGCAGTAGAGGCTGAAGTAACAACGTAGCCAGTAATGTATTTAATTTTAATAAATTTTGTAGTTAAAGCAGAGCAGAAAGCTGTTCTGAGAAAAAAAGATTGATTTAAGCTTGTCACAGCTCTTATTGCTGCTCCAACATAAACTGATTTATTAAAAAGCATGTATATAATTTCTTCTATATCCTAATCGCGGCTCATATTATTTATCATCGTACCCTTAACTCAATTAAAATTTGGAAAACGAGATGTTATAGACTTTAATTTTTTAACTATCTACTCACATCATGTGTTGATTTTGATAATTTAAATGATGATATTGTTTGAAGTAATTCTGGTGCAATATAATCTGGAGTACCAACAGGTGATAAACTGAGAACATGACCATCTTTATTCAAAGCAGCTGAATTTCCAAAATCAGCTAATTTTATATGACCAAATCGATCAATTAAAATATTTTCCGGTTTTATATCGCGATGTACAAATCCCATTATGTGTAAATCATTTATGGCGAGTGTTAGTTCTGCTAAATAAAATTTAGCTAAATCTTCTTCAAATGGTCCATTACGTACCATTAAACTTAACAAATCACCTCCTGGCAAATATTCCATAACTAAATACAAATAATCAGAATCCTGAATGACACAAGAGAAAAAATAATTATTTAAAGAATAAACTTTAGTGATTAAAAATGGAATTCAATTGTCATAATTAATAATTTTTTTGATAATTTTATATGTAGACAATAAAAAATATAGGTATGGTAGCAAAATTTAAAATAAATATGAAATTTAAGAAAAAAATATAAAATAAGATGGAAATAAAAAAACCAAAAAGGTTAACCTGAAATGCATATTGTAAATTTGTTATCCATTCAGAACTTCTTTTTGCCATTATGTCACGCTCTTCCTTCACTTGTGATGTAGTCATAACAGACTTTTTAATTTTTTTCATTGCGTAAATGTCACCAGTTAATTTTTCCGACACCAAATGTACATTACCAAAATAGCCCTTACCAATCAGGGCCTTAACATTAAAATCATTGCTATTCACTCTCAAAAATCTAGTTTCTTCAATGATTGATCGAACTAAAACGAAATAAAAATTAAACGATATTAGATCAACGTAGATTGCTTAACTAGAAAATGGTATTTGGATGTCAACAGAACCATAACTAGGTGAGTACCTGGTCATCTATGAAGGTATACCTGGGTACCTACCTACTCTGGTTGTAGGTATACCTACCTCGTCAGTCATCCTACACTTAAATAATCAAATTGTTTTTATCAAAAAATATTCCAGCCAAATAGGTCTCTGCCTCTCAATGAAATAAATAAAAAAATAATGGATCTTAGGAAGATAAGTACCTTACCTATTACGCTGAGTTAGAGTTGGAGACCCTACTTCGAGAAAAAGTATCTATCAATCTACTTAGGTAATACTTACACTTTGATACAAATTCAGATATATTTTTATCACGCTTCTTTAGTGGCTCTTTCTCGCATTCTGAATACAATAAAATCAATGAATCCAGCAATAATTCACGATTTATTGAATTTTGAAGCATTTTAGTGACATTATTTGTTGTTGTTGTTTTACCCAAAATTAATTGATTTAAACGTGTTATTCGAACACTTATTGGTTCAATTTTTTTATTCATCAAATTGGTAGTCATTTTTATTAATTTTTAATTAGTTTAAAGACTAAGACTAAATTAAAAATAATTTCTCGAAACAAAAATAAAATTAAACCTCTAGCCCAGAGACTGATTAATTTTACGAACAGAGTCCTGAGTTAGTAAAAAAAAAAACCGCCAAGCGAGAAAAATAAAACCAGGAACCAGCAGCAGCAGCAACCAGCAAACAAAGCCAGGTGTATTGTATTTTATTATTATTGAAGATCAATAATTTGTTTTTTTTTTTTTAATTTAAATCAATTTCATTTTTGTTCTTTTTTCTTTTATTTTTGAAACATTTTATCAAATTCTTAATTTTTAATTATTATCAAATTTTAAAAATGCACAAAAATAAATTTCGTCCGTCGTTCGTTGATCTACTTTTTTTTAATTCAGAATTCAAATTCAAAATGATGTTCGCAGCAGCAGCAGCAGCAGCAAGCAGAAGCGGTGCTTCTTGCACACTTGTCCATCTGTTAGAAAATTTGTGCAACATCATAGTACCAATAATTATAAAAATTAGGTAATAATTTGCGCAAACTTTTTTCTAACATCTAAACAGGGCATGTACATTGTACTTTTGCATGTAAATATTTTGTTATTATTCTATTTATAATTTAAAAAAAAGTTTATTTAACAATTTTATATATTTTTAAATTCGAATCAAAATCAATTTTTCATTTGGCAGCAATAATATCCTTTTCTGCGGCTTTTGTAAATATTTTCGACAAAAAAAAAAAAATATGGTAACACTTGTTAAACACTTTTTTGGAGATTTTTTTTTTTGTCGTCTATTGTCGCCTTTTTTTTTGTTATTTTTTTCGGATTCGGAATTTTCCACAGTAATTTTCCATACTAATTTTTTCTGAGTAGGTACGCAAAGGCAAAGAAAACAAAAATGAATTAAAAACAGATAGAAGAAAATAATAGAAAGAGAAAGAACTTAAGAAAATATTATTACGGAAATAAAAAAGAAGCAAAATTAATTTACTAAAAAAAAAGAAAAGTGAAATGATAATTTTTATTTTTATTTCAACCAAATAATAAAGAAAAAATAATTTTTAAGGTAATAATTTTTAATTAAGTCAAAGAACATATTAAATTATATACGTTTATCGAATTAAAAAAAAATATACATATAGAAAACTGGAAATATTACTTAAATTATTATATTATTATTAAAATAAAAGAAAAAAATCAAGGTTGAAAATTGTAAATTTATTTTCAATTCAAAACAGAAAAACAAAACAGAACGAATAAATTTATTTATTTTTTTTTTTTGCATTGCAATTGCAATGATTTTTCAAAGACGGAATTATCTTTTTTATTTTTGTGAAATACCTATTTACATTTTTTTTTTTAATTTTGTTCAACAGTTTAGGTGTGACGGTAGCGGTACCTTACCTACCAAATAAATCTTTGATCTTCATTAGTTGTCCAATTCGGTGCCTACGCTTAAAAATGAAAAATAAATAAATATTGGCGGGTTCCTCAGATTTGTTTTTGTTCCTTTTTTAAATGAAATTTATTTTTTTAAAACATTAGGTAGGTACATGACTCATTTCATTGTGTTATTTCCTTGTTTGCGTCTAAAATATTATTACTTTAGAAGTCGATGGAATTTATGATGGGATGGACTGGGGGGTGCATCTATATAATTTTATTTATTTATTACAAATTAGATAGGTCTAGGTTTAGGTAGGTCTAGGTCTACAAAAATGTATATATAAGGAGGTAGATAGGTGCAAAATACCTAAGTTAGGTAGGTATACCTACCTACCTACCTATTGCACTTATAAACAGATAGGTAGGTATTCCTATATACATATAGTATATACCTTTACATTAAAATAGGCAATATCTTTATTACACATTATCAAAGAACCATTATTTTTGTAGTTCTCCAGTTAATAAAAATGTACAAAAAAAATTGAGAAATAGGTTTCCTTCAAATTAAATAAATTTTTCATCATATGCCTATAAAATGGTTTTTAATAAAAATGCCTGATTGCTTCTAGGTACTTTTTTAAAATTTGAAATGGATTCACAATTGCCAGAAGAATTAAAAAAATTAGAAATTCGCAATAATAATGAAATCATTGAAAGTGTGAATGCAGTCAGAAAATTGAATGATTCCAGTTTGCCTTTCGAATTAAACCCATTTTTTTATCGAATTAAATTCAGTGATAATGAAACTGCCACAAACAAAATTTTTGGTACAAATTCTAATCACTGTAAATCTGATTGGAGAGAATGTTCATCTAGTGGAATTTCTCGCTGTGAAGGTAAGCAATTCAATTTTAATTGAATATGTGTGTAACCTATCTAGATAATGATTGGATTTTGATACAGTTAAAAAAAAAAATTGATCTGAGTACTCTAACCGCAATAGCCTAACCCGCTTTTCTAACTAAATCTTTATTGATTTATCTATATTGTATTATTTTTTCTTTTAGGAAAATCTTCAAAAATCTACGTTAACAAAGAAGTTTGTAAAAACAATTCAATTGAACATTTATTAAAAGATCAGATACAATTCAAAACTAAATTACGAAATACAAGCAGCAGTAGTAGAAATATTATTCTTAAAGATTCAAGATTAAAAATAATACACAATTCACATGTCAAGTATAAGAAATCAGATTGCAGTGATTGCATTGAAATTCGACATTCAGATAATTCAAAATTACAAAGTGAAATAGCTGATGATATTTTAGATCTAGATGGTTCACAAACATGCCATTTATTAAGACCAAGGAATAATTGTAATCTAAACCAAAATAAATTAAATTGTAATAATAATTCATCAGATTTTTTGGATTTTCGAAATTTAATTGAAGAGTGTAATTTAATTTCATATGATAGTTTAAAAAGTGGAAATTATTTTAATTCTTCAAAAAAGAATCTCAATAACAAGAAAATGTTTTCTACAATTGATGAAAAGAACAATTTTAGTGGAAACAGTGAGAAAATAAGTCTTAAAAAGTCATCGCAATTATCAGTAATGAGAAATTCTATAGAATCGGAATTTGATGGTACTACATCGTGTTCACAACAGGCAAGAATTAATGTTAATTCTGCTGCAGCTGAATCTGATGTAACAATTGATGAATTAGCAAGTTATTTTGAAACTTTTGTTCATATCCCTAAAAAAATGTCTAAAATGGCAGAAATGATGTATATTTAGATTATGGTTTTATTTTTAATACTATTGTTTATATTTTTTTGCTTGTATTCAAATGATGATTTTATGTAAAAAGCGGCAAAAGAAATAATTATTTAAAACTATTATGAGCGGCTTAACTTGTATTTTTTGAAAAAAATTATAAATATGTTTTAAAATACTTCATATTATAGTAATTTTTATACATATTTCGGTTTAATAATTCGCAGAAAAAACCAAATTATTATATTTTTCGAAAATTATTTCCTCAAAACAATTAAGTCAAATACGAAAGTAAGGTGCGATCAATAAAGGGTTTGTCCCAATTATTTTATTTTAAATTTTTTATCATTAAGTGTAGTACTGAAGTACGTCTAAGTGAAATAAAAGAATACATTTTAAAAATTAATTTCAAAACAATAATTAAATTATTCTTTGGATCAACACAACATATTTTGTAACGAATTGATTTTTTTTTTTAATAATCCTATAATTGAACTTTCGTCTCTCCTTTGTCCATTTAATTAAAGTTGAAAAAGGAGTGCATATCACTGAATACCCTAGGAAGAGACATAATTTGAGAATCATTTTAGAAAAAATACTACTTCAGTGATTTCAATTATTAATTATAAAAAGTAATAAGGAAAAGTTTCTTATTGGAAGAAACTTTGTAGGCATGTATTACACTTGATGAAGGTCAATTTATCAATTGATGAATATCAATATACAAAAAAAAGACAATCGAACGTCAATAAAACGTTGGTTGTCTAGCTTTGCTTGATAACAAATATAATAATTTTAAAAAGTCAAACTAATGAAACAACTCACTTCTAGATACTATTTAGTTAAATTAAAATAATGAAATCGGTTTCTAAGAATTTTTTTAACTTTTTTTTTGAGTTGAAGGAAATGCATTCTATATTATGTACATTCAGATTATTATTTAACATTTTTTTAATCTTATTTAACATACACAATTTTATAATTAATATTTTATGTTTAGCTTGAAATATTCAAAATAAACTGTGTGTAAAAAAAATTTCATTGCTTTTTTTTTTAATAAAAATTAATTCGAATCTTCAGATTTGTTTAAAAAATTTTTTTTTCGTTTTTTAAATCTTTTTCAATATTACCATATATTTAATATCAAATTCTTGGCGTTTTAATGTTCTTAAATAAAAATCACTCATAAAAAACGTTTTAAATAAAAAAAAAACTTTATTAAACATTTTTTACAATAATGATAAAATAATTACTTTATTAAAAAATACCAATTTTTTTAAGCAATTTGAATGCCAGCTTGAGTACAATATTTCTGCAATGCCATTTGATGATCATTTCCTATTGTATTTATAAAACCAGATATTTGGCCTGGATTTTTTTGTGCTAATTTTGAAAGACTTTCAGCTAAAAACTTTTTACCATCTGTTATATCAACCAAAAAATCTTGTTTCTTTGGCTGTGCAAAGCTTAGCTGTGAAAACGCTACTTGATAACCTGGAGCGTCATCCACTTCAATAAAATGATCATTATCCAGAGTGCTGTCATCAGGAGGCAACTCAAATAATTCAATCAATGATTGCAAAAGCTTTGGCCATGACTGCACATAAGGAGGATTCAACATTGCCGGGCAATCAGTTAAAATTTTCGCTACTCCCACTGAAACTATTTTTCTATCTAATTCAGACGAAACTTTAGCCATGTCTGGTATAAAAAGTCTTTCAATAACCATGCCAAACATTGCCGTTTGTATTTGATCGATTAATTCTATTAGCGAACTAGCTCCCATTTTGGTTGCATAAAAACAGAAGAACACAATAATACCTCGAACATATTTTGTCGTTTTTGATAGTTGAAGTCTTTGAAATAATAATGCAAAAATTTGTCGCATACTTTGCTGAAGTTCTTGACTAAAAGATAGGAACAAATAAATTTTGTAATAAAATATATCAAAAAAAATGAAATTATCATTTAGGACTTAGAAATAATATATGTATAAACATAAATTTAAATCTTTAAAATATAAGCATAATTTTTGGTAAATATTTCATGTACCATCTTATTTTGTTCAAGCCTCATTATATATACTTTGTCCATGAAATTCTATGAAATGCTTATTATATGCATTTCTATATTTATTCGAATAAAATGTAAAATACAATTTTCGAACAAAGTACAACTTCACACTGAACAGACAACAGGTTTTAAAACTTGTATTATGTAAAATATTTTCTCAAATGTCAGTATTGAGCAAGTATTAAGAAATTGTTAAGGAATTTATATTTGAAATTATTAAAAAAAATAAAACTTACTTTGGGTAATGAATCAATAAATTTTGCAATAAATAAAAACCTTCGTGATCATTTGTTTTAGAAGCAATCATTTTTTGGAAAACACCAAGCACTGCATTTAACTTTCCTTGACCGGATATTTGAGATCCCCCTTGTTTTATGAATGCGCATAATAGACGTATTAGTGGTGTAACATTACCAGGTCGATCCCATAGTGTTGGTGTTAAAAGACATGGAAATAAAGCCCAATATGGATCTGGAATAGCACTAGCACCTTCACGTATTTCCAATAAGAGTGACAACATTTGAAATACGTATGGCATGAACTCAAGAACATCCTGCTGCAAAATCCCTTGGAAGACAGGAAATAATGCTTCTTCAAATGAGCTAACTGCACTTGGTTCTGCTCTGCAAACGATTCTAAAATTTCAAAAATAAATATAAACAATGAATTCACAAATTTATGAAAAAAAAACTGACTTCACAGCTAATGATAACGTCTCGAACAAATAATGATTGAAATGCGGCCTGGATGGATTTTTTGCAACTATTGTTAAAATTTCCGTTAATCGAGGAAGAGCAACAGACATAAATGGCATAGTAGCTTCTTGTAAGGTTGAAAAACTTCTCATTATTGCTTTCATAACATATTCGTTTTCACTTGAACCAGGCAAGGACAATGTTCTGAATAATCCTGTTAACAAACTGTTGGAGTAGGGCATTAATTGTGCTGACGAAATAATCGGTTGATTAGACGAATCACGCATTGATAATATCTTTTCAATAGAACAAGCTGCATAACTGTGCACGACAACACTTTCAGCTGGTAAATGACGTATCAATTGCGGCAAACTTGCCAAAAGAGTCTGTTGACCCAATAAACTCCGAAACACCATTATAAACTTTAATGCATCTGCCTTTAATACTGGTAGTTCATTAACTAAAAAAATGTAACCATGTTTTTTTTAGATTTCAATAAAATGTTAATGTAATTTAATTTTCTCTTTTTTTTTAAGTTTTCGTTTTGGCTCATATAGCTTTATTATAGAGATTTTACGTTTTAACCTAAAACGATGTCAAATTTTTAGCATGTAATTAAAAGAAAATAATTATGCTTATAAGTTTCGTGAACAAAAAATATGAACAAATAATATGATGATTCTGAAAATTACAATTGACATGAAATTTCATAATGATCTAGCAAAAAAACTAAAGAAATTTTTTGGCATAGTAAATGAAATACAAAATGTTTAATATTTTTTTACACCAACCAAAAACTTAAATGAAATTTACTATCATTTATCCAATTGAAGGTAGTTAGGAATTTAGTAATACTTTTTTTTTTTTTAGCAAAAAAAATCGACATCTATCTACCTTCGATTCTAATTCCCATCGAAATCTATTTAAATAAAATTTTGTAAAAATTTTAAATTTCTATAAATGTTAGGTGAAAACTATTTAGACCCTTGATTGGTTGAGAGCGTCTAATTTTCAAACCCATAATTGGAGAATCTCAATTTTGCTTCACTGAAAGTGTACAAAATTACACATATTTTGGCATTTAAAAGATCATCGAAATCCGCCATATAGTTTCACAGTTATAATAAGCATTTTAGTGTAAGACGGATAAACGGAGACATACACATCATGAAAATATATAGCCTCACCAAGATTTGACCAATTGAATTTAGTTACTCGATATTTGCAAATATGTTAATTTAAAAAAAAAAATATGAAAAATTATAGGAAAAATAGTAAAAGCATAAATAAATTTTAGACCATTCTTAAAACATTAATTAATAAATAAACAAATGGCCGAGAATTGACATA
Organism: Hybos culiciformis; assembly: GCA_964007475.1. Taxonomy (NCBI): domain Eukaryota; kingdom Metazoa; phylum Arthropoda; class Insecta; order Diptera; family Hybotidae; genus Hybos; species Hybos culiciformis. The sequence continues at coordinate 14,042,053 of OZ023274.1, forward strand.
AAAAAATAAATGCACTTTAAAAAGCTTATTGAATTTTGAATTTTATATTTTACTTACAGTCGGACCGTTCCAATTCTGGTACTATATGTTGTTGACAAAATTGAGGAAGTGGCATTAGTTCTGAACTTTTTGTAATCCCATGCTTTTCAGTTCCACCTCTTGCAGCCAATGAAGTAACTAAATATATTGCAGTATCTTTCGTTTTCCAATTTGCCTTTGGATTTTCGTTATACTTGTTTAGCAGTAACTGAAATGAACAAAAAAAATATATATAAAATGAAATCAAATTTTTCAATAGTAGTGATGAAATGTACCTACAATCTTTAGAAAATAGAGGCAAATTGAAATGAAAAATTAATTATCTATTATAATTTTTATAATTAGAATAACTAAATGCCATTTGAATATTCTATTCGAATGCTACATTTTTAAAGCAATACAAACGGACAAATAGAAATGACCAATTAATTAACTACTTATATTATTTTTTCTAATTAGAATAAGTCTATTTCACTTAACTATCCAATTTGAACGCGACATTTTTAGAATAATGTATGTGCCTACCTGTAAATATTGGCTAAATATTTCAAAAATTTTTGCTTCAAAATTTTGTGATAATGTTTTTACTAAATCACAAGCAGCTCTTCTTCGTGTTTCCGTATCTGAACCCTCAATATCACGTCGAATGTATTCTTCAGCATTATCTTCAAATAATTCTTCATCAGATTTTCTAAAATCCATGTTCGGTATAACCACTAATTCACAAATACTTGCTAGCACCTTAGGATCTTCAAATAAATGTCGATAGTGTTGTCGATCAGCAACAATTGATAAAAATTGTAAAGCATTAGACACGAGTGCATCGTATTTTGTGTGAGTTCCAGTTTTTACTAATAATTCCCAAACATCAGTAACAAATTGCGACATATAACTTCCTATAAATAAAAAAAAAAAATTATTATATTTTTTTTATTATTTTTTCCCGGCCTATCTGTGAGCCATAATACACTTCCTTATTCAAAACACACAAAAATTAAAGCGAAAAAACGAAGTTACTAACCAAATTCTTCATCATATTTTTGAGCATACAATCCCAAATTTTCACAAACTTGGGATCTCAAATGCTCAATTACGCCAGCTTCTTCATCGTCATTAGTTTGCAACACACTGACATTTTTTGTTAACAATTCGTGAAATGATCCCATCCATGTTTGCATATTATCTTCAAAAAATTCTGGCAAATCTTGTGAATTCAATGAATAGAAAACTTTACAGACCAAAACTAAACTACCATAAATTACTTTTAATGCTTCTGGATTATCAGCATGAGTTTTAGTTAAATTCATTGTGGCACCAAGCAAATCAGTTAATGGTTTTGCCATTCGATCTAAAACTAATTTAATTTCTTCCCACAGCTCTTGTGATTTAAATTCATAACGATAGCGTTTGAATAGTGAATGAGCTGTCTGTAATATTCCATTAATTACATTAAAATCTCCTGTAGCAAATTTCTCAACCATTTCATTAATTAATTGGGGCCATTTCTTTGGAAAATCATATTTCCCAATAATGCTAACAGCATCACTCAATTGCTTTTGTAATGCAGCCGGTGATTTTAGCATTAGTGTGATAATTAAGTTTTTTATTGCCAAACGATCTGTTTCATGAATTTTATCTGGCCCATCGTTATCCAAATGTGCCGCCCAATTACGTTTAATAAAATTTTTGAAAGCAATTGCTCCAGCAATTCGAATTGTCATATCAATTTCAGTTTTATCAATTAAATTTAATAATAAAATTGAATAATTTTGTTGACATTCTGTGGATTCAAGTAATTTTTCAGCTGGACGACGTACATTTGGATCTGGTGACAATGTTTGTTGTAAATAACCCGCCAATTGCTGCAATGTTGAATCATTGATTTCCATTATTTATTTTTTTTTTTTTTTCAACTTTTCTTTTATATTTTTTATTATAGGTATCCTTCTTTTATATTTTTATTAATTTGAATTAAATTATTCGATGAATTTCATAAATTTTTTTAATTTTTCTTCCTTTTTAAAAAATCCAGGCAGCGGCGTTTTTAAAGAAAAGTTTTTTTTTTGTCCAATTAGGTACTACTCTACTCACTCAAACATTAGCACTCACACTCGCATCGCATTGCAGTCACAAATTCAAATTAAAAACTCAAATAAATAGTGTTTTCGTTCTGCACTTCTAGTATAATTAGAAGGAGTGACAAAGTGACATCTAGTTAAAAAAGTAAAAGAGATATATAGAGACATATAGAGATTTAAGCTAATTTTTGATTTTTTTAGGTTCCGTTCAATTTTAAACACTACTAATTAAGCTCAATTCAGTAATTTTTGATAAAAAATTATTTTAATACGAAAAAATTATTTATATTTCTATATAAAAAAAAAAAAGATCTATACCTACCAAATTGTTTGTTGCGATTAACAAAATAGTTTTCAAAATATTCTGCTAGGTAGAGTACAGCTCACTTAATTTCACCGGCTTTAAAGCCTTTATAAGGAGTGCAAGCAGTCAATTTAAGTTATTTCTAGAAACAGCAGCAGCGGAGGCTTTTTTTTTCACTTCATTTGGAAAAAGTTTTTCTGTTTCTTTGAAAAAAGGAGGAATATCAATCTCAAGAGTTTTTTTTTTCTTAATTCTAAAAATATATAAAGAAAAGAAAATTTTTAAATATTTCAATTAATTAATTAAAAAAAAAAAAAACTCAAACTGGATATGTAAGAAAATTATTTTGTATATTTTAATTTAAAAGAAAAGTGAAATTTTTATTAGATTAGTAGAAGAGTGAAAATTTTGAGAAATTTTTTCTTGAAAATTCAAAATGGCCAATTTTTTTCCTCACAATGAGGGAAAAAAAATTGTTGAAATTCTTACCTAGATTTTTACATTTTTTTTTTTTATGCAATCCTTTAATTTGCAGTGCCTTTTTTTCCCAAGGTTCTTAATATATTATTTTTTTTTTTTAATTATATTTCCAACTTCATATTTTCAAAATTAATTTTCAGTCGACCCATATGTGAAATTAAAAACGTATATATACCTTGCCTACCTATCTATATCTATACCAACTTAACTAGAAGGGGGATGGAATGAAAAAAAGAAAAAAAATTCCTACAAAATTTGTAGGTATGCGGCGGATAAAAATGAACTCCATTTAATTTTAACATAAGGGGACAAATTACTTAACCCTTGCCCAATTTTTTTATTCTTTTAATATTTATAATGACGTCAACAACTATTGTTTTGTCTCGAACTTGAATTTTAGGACGATGGCAATATTTTTTTTCATGGTACCTGTGTATTTACCTGCTACGCTTATACCTACTTAATCTCATTCTTCATATCTGTATTCTAATTCTTATAATAATGACTGGGTACTACCAGATTATGCTTGCCTTAATTTCACATAATGCTAAAATCAATACTTTTATCATTTGAAAAAAAAATTTCTCAATTAGGTATTTCATATCTGGAAATTTAGATCTAAAAAATATTTTACATATCGTAAAGGTAGTTAGATACAGATAGGTAGGTAGATATAGATAGATTATAGGAATATATACGTAACACATTAAAATAAGTAAAAGAATAAAAACTAGGTATCGACCTACCTATCTACCTATATTATTTCTCTTGTTTTAGGTATAATCGAAATGTAGATCGGAACGGAGGACCTCGTCCTAATTATGGTCGTGGTGGTGGTGGAAGCGTTGGTAAACAGCATGGTCCACCTAAAAGTCGCCCAACACCATACAATCGCCCTGGTACTGTTCCAAACAAAGGATTTCCAATGAAAAATCAGATTCAGAAATCAAACTTACCAAAAATTGACAGTCAACAAAATCGTATTCGTTGGGATGCTATGAATTTGCCAGCGTTCGAGAAAAATTTTTATCAACAAACTACAACAAATTTAGAACGTAGTCAAAACGATGTTGATCATTATTTGTCTCGTAATGAAATAACTTTGAAAGGTAAATCAGTACCTCAAGTTGTCTTGGATTTCTTAGAAGGTGGTTTCCCTGATTTTGTTTTGGATGAAATTAAAAAACAAGGATTTAACAAGCCCACAGCAATTCAAGCTCAAGGTAAATACTTTTTTTATCTTTTTTAATTATCTACTTACTAAAGCTTTAATTATTTTTTTAGGATGGCCCATTGCTTTAAGTGGACGTGATTTAGTTGGTATTGCAAAAACGGGATCGGGAAAAACTTTAGCTTACGTTTTGCCAGCAATTGTACATATTTTGAATCAGCCACGTTTAGAACGAGGAGATGGTCCAATCGCTTTAATTTTAGCACCTACTCGTGAATTGGCCCAGCAAATTCAAGTAGTTGCAAACGATTTCGGATCTCGAACACGTGTAAGTAATACTTGCTTGTTCGGTGGTGCTTCTAAGCATTCACAAGCAAGAGATCTTGAGCGAGGAGTTGAAATCGTTATCGCAACACCGGGAAGATTATTAGATTTCTTAGATCGAGGAGTTACCAATTTGAAGCGTTGTACATATTTAGTATTGGATGAAGCTGATCGAATGTTAGATATGGGTTTTGAACCTCAAATTCGCAAAATAATGGAGCAAATTCGCCCCGATCGTCAGGTTTTGATGTGGAGTGCAACTTGGCCGAAAGAAGTTCGTAACTTGGCTGAAGAATATTTAGATAATTATGTTCAAATAAATATTGGTTCATTAAATTTGGCTGCAAATCATAATATTTTGCAAATTGTTGATGTTTGTGAAGAACTGGAGAAAGAAAATAAATTGATGAAACTTTTAACAGAAATTGCATCCGAGGCTGAAACAAAAACAATTATTTTTGTTGAGACAAAGAAACGAGTAGACGAAATAACTCGATTGATAGCAAGATGTGGTTATCGTGCTGCTGCAATACATGGTGATAAATCTCAGCAAGAACGTGATTATGTTTTAAACTCATTCCGCATTGGTCGACCATCAATTTTAGTTGCCACCGACGTGGCAGCACGTGGATTGGGTAAGAAATTATTTTTTTTCTTTTAGAGAATGTAGGAAAAAAAACATAAATGATATTTCTTTTCGGGCAACAGCGAATATTCTATAAAAGTAAAATCATACTAATGTTGTATGAGCACAACATTATTTAATTTTTTTTAAGTTAGTGTATCAAGTTAATGCAGAATTTTTGTTATCTTATAAATTTCTTCTGAATTGGTAAGCCAATAATTTGCTTGCACTAACTAATACGTAATTGAAATTTGTTAAAGAGAAATAAATTGTCTGAAAAACAAATAGTAATTAAATTCGCCAAATGCCCAATTTGAAGAAATTTAATAAAAAAGAGAAGAGAAAAAGTGAATACATTAAGAACATAAAATTTTTTTGTTGAAATTATAAGTCAGTCAGATTTATTACCAGAAACGGCCGCTAAATACTTTTTTTAAACTATACTTCATTTAAAAAACGATATGAATGCAATTCACAGATTCAGTGCAAAAGTTTTAATAAATAATGGAGAAGTGTTTATACAATACAGAATTGGTGGTAGCAGTCAAAAATTGAAAAATTTAATTAATTTTTAAATTTCTATCAAAAAACATTAATACTAATATTTAATTTTATAATTGTTGATTCTTTGAAATTAAAAAAAAAAATGTATTTTTTTAAATCGAAAAAAAAGAGCAAATTCAACTTAACATGAACAAGGCGATGAAAAGCAGGCAAATAGGTTCATGGCTTCTCGGATATTAGTTAAATTGCTTACTGGATAATTGTGAAGTTTTAAAAAAAAACTAAAAACATTTGATTTATTTGATAGGTCGTATCTTTATTATTTACTACTTTTGGATTATTGTGTTTGGATTATACGTAAATGTTTAGTTATGACGTGAAAATTTTATAACTGATTTATTCCTGAGTTAAATGTTAAACTGATAATTATTATAGGATCATTTGTTTGTCTGCTGCCTACCATGATCGTTCTATAAATAAAATTCTTCCATTTAAATTTCTCAGATTTTTTTTTTAAATTATTTTTTTAGTTAAATTGATTTCCGAATCTACTACACAATTGTCAATTAGGATGTTTTGTTTAGTTCTGTTTCTATAGTTCATTGAATTAATAACTAATTGCTAAACTTGAACTTTTATAAAAACTTAATCAAAATAATTTTTTTTTTTTTAATTTTTAACCTATCAAATGAAATAGTCTAGTAAGCACTTTCTTATTTAATATAGAAATTTTTAATTATAAAATATATTTTTTAATTTTCATCTAACTAGTTTGTATAAGCCTTTTTTATTTTCATGCATACTGGAACTGTGTTGAAAAAGGTTATTTCCTAAGAGCACAGGAAGAGCTAGATTAAAAAGACATTCAAAAATTTTTATTGACATTTTTGAAACTTGTGTAAAATAAGATTGATAAAGTTAGGTTGGATACTACAATATACGACGTTGATATTTTTTTTATTTATTATTTCTCACAGTTTTTGGATTTAAATTAATGATTAATTATTTGAGTACACGAAATTCTTGGCTCTTATTTTCAAACTTTGTATCTTTATTTAATATTTTATATTGCGATACAATATTGTAAATTTTTTTCTATCAAGAGTCTCTTCTTAATAAATAGAAAGATTAAAATTTTTCTTTCAGCCAAAATAAAAAAATTCTTATACACAAAAAAAAAATGTCAAAAAGAAATTGACGAAATGTCTAAAAAAAAATTTTCGTTGACTCCAGTGTTCTCTTCATTTTTATTTTAATAATTATTAGCATTTTAATATTTACATGCATTCTTTCGATTAGGCATTATATTGAAAAAATAATAATAGTGTGTATTAAAACTAAATTTAATTTTTAATTTAAGTAAATCAAATTTATGAAATGAATTCGTTGAAATTATTTTTTTCTTTTTTTTTGTTACAATGAATTTATATTTGTTGAAAATTCTAAAAATTTGAGCAATAACTGAAAACACCGGCGTTGGTCTCATTAAACTTTTTTATAAGCAAAGTAAAATTTCGCAAATAATGTACATTACATGAATAAGTATAAGACAAATGTACATATTTACTTTCTTTCTGATATTATTTATTTTTTTTTAATTTAAACCTTTCATTAGATAATTTTAAATAAAATAATCTTTTGTAACTATAATAACTTACTCATCTATAATTAAGATAAAAAAAAAAATTGTAAAACTGTCAGTAATAATTCAGGGGAAAAATAGGACATAATACAGTCAGACTAAAATTTCATGACATTTTTTTTTTTCAAAATTTAATGTTTCATTTCCTATAAATAGTCTTAAGGCTTTTAACGTTTAAGTTCAACTAGTAACATTCTAATTAAAAAACATATTTTTTGTATTTTGTTTCTTAAATTTATGGAAAATAATTCGAGTTCAATCTAAAACTGGGACGAGTAAATAAAGAATATTTTTGCTTATAAAAATTTTAAAAACCAATATCGTGTTGACCCGGAATTCGGTTAGTCGTGTTGATGACATTGCGATTAAGTCCAATGGATACGTTTGAACGGGGGTAAAGCCAGATATATTTTTACAAAAGTTTGTTTTATCTTGGAAACAGTTTATTTTTTTAACATTAAAAATTCACAAAAAAATTCAATTTTTTTATTTTCGTAAAATTTATTTCTAACTTAATTATACCCTGAAAATAACTAAAAAAAACTTTTGTATGAAAATACATAGAATAGTTCGAAATAACAAAAAAAAGAATTTTTTTTATAGAAATAAAATATTCGAAATAAACTAAATTTATTTTTGTGAAAATAGAAGTGCCATATTTTTTCTCAAATATGGTGTGAAAGTAAAACATTTAAGAGGACCTCTGCAATTGATATGTTTAACTTAAACAGCGAAACATAATTTTAAAGGAAAAGGTAACCAGTAAATGTTTACAATGGTCTTTTAATATCAATACGGAGAATTTGACATTTCAGTTAAAAAAAATAATCATTATTATTGTAAAGGCTTTTTACTTTGCAGCCAGATCGAAAAGCCTCCTCACTTTGCAGCCAGATTGAAAATTCAACATAAATTCAACAAGAAAAAATAAAATTTAGATAATAATATACATTATGATATAAAAAAAAATTGACTCAAAAGAAAAGTAGTGCCTTTTAAAAATTAAAAAAAATCGGCCTCTATAAAAATATTTGACTGACAAAATATATTTTTTTTAATAAAAAAAGTTTTACGTCATAAATATTAATATTTTTTTTTAAATAAAATTTTCCACAAAAAATGTTATGTTTACCAAGGAAATTAGATTCGAAAAGGGATTGAATTAAAGTTTTTTTTTTTTTATTTAAAATTAAAAAAAAATATTTGAAATTTCGATAAAATTTTAATTATTATACCTATTTATATTAAATTTTTATTGTGTTAAATAGTATCATTCCTTAGTAAATATAACTTCCTTGATATATTATATTTATATACATATAATCATAAAAGTGGAAATTTAAAAAAAAAAAATAATACAAATTCAGAAACAAAAATGGACTTCGATTTTTTTCACATAAAAAAAATAAAAAAATAAAAATTAATAAAATTAGTGTGTGGGTAAAACATAATAATATGAATATGAATTTAAATTAAGTGCAAAAAAACATGTTGATGACCAAGTTCAACAACACAAATATACTTTTATTCAATAATTGGTTCAATAATTTAGTCGTATTATTACGTCTATCATACTTATATTCATATCTACTTGTTTAAAATAACTAACTATTATCTGTCAAAATGCGATTAATTAATTTTATATTTCCATCAAGAGTCGGCAATATCTTATTTTTATTACAGATTGAACTTTATTTTTATTTATGTGCAGTAGGCAATACATTTATTTTCAGTTTGATTTGAATTTAGATTGTAATTTGTAAGGAATTGATTATGTTAACTAACATACATAATACAGTTCCAAATCAGCTTTTATGATGTAACGTACGTCAGATTTTAATGTAATTCTTAATGTTGATTTATATTTATCTTAATTAGGGTTATACAATATTAATTTTCAATTCTAGCGTTTCTTTCAAATTATCAAAATAAAATATTTGAAGTCGGATAATTTTTAATATAATAATATAAAATTTGTAACTATTAAATTATAAATACCGAAATTTCACTTTTTTTTCGATTTTTAATTGAAGGAAAATTATTTTTTGTTCACAATTTTTGACAGATTTATATGTAGTTGGTACATTTAAGCAGTGATAGAAACACTTAAAAATTTTACATTTAACATTTATAAAAAAAATCTTGATAGACTTATTTTTAACACTTAGCTTAAAATTTATTGTTTTGCCTGCTCGCATTTTTATTCGACTCTCGAGCTTCGATTTTTTAGGATTTGAAAAAAAAAAAAAAAAAAAAAAAAAAACTATTGCACAACTTTTCACAGGTAAGTTATTTTTTTTTTCTTGCATAAAACTTACTAAATTTTTAAATTATTTATTTACAAATAATAAGTTATAAATTAAATCCAAATTACGAAGTCGAGGTCATTTATTTAAAAAAAAAAAAAAAAAAAAATACAAAGAAAATCGAAATGAAATTTTTGTTCAATATTTCTTTTTACATTATTACAAAATATAGGTATTTATTACAAAAAAAAATAAATAAATTTATAATTTTTTTTTTAACTTCCTATCCTTATCCTTTCCTTTTAAAAAAATCATCTATTTAATTTTATATAATTAAAAAAAAAAAAATTGATAATGATTGACAAAAATGAAGATGTCGAGGATGTGAAATTTGTTATAAATTACGATTATCCAACAAATTGTGAAGATTATATTCATAGAATTGGAAGAACTGGTCGTTTGAATAATACAGGAACTGCATATACATTGTTCACTCCACAGAACACAGGTAGTTTTAAAAGATTAATTTGCATTCCAATTGATAATATTATTTTCTCAAGTATCATCTAATTTCATGACCTAAATTTTTTTTTTATCTATAATAACAATATGTAGTGTAAATGAGGCCGTGAAAGCATTAGTGAAAAATTAATTATTTAGATATATATACAAGCGATTTAATCTATCTATAAAATCAAATGCAAAAATTATTATAAGTTTTATAATCTAATGAACGTTTTGAAACCTAGTAGATTTATTGCTGTGATTGAGTTTACATCACATTTTTATTATTTAACATCATTAACTCAGTTTTGAAAACTTGTGCAGATTACCTCAAATATAATATATGTATACTATCCGATATGGGCGCGAAAGTTTCTTCGCTTTAGCCTTTTTATTTTATTTTTTTAATTTTTAATAATATAATTTTCCTTACAAAGTTTGTCGCGAACGGATGTCAAAGGGATATTTTATGTTCGTTCTGGGATCATTTAGTTAAAAATAAAAAATATTCAATTTGAATAAATTTTACTGTTAAGCACAATATTTTTTTTTTAATAATTTAGAATTAAAAGACTAAGAGTTCAATTGGGATGCAAATAGTTAAAAAATATAACTAAAAAAAATTAAATTAACTATAAAAGTGTACATAGGAACTTAAAAATAGAAAATATTTAGGAACTATCTTGTTCCAAAATTTTAAGAGTTGATCGACAAAACTTTTATTGCTTATTTTATTTTTTTTTCTATGATATGATACTTACCGGTTTAAATACCTAAATTTTATTTCAATTTATAATTTTTTCATCTAGCTAAAGCGACCGATTTGGTCAATGTCCTGCAAGAGGCTAACCAGGTAATAAATATTATTCTACATTATTAGAATTGAATTGAACTTATAATTGTATTATTTTTTAGTCAATAAATCCTAAATTAATGGAAATGGCAAGCACAATGCCCCGTGGTAAAAATAAGGGCCGTTTCCCGATACGGTCCCAGGCACAACGTCCTGGTCCAATGCAAAAACATCCGGCATATAAGTCGGTTCCCAATGCTGGTGGATATCCACGACAAAATGATTATCATAACAGAGCCCCAAAACCGCCTGTAAAAGATTTTTCTCGACCACCTCACCAAATGAACGACCAAGAACATGCTCAAAGATCTATTGCAGAGAGGTCAAATGTTCAAAGATCAAATGGTCAAATGTCACGCTTCTCAGCAGCGAATAATGGAGGTGATGATAGAAGTGGCTTCAAAAAAGACAATAATCTCCGGTATTCAAATGGAAATACACGTTTTGATCATGCACGTTTTGAACAATCGGCTAAACCAACGTCTATAATGCCACCAAATGGAAATTCTTATTCAGTTCATTCACATTATTCTCGACCACCACCACCACCACCACCCATGGTGCAAAATTCATCTTCAAGCAATATGTATGCTTTTAATTTATATGCTTATCCACCGTCTCAACCAAAGTAAAAAGATTAAGAAGTAGAAGGCATAATTTGTTTTTTTCACAATGCTTCATAACTTCTGATCCTAAACTAATTCTAACTTATTTTTTTTTTCGTAAAGTGTAGTTGTAAAACTAATTTATTTTTAACACTAAATTTCTCAAAGTTTCTCAATTTTTAATATTTGAAACCCTGTCACTTCACCATATAAAAAAATTCCTAATTAAAGATTTCTATCTAATAAAATTGAAGAAAAAACCATGATGTACATTCCAGACAAATGAATATAGAAATATATTGCAATAAATGTAAGAAAAAAAAATAGTTTTTTTTTAAGCAAAAAAGCAATTTAATTGTCCGAATTTTGTAGACAATTCTTCAAATTTTGGGTAATGAATTTATCTAATTTAAATTTGAGCTTTGAGATATTGCCGATCAGGCAAGAATTCTTAGTTTCGGTTTTTTGAAATATTTTTTTTTATTTTCGATACAATTCAAACTAATTAAAATTATCTTTCAAATCAAAATAATATTTTCTTAACCAATTTTAATTAAAAAAGTTGAAATAGATAGTGTTCATGAAGTTTTATAAAAAAAAAAAAAATTATAAAAATCCTATCAAAACAGTTGTCTTTACGCTTTAATTAATGCAGTTTTTTATCTAATTTGATGCAGATTTAATTCTTTCTAACATTTTTACCATTTTAAATTTTTTTTTTGACAATTAAAAAAATGTATTTTTAATGTCATTAAAGATATTTAATGGATTTAACATTATAATCCCTCAAAGTTTCCTTAAATATAGGTTTAAAAAATAATTGGCAAACAGAGACTTTCAATATTTGCCAAAACTTAATGAAATAGAACTATTCTTTAATTTTCAACTCAACTAAATAGCTGGTCAGAGAATAATTAATGAAAAAATAATAAATTTAGTGAATTTTCAAATATAAAAGTATTAAAAAAAACAAAGTAGGTTAATAATTTAACAAAAATTTCATAATTATCTTTATTTAAATAAAATTGAAATCTTTAATTATTTTAGTGGTTTATGTATAACATAAAAAATAAAATATCAAATAAAATAATAAAATACCTATAATACTGTTTTAAATTTTCTTTAGGTACCATTAAAACAAATGGGTTTATTTTTCGATGTTTTAATATTTACTGGATAATTTATTTTGCAACGGCTGGATTTCTTTTAAAATATAAGGAAAAAAATTCGAAAATTACGATGATAACTAGTTAGTAATCAGTCACACTAGAAATTTGAGTGAAAATATTTACTTTCTGTTTGATTTGTATATTTGTTATGAAAAATGTGCTTACATTTATATTTTGGACTTTTTTATCAATAGAATGTAATTTTTCTGAATTGATTAAAGCAAAACTGTTAAGAATATGAAGTTGAAATTTAAAACGAGCAGCAGTAGATAAACAGATTTCGGTTTTGGTTGGCTAATATTTTTAGACTCAAATTTTTCAACATTGCTAAAACTTGATGTTTAAAAACCAAATAAAATATAACTATAGTTATTTTATTATTTTAAAAACCAACGACGTAATTTTTGTCTTTTAATTGCTTAAGACTGCCAAATTGAATTCGGTGCTTTCCAATGATTCAAATTGAACATCAAATTTTCTCCAAAAAGAAAAAGCTTCTCCTGTACTTTTATCATGTGTCATCATATTAATTGGATTTTCAGAATATCTTTCTTTCATTAACATAAAATAATTTTCTTGAAATTCAATTGAATCGTAATAGGGCCAACTAAAATTTTAATAAATACATAAATTTAAAAAAATATAATAATATGTAGGTAGGTACTCACATTTTAATCCCAAAATTATTTTCTGTATTACTTATTATTTGTATCAATTTCTTTAATTTTGAATCAAAATAAAACATATCACCAAAAACATCACCATAGTCTATAAAAGAATTGTAAGCACAATTTTTTGTTATGCGACAATAGTACAAGCTTTTGTCAATGTATCCTTCAGTTGAAACAACCATTTCCCTTGGATCAAAAGATTCAACTGTTCTATTAATATTGCAACAAGTTTTTCCACCAATCATATAAATTCTTCCTTCTAAAAAATGGACAAAAAAATATATTTTTTTTTTAATAAAATAAGTTATAGATGAAGAAATTTTGTGACTGTAAAATGTAAGAGAATTTGGACGTGATATGAAGTCTATTTTATTTAGTGCAACATAAAAAATATCGATAATTTCCATATAATGTTTAAATATGACAATCATATGATTTTACTTAATTTGAATGAGCTTACTTACGAGATTACGACCAAAATAAAACTAAATTACCTGATTCATATATTCCGAAATTACTTCGACTATTTTGCATATTAGATCCTTTCACCCAAATCCCTGTACTAAGATCACAAATGCATATTGAATTTGAATGTTCCCCACCACATGCGTAAATTTTATTCTGATAATGAATTATACTGTGCCTTGATTTTGCTTCAGATAATGAAGTAAAATTTTTTATGGTGTTCAAAAACGGATCATAAATCCAACATTTTTTCGATGAAATTCCATTAGATATGAAAAGTGAATTTAATCCAATTGCGCAAGCTGCAAATTCGGATCCAAATTCATGAGATAATAATGTTGAGAAACTTGCATCATCAATATTTAGTTTATGAATTCCTTTATTAGTAACTGCAAAAATTTTGGTCGTTGTTGTTAAGAGTTTTTCTTTCTTGATTTTCAAATATTTTGTTACTTTGGTTTTGAATTGTTGATCTTGATGCATTAAATCATCTGCAGCAATTTCTTTCTCAAAAAAACTATCCGAGAAATTGAAGAAATCAATGTGTTCTATTAACAGAGGAATAAATTTTTTTCTTTCTTCAAAACTTATTCCCAACCATTTTCTTAATAATGTGTAAAGCTTCTCATGTGAATTATTGAAGATGATATTAGATGGAAACATGCTGAGCTAGACAAAATTTAAAATTATACGGTAATAAATTTTATGTTGGAATGGAGTCAACTCACTTCTTTGGCTGACAATTCATTCAAATAAACATCAAAGAATGTATTAAATTGTTCGTAAATGCATTTAAAACAAGCCTCCATTAGATAACCATCAAAAAATTTCACTAGAGAAATAAAAAAAAAGAGAATTCATTTAAAAGTTATTTTGAAATTTCATTTGAAGTCTTGCAAATTTATGGGTTTTTAATTTTTCATTCTATCAACTAAATTTAGAATTTAAAAATTGAAATTATAAAAATTTATTTAATGGTTTCGTTTCGGTAAAAAAAAAAAAAAAACCAGAAAATACCTTGGATTTAACTACTATTTAGAAATGAGATTGCTATTTAAAAGCAATATTTTTTCGTACCTACCAGAGTGTTGGTAAATATCAAAAACGCTTTCATTACTGATAAAGTGGGAAACAATTTTTCCTATAAAAGATTTAAAGCTCGGCAAATCATAAAATACAGCTGCTTCATGCAATGCAATAGCATCAATTAATGATATCTCTTTGATTTTAATTTTACCACTGTAAATAAAATTCATAATAATTTCAAATAATTTTCCTGTAATTGGATAGTCCAATTCAATAATTTTTTGTTTTGATTCCTTCCAATCACCTAAAAGTAAATGAATAAAAATTGAATAATTAAAAAAACACAATTTTAGCGAATGTTTTTTTTAGGTAATTTGAAATAAAAGTACTGAATGGACAACAAATTAATATTTTGCCAAAGCAGTTAATTTTAAACAGTTAATTTATTATAGATAAGTTCATAACACACTTTTACTTATATAACACACTTTTACTTTTATTTTTAATAAATTGACCTATTTCTTAAACATTTATTAAAAATAAGTCTTTCTTTTTTAACGTTTGGTATAGCACCTGATATCCGTTAAATGAACGTACAAAAGTTATTCATTCCCGTTGTGAACATTATAGGTACTCAAAAAAAAAGAACTTAATAAAATTAGAATAGAAAATATTTAGAAATTGAAAATATAACTTAAAATCGATGTGCATGTGCTATAATATAATATTTATAATAATTATATTTACCATTAAACATTGTTTCAAAATAACTACTTCCCGAACTAAGAACAAATTTATGAGTTTTAAAGTAAATTCCATCAATAGTTTTTAAAGTAACATCACAAAACTAAAATAAGAATTTTAAAATTAGAAAGCAATAGAAAAAAAAATTGTTTTTAATATACAAACACAAAGTACCTGACCATTTTCTCGAAATTCATTTTGTTTAAAATTTTTTTCAAATAAAAATTCACTGTCAATGAATTCTTTATCAATGATTTTAATATTTTCCATTTTTAGAATAAATTTTTTTATCATAAGGAAATTAATTATTCACATAAAGAAAATTAATTTTCCTCAGAATTTTTTTATTCAATAAAATAATTTTTCCTTTCTATTTTAATCTAATTTTATTTTATTTTCCCAACCAATATGTTCTCGTGTGAAACATTTAATATTTTTTAATATGACATTAAACATTTTTTTTTAAATTTATTTTTGTAACAAAAATATATAAAAAGCTTTTAAAAGCTAATACATTTCTATAAAAAAATTTCAATAACACCTAAACCTATATATAAGAAGTTTTTGTCGAAATTACCCATTAACAGATGAAAATAAACGCGTTTTAATAGAGCTGTTTTTGGTTACTTTTTCATATCCACCTATTTTTCATAATTTGACATCAGAACAACAGAATGAAAAATATATTTAACTTTTTATTACCATAAAATTTATTTATACCTACAATGCAAATAAAAATTTTTCTTTTAATTTATTATTATAAAGTAATATTGTATAAACTAAATCGCTTTATCTAAGAATTGTAAAATGTATTTCTTAAACTTTTAGCTCGTTAAGGCTGTTAAATAAAATTCTGTACTTTCAACTGATTCAAACTCAATATCAAAATATTTCCACTGCGAAATTGGTGAAATTTCATGTTTCATCATAATGGGTTTTTTATTATGACATGTAACCAGATAAAACTGTCCATCAAAAGCGATCGTATCGAAATTAGGAACTCTAGAATATTGAAAAAATTCATTATTAATAATTGTGTTGTAATACATACAATAATGTAATATTATTTAAAAAAAAAATTTTTTTCGCCTCAAAAAACTGAAATAAATATATCACAACAATTTTTTTGTTTTTAATTTTATATAACAAAAAAAACTAAGCCAAAAATAATAGACATTAATATCTGAGAGTTGGCTTTAAAGTTAAGCGCAAATTGATTTTAAGTTAGATCTAATTTTTACAATTTAAATGCTTTTAAATATGAAATTGTCTTAATAAAGTTTAAGCCTCATTTTCTTAAATTACATGTTTAAATTATGATCATTTTCTTCATTATCAATCACTTTTATGATTTCTTTCGTATTTGAGTTAAAACCAAGCATATCACCATACGTGTCACCATAATCAATAAAAGAGTTTCGTCCACAATTTTTTGTTATTCTTGTAAATCCAAATGCTTCAACATTATTAGCTTCTACCATAACTTTTAGTTCTCTTGGATCAAACGATTCTACAGTTGTACTAGAGCTTCGACAAGTCATACCTCCAATCATGTAAATTCTCCCATCTAAAATTAAAATTTAAATATATTAAAAATATCGATAAAATTATATAAAGAAATCGCTTAAAAAAGTAATACTGATGTCACTAAATTTACATACTTGATTCATATATTCCAAAATCACTGCGACTATTTTGCATTCTACATCCACACTGCCAAATACCGGTATTTATGTCACAATAGTAAATAGTGGATTCATGTTCACCACCGCATATGTAAATTTTACTATCATAATGAATCATACTATGCCCGAATTTTTTTCTTGTCATTGGAGCGAAGTCTTGCAATTTATTTAGATAGGGATCATAAAACCAACACTTATTTGAATTAATTCCTCCATAAATGAATACGGCGTTCATTCCAATAGAACAAGCAGAAAATTTTGATTCAAATTCCCACGGTAAAACTGTTGTGAATCGTTTGTTTTCAAAACATAATTTGTTAATGCCTTTATTTGTTATTGAATAAATTTTAAGAGACCTTGTGCATGAAGGTTGAGGCAACTCAACATTTTTTTCAAGTTTAGTTTTATAATATTCAGCAACCTTAGCTCCAATAAGTGGATCTAATAGAATTCTTTCGTCAGTTAAAACTTGTTTTGATAAAAATTCATCAGAGAATGTAAGAAAATTTATTTTTTCTATCAAAAGGGTTAAAAAATCCTTTCTTAACGCGAAATCTGTTGTTATCCACTTCGTTGAATATGAATAGAGTTTTTCATGATAATCATTAAAAATATCACTAGATGAAAATTTACTGAACTAAAATAATATTAAATTAATATTAATGTATTATTATTTTATTTTAGACAAAAAAAAGATTACAAACAACATTAAAATCGGTAATTATTATTAATACTAAATATACTATATATATAATACAGCCAAGGGAAATTTTTGTTTTTATTAATTTCTTATTACCAGATTAAAAAATATTTACCTCTTCGGCCGTCAAATCGTTTAAATATTTATCGAAAAATTCATCAATTTGTTCCACAATATGCTTCAAACAAGATTCAATTAACTCGGTATTTAGGAATTTCACTGCAAAAATATACGAAATATTACAATCTACAATTACAATTTACAAAAAAAAATTTAAACTCTTAAATATATTTCTTGCCAGAATGTTGAAATATTCTTAAAATATTATTGTTGTCTATAAAATTGGCAATTATTTTTGCACTAAATTTTCCTAAGTTTTCCAAATTAAAGAATATTGCTCCTTCATGTAGTTCTAAAGCTTCGTCCAGTAACAATTCTTTAGGATCCACACAAGAACTATAAAAATATTTTAAAATAATTTTAAAACAATTTGCTGATATTGGCAGATCCAATTGGATTTCATCCAGGTTCGATTCTATCCAATCACCTTAAATTTGAAAATTTTAATTAATCATAAAAAATAAATAACAATTGTACTAAATCTCAAATGTGATGTTGATTGAATAAGTCACGATTGAATAACTAACGAAATAATAGAATGGATTCTATAATTCAACCTAAGATTAATGTACTTGTTCTTTTCTTCTATTTATTTAATACTGGAGAAAATGTACGGTGTAGAAACAATTAAATTAACGCCCAAGAAAACGTATTTTCAAAAAATATCATATTTGAGATACCAAAATTTAAAAAGTATTGGCTTAACAATAATTATATTTACTATTAAAAAGACCATCAAAATAATTGCAACTTGCACTGAGTATTATTTTGTGTACCTTAAAAGATGTCCCATCGCTGGTTTTTAAAAGTATATCATAAAACTGAAAATAAAAATATTTAAATGTACTTACATAATTAATTTTTTTTTTAAATAATTTGGTTTTTGCAACTTACTCGTTCCCTTTCCCTAAATTCATTTTCTTTCAAAGATTTTTGAACAGAAAATTCTTTGTCAGTAAATATTTCTTCATTTTCATTCAAGATTTCCATTTTTGGAATTTATGAAATTTATGATCAATTTATAAAAAACAAAATTTGATTAAATTAAAATTGTATATATTTATGTATTTAAAAATTGTTTTATTGATTTTTTAATGTTTATTTTATGGATTTAACTATTGTTTTTGATCAATTGAACTTAATGATCATATGCATCGTTCTTAATAAATTGAGCAAATAAAGCTTTTGAAAAACTTTTCATATGAAAAAGATTTCTATGCTTTTTGAAAAACTATTTTTGGAAACAGCAATACCTTCCATTTGTGTGTTTGTCACATTTACTAGTTAAATCAAAAATTTTGTTTTCAAGTAATATTTCTTTAATTCGGATGTAAATATTATGCACATAAATAAAGCTAAATAGTAGGTAAAAACGCCGACTGCAGTAAAAATTAAGATGCCATTTTAATTTTTCTTTGCTGAGTCTCAAATTTTACTGCTAATAGCTTTCCAAAACAAAAAAATGTTGAGCCCGTAAATCAGCGATGAGAAAAAAAAAAGTGACAAAAATTTTTTTTTCCTTTATAATTTTTTATTAAATTTTATAATAAAAAATCAAAAAAAAAAAACACATTTTAAATAATTCATAAGTACATTTTATTTTTAATACTAATATTTTAATATAAATGTGCTTTGGCAAGAGCTACAATTGGGGCAGCGGTGGGAACTATTGGGTATTCTCCAGCACTTGCAGCTATATCTAAATGTGAGTATTTAATAGGTAAGGAAGAATTCAAACCATGTTTATCAAGGCCAGTGGCAACAATCATAAATGCAGCTGGAACCTATAAGAAAAAAAATATTTACAATGATTTAAAATTAATTTTTACGAAAATAATGATATCGCAAGGAATTTTATTATTTTATTAGTATAAAAAGTGATTATCTAACCTGATGTCCTCGAGGAGTTCTACTGGATGCTTCATTATTACATTGCACCAAATCTTCACCTATAACTTTGGCTGAATTAAATTCAAAATCATCTTGTCGAAGGGTAGAAATTTCAAAAGGTTCGCCCATTTCTTCCCCGATTTGTTGTAATTTGAGTGCATGGCCAGTTTTTCTGGCAACACTATTATCAATAACAACTGAATATCCCTCACCCATGGCTATACACGCATGACCGGTTAAAGTGGCAATGGTAAATATATGTGGATCTGGCGATGTCTTAGCTAGTTCTTTCATTTGACATAAAGCATCAGCCATACACAATCGACCTTCAGCATCGGTGTTGCCAATTCTTACTCTAACACCGGCTCTAGAAGTAATTATTTCATCAGAAACATAGCATTCTTCTCCAACGGAGTTTCTAACCATACACATTGCAGCAATAACGTGAGTATGAGAAGGTTTCATATCACTGACAACTTTCATAAAACCAGCAACAGCAGCAGCACCGCATTTGTCCCTAGACATTCCTGCCATTATTCCACCTACAAAAGACAATTTTCTAGTTAGGAATTGTTTATATTATTTTTGATTACGGAAGGAAATAAACAAGAATTTTTGTAACAAAAGATATAGAAAAGTACCTCGTAAAAAATTATGGAGCCCAAGTTCAAGGTTTTTTTTTAGTTTCCTTTAATACCGTAAACGAATATCATTCAGTCATAGGTCATATAATTATTATCTATCCAACACACTAATTTTCGTAGGAATCCATTGAAAATTTTAAAATACATAAACATTATACAAAAATTATTTAAATTCTTGATAGGACGAGACTCAGACCCGCAAACCCAAAATTGAAAGTGAACGATATTGAAATCGAATTTACAGTTCATTAGTTATAAGAATTTTAATGGTGAACGGACGGACGGAAAGAGTGAACAAAATTCATATACGAATTTTGAAATAAAAAGTAAAAATATTAATGCACAATATTATATTTCAATCTCATAATCATGTCACTTGAATTCTTACCAGCTTTAATATCAGCGCCACCAGTATCATAAGTTACTCCTTTACCTACAAGCATTAAAGTTTTTCTTGCCTTTTCTGGTGGCACATATTCCAAAATAATAATTCGACCTTCATGACGCTTCACGGATTGTGCAGCTCGATTAACAGCCTCAAATAATGGATAGTCTTTTCTTATTACATTAATATCAGAAATTACAACAATTTTAATATTATCACAACTTATATAATTTTTTACATATTTTTCTACTTCAGGAGGTGACATTCTTTCTGGATCTCCAATGCCAATATCACGACAAATCATTCTTCCCGTTTCGAACAGAAGTGCTTCTTTAAAAACAATTTCAGAACTTTTTTCATTGAATACAAAAGAAATTGATTGAATTCTGTTCTTTTTTTCAGGCACATCTTCACGTAATTGAATTGGCTAGAATAAAAAATATTAAAATCAATGTTAATTAAATTACAAAACATTAGTGCTTCACCCTTAAAAAAATTTAAAAATTTCAAATTCTGAATTTCAAATTCCTAATGTATTTTGTTAGTGTAAAATTTCAAATTTTTTTTTGTTGTTGTGAATTTCAAATACACGCCTCAGAGCGTGTATTTGAAATTCACAACAACAAAAAAAAATTTGAAATTCAAGTTCTGTCATTCTAATTGTCAAATCAAAAAAAAAAAACATGCCAGATGAAAAAAATTCCGCAAATTTCCTGAGATTTTTCTTGTACAATAATTTTTTGTTCATAATTTTTTCCAGATATAATAAAATCCCCTAAATTTAGGGAAAGAAAATCCTACTCTGGCAGCTTTGTTATTAATATTTGAAATTTATGAAAAAAAGTGAAAAAAAGTGTTCACCCGAAAACTTTTTTTTGACATTAAATTACACTAACAAAATACATTAGGAATTTGAAATTCAGAATTTGAAATTTTTAAATTTTTTTAAGGGTGAAGCACTATTGATAGTAATTTTTTGTTAAGCTTAATATTTTTTTCTATTATTTTATTTGCTGATATTGGCATAATATGGCATTTTTTTTTAGTATCTTATTTGCATCTAAAAATATTTAAAGAAAGGATCTTGCTAAAACCCAGCTTTCCGGGAATTTTTTCGAAGTTTGGTTTTTTATTCCCTGGACTAGTCATATAAATACTAAAGCGAATAATTTGCTTTAAAAAATGCATCATAAAAACTTACAACGTATAGTTCATAAAATGCCGCCAATATTGTACATAATTCTATATTTTTAAATTGCTCCGACGAAGGCACTAAAAATGCGATTTTCTGAAAACCAGCTCGTACTGCTCGATTTATTGCCTTCATAGTTGCTGTTTGATAAACTCTGACATCATGATAATCACTTAAATTTCCAATTGGTGAATAAATCACCGGAAGATTTTTAATACGAATTATAGAAATTTCATTATCAAATGCCTTATCAAATGATCTGTACTCATTGAATACGCCTTTTAATTCATTTGGAACATTTTTATCGATAACACATAAAGCTTCACAGTTATTTGTATCAAATAAGCTTTCAATACTATTTTTCCAAAAATAAACTTTGCATGGTAGAAATCTGAAAAATGATTAAAATGTATATTAAGGTATGTAGGTATGCATGCATTTAAATTAATTTTCCTAATGAAAAAAAAAACAAAAGAAACATAAACTAAAGATTTGCTTAGTCACAAAGAAATGACTTTGTTGAAAAACAATTTTCGCAAAAGTAATAAGCTTATCTGGCAGTTTATTACATTCTAATTTTTTGTTTGCAATAAAATTATATAAAATTTAGAAAGTAAAGTTTCTCCGAACTACTTTTAAGTAATCAAATCGTATCGTCCAAACATTAAGTTGATAACTCGAAAGACACAACAAGTTGTGTCTTTCGAGTTATCAACTTGGACGCTACGAAATAGTTAAGAGTAGATTAAAGTATAACCGTATTGATGCATCAATATTGTCTTTGCCTACCATTTAAATCTTTTTTTATTCTTTGACTTTCACACCCGACCCGTTTTCACATTTAGGTATATACCTCAAAAAAATCTAGAACCAGTTCTAGACGGCATTTGAGATATTTCAAGTACAAAATAAGCCAAGGCCCAAAGCGAAAGACAAGGCAATCTAACAACTAACAAAAAATTTTTTTTTACAAAAAATGTCTTCTTGAAATTTTTACTTACTTTTCCAATTCGGTCATCCTTAATCCTTCAGTTTAGAACTTCGAGAAAATATATGTATTTATATCTAAATTACCTACTAATTCACTGCTGCGAATAATTACTGATATTGTGCTGCTGATTAAACTTAATCGTAAAAAATAATTAAAATGGTAAAAAAATACACAAAGCAATAAATAGATTATAATAGAACTATATAGAAATAGAAGTACAATAAATTTTTTTTTATTTTCGACGTTGCCATATTCGGTTGTATTGAAATCTTGAATGGCAGGTAGATTCGATTGTGATATTATTGAAGCGAGCAAAGCATTGTAAAAAATGAAGTCATTAATAATTCTGTGGCCACAAGACATAACCATTTAAGTCGAGTTAGGCGGTTATGATTTTATTACTCCAAACCGTTGGTCATATGTTGCTACGTATACTCACAAATTTTTACGTTCTTAGCTTTACAATTAAACTTTTTACAGCCAAAAACATAATACCCTAAGTCATTTTTAATCTCTTATGATTTTGGAATAACAGCTTAACTCTGATTATTTTTCAGAAATCAAAAAAAAAATTTCTTATCTTAACATAATAAGTCTTTATTTCAATCATTCTTTTTTTTTTTTTTAATACTTAGATTTTTTCCTAACTTAACTTTACGTGTACAAGCCTGATGGGACTGATGACTGAAACTTAGAGGCGATCCCCAAACACCCAAATCCAAAAGCATTTTTGGTGTAAATACCCCGTTTCGGAGATATGAGCTTCCAAAGTTTTAATATATGTTTAGGGTACCTATACCCTTATGATTTTCATTTACATAAGCCCTTCTCTTCCTTTTTGATATTTCAGAATTCATAATTGTCCCATGTAGTTTGTTATTAATTTATAAATTTCATATTACAAATCTTGTGTTCGACTGTATCTAATGAACTTCAGGGATAACAATCTCCTTTTCGCAACATAACCTATCGGTACACACTTTTCGTGGGCTCTTGTGCGAATCAAAATCTACGTTACGTGAGCTAAAGCCTTTTCGAATGGAGAAAAAAGCAGACAAATAAAATAAAAAATTTATTTTGTAAATTTTATTTCCCGAATTTCAATTTTAAAATATAGTTTTTTTTTTTTTTTTTTATTAATTTTTATTTTGAATTTTTTGTAAGTTAAATAATACAAACGAAATTAAATTTGGTTTTTAATTCATTGTGTAAAGGTGAACACAAGTTTTCAATTGAGGGGTTGCTTATTTAGTTTATGAATAATTGTTCAAGAGCGAGAACCAAAAAATAAGAAAATAAATAATTTACCAAGAAAAAAGAAAATTCATTCAAACGGAAAACAAAGTTCAAAATTGTGCTTTTAGTTTTCTATATTTTCAGGGCTGAAGTTAATTCTCTTAAAAGTTAAACTAATTTGATATTTAATAATGTTGATTATTCAAATTCCATGATCGGGAATGATTTCAGTTAAATCGTCCAAACCATTTTTTATTTAAAAAGTTAAGACGAAAATATCTTATGAGCTTCAAGTTGAATCTTCATCATCCTTTGATGGTCTGACATTATAATTTAAACCATATTTAATTTCATTTATGTAATCAATTCTTGACATTTGAATTGCTTTTATTATCATTTCATTTTCAGTTAATTGGCCATAACCATCGTCAGTGTACGATGACTCTAGTAAAGATTGATAGAATGTTGATATAGGCTCAAATTTATCTACGTGAATTGATGATGTGCTGGGCTCACCAGTAATTGAAGTAATGAAATTTGTTGAAGTACTGGTTGAGCTAGTTAAAAAATTTTTCGTATCACTTTTACTGCTGCATGGACTGACATCAATTTTTTGTAAATTATCATTAATATTTGTATTAGTAGAACGAATGTTACATTTATAATTTTCATTAATAAAATTTATGTCTGATTCGTTAATATGTCTCGGGGATAAACTTTTTGAACGTTTTCCTACATTAAAATCTGAATTCTCTTTTAATTTTCGTTTTAAATTACGATTTTTACGTCTACTGTTATATTTAATTCGATAATTTGTTACTATTTGATCACTAGTGCTACTCATATCGGTAGCATCACTATCATTTCCATCCGTTTTTGATAAATTGCTAAAATCACTGGCAACCACAGTACAATTTTTGTTTATAAAATTATGTGGCAATGATGTTGATGTTGCTGTTACAGTTGTGGATTTCGACGATACTATTGTAGCTGCTGGCTGCGTTGAGCTACAAACTCTTAGACAATTGGCTGCTGAACCGGCCGCTGCCTCTGCTGACGTTACTGTAGCTGATGATGATGCCTGAGTTGCTCCTCCTGTGCTATTGCCGAAAATAACTGTAGTAGTTGTGTAATCTTTTTCTTGTTGCTGGCTTCCGCATCTTTGCATATTCTCGCGACACCATTGTAGATATGATTCGCGGGCTATTTGTTCTTCAATTTCTTCGTTAGTTGCATCCCAATCTGTTGTTTTCAATTTATCTTCAAACATGGTTTGTTCAATTTCTAATTGTTCACTTAAACGCATGGCTTCGTTTGTTTGAGATTCTGGTTTATAACCAGCTAATCCTAGACCTACACCAACAGATCCATTATACGGATCTAAAATGGCATTGTAATGAGATCCTCTTTGATATGACAATCTTAACGGATCACATCCATTATTTATCTGTTCAGCATTAAATACATTAATTGGTGTTGTCTGGTAACAATATAATTCTACTGGTCTATTATATATTTCGGACATTGCTTGAACCTCAATGTGATTTCCATGAGAATATTTGTTACGCTTTCGCTGAATATAGCTATTAATATCTTCTGTTACAAAATGAGCAAAATATTCCCGATTTTGGTACTGGAAATAATAGTTACAAAATATAAATTGTTGGAAATCGAGATGGATGAAAAGTATATACTTAACTAATTTTTTATAAAATACTAGGCAAGGTATATACTATATATCTTGCTAGTTTCAACGGTTCTAGATTCTAGTAAAACAAAAAAGTTTTGAAAAATTAATATTGATTTCTTTAAAAAATGTTCTTAATGGTGCATTATAAAAAATTAATATTGATTTCTTTAAAAAATATTCTTAATGGTGCATTATAAAAATAAAATCTGTTATTCGTCAAATATATGTATAATTCAGGACTCAAATTTTAAAAACAATCCCCATCCGTTGAATTAATTTTACGATACTAAAGATAAATAAACTTACAATATAGTCCATGGTTTGCTGCCTTATAACTTCATGCATTTCCTGATCTCCATAAATTTGTAACGAAATTGATCTGAATAAACAGGCACCATCTTCATCGACTGCCTGAACTTGAAATCCTCTTTCGTGTAACATTGATTTAATAAATTGTTCATCTCGCTTCTCCCATTCTTCGTTTGTTAAAGAATTTTCTTTTGAAACCGAATATTCATCACCACTGTTATAACCATTTAATGTTTCCTCAATTTGTTTTAAATTTGCAGCAGTTGTCGTCGCACTACGATCAGGTGATTTTTTATTCTGCTGCTGCAAAATAGATGGAAGCTGTTGACTGTTTACTGTCGAATGCTTTGGAGAATTAGATCCAGCCACTATTCCCGCATTCAAATAATCATTAAACGAATGTTTTGGTGATTTCTGTTGCTGTGTTTGTGTGCGATCAATTGTAACCAAAGCTGCTTGTTGCGAATTTTGAGCTTGCTGAAAATTTTTGATATCATTTGAACGATCTTGTACACCATGTCGCTTATGATGTATATTTAAATTATTATGATGATGATGATGGTGAGAATGTTCTGCTAAAACAGAACGTTTAGACCGAGGTCCGCTAATAAATTAAAATTTAATTTTTATTTTTATACTTTATATTTATATAAAACCTATAAATTTTAAATAAAAAATAAAAAAAAAACAAAAACATTTTATACCTAGGTAATTAAATTAAGTTTTAAAAATTTACGTTTTGTTGGGACTTCTGCGATGACGTTGCGTTGCGTCTTCATAAACGTCTCCTCTTCTTTGAGGACTCTGAAAAAGCAAAAAAGTAAAGGTAAAGTACGTTTTGTTTTGGATATAGACAAATTCTATTTTCCAGCTAGACATCAGTTAATCAAAGAAAAGACTGACTACCTTATAACAAGATAACTAACCTGTCTACCATGAGATTCCACAACATTACTTTTGTTAACAACAACACGTCGACTGCCAGTTGTTTGTTGTTGTCCACTTAATGGGTCGACAACAACAACATCCTGTGCCGAATTACTAACATTCCGACCATTGTCATTTTCTGTTGCTTTTTGATTAATTAATGGTTTAATTGTCATTTTTGATTAAATTTTTTTTTTTTATTTATTTTTTCAATAATTTTTTCTGACGTTTTATTGTTTTAGTAGAGAAGAGAAAAAAACATAAATTCCAATAACAAAAAAAATTCCTCGTCAGCTCGTCACAAAAAATTTTCAAAATTTTCTTGAATTTTTTTTTAATAGCTTTTTTTTTGTTCTACAAAAATTCCATAGAAAATTTTTTTTTATTGCATTTTTTTGTCCAGTCCTCCAGTCAGGAAAAAAAAAGTAATAATCAGACAGAAGAATGAAATAAAAAAAAAAAAATTTTTTTAACTAAAAAAAAATTTGTCTTTTTCTTGATGAACTTTTATTTTTTTTTTTTATTTTAAAATTTTTATGAAATCGTCTCAAAATCGACAAAACAAAATAAATAAGATTTCTCTTTTGTTTTTTTAATTACCTATATTTTTTTTTTTGCAATCAAAAATTTTATAAAATCGACAAAAAAAAAAAATTATAAATAATTTATAATTTTTACAAAAATTTTTTTTGTCTACTTTATTTATTAATTTTTTTTTTGATAGTTCCGTTCTTCTTTCTCACACAACGCAGAGACAGAAATAAATAAAAGTTATTATTCTATAGAGTTTCTTGTAAAATTGATAATCTGTTGCATTCTCAATTTGTCTTAATTTCGGATTTATGCCTTCGGTTACACTAAGAGTACATTGGAAATACAATATTGAAGTTATAAGCTTCAAAAGACCGTAAAAACAATAAGAACATAATTACCATATACAGTCGATTTGAAAAAATTTAATAATCAAATTATAAAGGATTATTTAATCGCTGCCAGCGTAGATAATTGTAGTTCTATTCCGTATCTCATAGCTTAATGCTTAAAGTCTTGTTCGCATTTCACTATTTTTCCGAATATTTCGATTTTTCCGGAAACTGTGGATATTATCATACAACAAAACCTTTTTCCAGTTCTTTTTTCACTTAGCTAGTTCCTTTTAGCTACTTTTTGCTAGATTTGGTACAATTGGATAGTCTGATAAAAACTATAGTCAGACTTGCGTTATTATTAACAGACATCATTTCTATATCAGATGTTTAAGCAGGAGTGTATGTTGTGTATATTCATGTTTTGATTATTTATTATATTGCGGTTAATTTTGAACTAAAAAAAAATTAGAAGGGTATACTTCACGATGAATTTAAATAAAACTCATGCTGATAATCCAAAAGCATTAAAATTATTTATGGTATTTTATAGGTCTATAGGAGCGTCCACACATGCGTGAACGAACATGAAATTTCGTTATTCGCTTAGACATGACGAATGTGTGGACACAATATTCGTGTAAAAAAGTGATTATTCGTCATCCCTAAACGAACATGAATATTTCCGCTACATGAGCGGAAATGTTCGCCATGTATATGAATATTTATATAAATTTTGGGTTTTTCACGGGTTTAATAACATAGTTATTTATAATTTTAAGATTAAATTTCAAAAAAAAAAAAATTTTATTAATTTTTGCGTATTTCTTTTTTTCAATAATTAAAATCAATTAAAAGTAATTCTAGTGTCCAATTTCATGAATATCAATTTTACTGACTACTTTTCTGTAATTTAAATCGTATTCAAAAAAAATTGATAGGTACCCTAAAATCGATAAGAAAATAATTTTTTTTAATAATTAAAATTTAAAATATTACTGGTGTCCAATTCCAAAAACATAATACTGGTGTCCAATTCCAAAAAATTTTAATTTTATTTTTAAAATCTAGAAATTTTTAACAGAAATGGTATTTATCTATCTATCTATCTATATATATAAAACCGAAGTTGTCTGTTTGTATGTTTGTATGTTCCGAATAGGCTCCTAAACCTCTCAACCGATCGTTTTCAAACTTACACCATGTCTTTGTGTCAGGTCGGGAGTCGTTATAGGCTATTTTAAAATTTAAATGGCCTCCAACCCAGGGACCTTTTCCGGAGGCCGACTTCAAAAGTTCGTCCGATTTCATTCAAATTTGGTACGTAAATAGAGGAACTGATTACACACAAATTTCGTAACAAAAAATTTGTTGGCCTACTACCCAGGGACCTCCTACCCAGGGACCTCCTACCCAGGGACTTCCTACCCAGTAACTTTTAGATTGAAAGAAAATTTGAAAATTTTAAAATCTCAAAGCTATTTATTTTAAAATTTGTTTTTAAGGGCCTATATGCTTTTTATTTCATAGGTAGCTTTTTGTTTCACTGAGCTTTTTTTACAATTTACAATATAGGAAACAATAAGAAACCAAATGGGGGGGGGGGCTACCGATAGTAATACAATTCTTTCACGAAAAATCTTATTTTTATGATTTTTGCACTTTCCAGTGAGACAGAAACTCATAATTATATATAAGAATTTGGCCTGGCCAGCAGATATAACAGAGAAACTACCTATAAAAAATTGAAACAGTTACACCTTGAGAATAAATTCAAATTAATTTTTTTATTCCAAAAAAAAACTTAATACTTAATGCAGTATTTTTTTATTAGAAATTGAATTAATTTTAATAATAAAATAATATAAATTGAAGAACTTTCTTTTGATTTATCAAAGCAATAATGGTTATTAGAACAATAATACGTTTGATGGCTGAAAAAAGAGTTCCAATGATAAAATTTCGTAGTAAAGGAGGAGCAACTGTTCAAACATCTGCTCAAGCATCTGCACCATCAACTTTAGCAATCAAGCCAGACTCAACTTTAATTGAAGAAGAACCTAGACATCATCCATCTGCTATTGAAGACTGGGAATTGCCTGTCAGATTTCAGAGGAAGCCAATTGATCTTACTGAATGTGCGTTTATAAATCGTGGCGGTCCTCCACCATAGTTAAAATTCAAATTAATCACTTACAAAGAAAATGTTAGCTTTAGAGAATTGAAATGAAAAAAAATTATGTATAATCGAAGTTTTGCGTGGTTCGCTATATAAGCAAAATTCATAATTTATAATATAAATACCTATATCTTAATCTAAGTGTTTATAAAAGCCAAATGCACAAATTTCAAATAAATCAAAATCCAAGCTTGCATGCACGGGCGCCTTGCATAAAATAATTTTTGATGAAATTGGATTTTTAACATTTGGATTTCACTATATTTGATTGTATTTTGGCTCATTTTTTACTATAGGTATTTTAAAATAAAGATTTTCATTAACATACTTTTTATTTTTTATTTTCTTAAACAATTCCAGGTGGATAATAAAATAATCAACGTTTGCTTTAAAATTTTAATATTAAGATTACTCAAGCTTTACATAATAACTCTTTTTTCTTTAAAATTATTTATTTCTGAAATATACATTTTAGTAAAATAAATTTTATTTTGGAAACATAAAATTTAGAAATTTAAATTTTAATAATATACTATTAATTTATTTTTTAATAACTTAAAAAATACATAAAAAAAACGTTGCTTTTATTTATTTCATAAATTTTGGTTTAGAAATATTCAGAATTAAGATCTGTTTTTAAAAATTACATGCCCATTGAAAATTTTCAAATTTTCTTAATCATTCAATAGAATATTTCTTGTTATATTGTTGAAACCTAGAAAAGAAAAAGTTAAGTATAAAACATGAAACAACCAACAATTATTCTAAATAACGTACAACTAATAGGTGCCCAGTTTTTGCTTTCGTTATGCTCGGAGAACTGCCCGTTTGTATATCAATCACTCCGGATTTGCCCCTAATTAAATTGTGTTGAAGGCTGAAAATAAATATTTAAATTTTTGAATGATCGTACTCGTATCATAATTTATTTATTTTTGGCGTGATTTGCATAATTTTTTTTTTATAATTTATGAATTTTGTTAATAACAATTTTCATAGCTTGAATACTTACGATTGTGTATCAACAATATTTAATATTCTTGATTTTCCTGTTGTGTCTATTAAATATACACTAAATTCTATTAAGTTTGGAATTTCCAATATTAAGTCTCCTTTATCCTTTTTTAAATCTACCGGTATTCGGACTAATAACAAATTATCACTATGATTTGTTACATTAAAGTCAATTTTATCCAATGGTAATCGATGTTTTTGTTTATATGTTTTACCATCCAAAACATATAAAGCTGTATCACTTAAAAGCAGAAAACGATCCCGTGGTTTATATCCTGAAAAAAACAAAAATTAAAATTAATTAAATGTAAAACAAAAAACATTTTTAAAGAATACTGGAAGGAAGATGACATAATTAAATTTCAATTAAACCATAATGTTATTAAAAAAAACAACATAACAACTTAATTCAATTGGATAAAATGAAAAATTAATATAAATTTTTGTGCGGATCGAATCACTTCACCACGACTGCAGATGCAACGTAACATACATGTTTCATTCATTAGGAGTAAAATAAACTAAATTAGTTTCGTAGCTTGAGACTTACCATGACGATCATATTTGACGCAGATTGTTCTGTATTTTAATTGTTCTATCCCAAATGACGCTTGTATAAAATTCTTTATCTGAGTTGAATGTTCATTTGGAACTCTGTCCGCTCTAAACCATGGACCAACACTTGATAAGTAACTTTTCTTTTTCCCTAAAAGTAAAAACATATATTTTAATTAAATTATTTCAATTAATTTATGCGGAATTATTTCATTCGAATGAGAAAATAGACGTTCATAAGCATTTATGTACGAATCTCTCTGCATTGTGTACCTTTGAAAAGGTTTTCAGCCAAAATTTTCATTTTAAATTGAAGTTTCTTTTCTTCTGGTAGTGTTTGCCGGTAAATACGCCCTAAATGTAATCTATGCATTTTGTGCAATAATTTTGAGGCTTCTTTACAATGTTCTGGTGCTGGAGGCCAACTACGATCTAAAACTGTAGTTGGCAGACTTCTCGATAGTCTCATTAGCCACATTCGTTTTGAATTAGCGATAAACGCATCATTCAATCCATTTGGTGGTTCATGACGTGTTATAAAGCCTTTTATAAAATCACGCAATTTTTGAACAGCAATACGACGCTTTTGCAATTCTTGAATGGCCAAATATCTTCGACAAAACGTTTGAAGTATAATAGTACTATTACGAATTTTTTGATAAAGTAACCGCTGTTTACGTCCTTTCCAACGTGATTGAATTATTGATGCAATATCATGTTTTTTCGCTTGATAAGCATCTTCTGTTGCAAACAGAGTTTTGGGGAATCTAATAAATATTTTGGTTTTTCCCATGCGGTACTCCTCATCTGTGAAACCTAATTGAGTCGTTAATATTTGAACACCATTTCGGCTGGGACCACTGTAATGTGGCCATGTTCGATCACTTAGGCATTTATATCGTTGTAAGAACATGTCATACGTCCTGAAATTTTAAAAAAATATGATTACTTAGCTACAAACTTTTGTAATGGAATCAATCTACGTAAACCGGCATTTTGAAAACGATATTTTGAAAAAAGGGATTTCAAAAACCGAGATTTTGAAAAGGGATTTTGAAAAAAGAGATTTTGACAAACCAAACGAGATATTGAAAACGAAATTTTGAAATGAGATTTCGAAAAACGAGATTTCGTACTAGAATTGGTTTAATAACATTTCGCCTACAAAGAATAAAAGTCTAACTCTTAAAAAAGGATAACTAAAACGTTTCTGACAACCCAAATTCTTATATTGTTATGAATGACGAACTTTTCTATTTTACTTTTTCTCATTTTAGGACATACAGATTTAAACATATGCTTGTATAAGAAATACGACATGAGTACAATAGAGATATTCAATATTTTTAACAACCTTGACACTTGAAAAAAGAAATTTGAGATATTTATTTAATTAACTAAGATGAAAATATTATAGTATAGAAAAGTCTGAAAATTTGAAGAAGTGGTACGGACGTACTGCACCGTACCGTACCCAGGAATATCACACTGCATGTATGTGTACTTACCTTCTGTACGCGAATCCAGCTCTTCGAACTCTTAAATTTTCCATTAACCCTAAATATTTAACTTGATGTAATACCAATTCTTCACTAAATACATTTGGAGTTTGTAAGTCATTAGGCTTAATGCAACGAATATAAGATGGCTCTTTACACATTAAAATATCCATCAAATTAAGCAGTGAATTTCGAAATTGAGTAATTGCTGTATCTGGTCGTTTTTTGTTTCTTAATTCACTTTCAGGGAAACAATCTCGAATGACACAATTAGTGGCTTTACTCATTGATTCTTTTAAATCGCGGAATAGTAAATCATTGTTTTTATCTAGAAAACCACCAATATTGTACGTTACGTCGCCAGCATAATGCTTTAAACGAAAATCATCACGTCCCATTGTTTTCTGAACTGCCGATGATGCTTTACTGTGACAGATGTAATGTGGGTGCTTTCCTAATCGATCATTTAGTTTATCTAAAAATGTTGTATCTGTAGGTTCACCTGGGCGAAGACATTCTTCGTCTAAAATAGGAATAATTCCCCTATGTTTTTCTTCAATTAAATAACATATTACTTTATTATCAAAGTATTCAACTGGGACCCATTCTATGCCTTCACGGTAATATTCTTCTTGTTCTGATTTTAAAGTCAGCTCAATAAAAAGTTGTTGAAGTTTTTCATTGCAAAAATTGATACAGAATTGTTCAAAACTATTTCGTTTGAAAATCTCAAAGCCGTAAATGTCAAGAATGCCCATGACACTAGGGCGTCCACCATTTGTGTTAGTAGATTGTAACGATTTATTTATTCGTTCTACTAACCATGAAAACAAACGATCATAAACAGCTTTTGCTAAAGCATCACGGGCGTATATTGCCATTTCGCGGCTAAGAGGTGATGTAACCACATCACCACGTGCATCAATTGTGCGATGAGTTAAAGCAGCGGTTAATACGCTCAAATCACATCCTAGTAACTAAAAAATGGATAACTTTTAATAAGATAATTTCACTAAAATTTTGTTTTTCCACTTACATTACAAATAGCAGAAACGGATTCAGGTTTTAAAATTTTTGCTTTACTGTCTTCTTCAGTAAATCCCACATTTCCCATATGCAAGACGCTTGCTACTATTTCCATTATATAATCTTGTTCATTTTCCGTAAAATCAATTACTGACATAGCGTTTTTTATGCTTTTGTAATTACTCGAATCGTTAATTCTGGAAACTATACCTTTATCACCATCACTTAAATAATAGTACATATCTAAATTACGTTTTAACTGCAATTTTGCCAGTTCACTCTCGCTTGCTCCAGCCAATAATTGATAAAAAATGTGAAAATTACGTTCACCAGGTGATTGATGAACTACTCGTGATTTTTCTAACAAATAATTCAAAATATTTCCACCTAATGGTACACCTGTAAAATCAAATGCCACATCCATATATTTCCCGAATCGACTTGAATTGTCATTACGATTAGTTTTAGCGTTTCCAAAAGCTTCTAACACTGGGTTAGATTGTATTAATTTATCTTTAACACCTTGCACAGTACTTTGGTCACCTGATACAGCAGCTATGTAGTGTAGAACTTTTTTAGAGGCTTCAGTCTTTCCAGAACCACTTTCCCCTAAAAAATTAAACAAGTAATAACTTAATTATGAATTCTTTGGTGTATAATGTATGTATATGTATTTTAAAAATATAGAACAAAGATTGGGCAAGATGTAGGTACATACAATATTAATTGAAATGCTTTAAACATAAAGGTCTTAAAAAATAAAAAAAAATATTGAATAGATTTTTATTTCCGAAAACAAATAAACTAAATTAATAAATGTAACGATGTAACTAGAACCAATAAACTATATACAAATATTTTGAGAAGAATATTAGTTGTTGCATGATTCTTTACATTATAAAAATAGAATATAACTTAATAAGAAAAAAAGGTTTAAAATAAAAAAAAATTAACAAAAAAAAACACAACCTGCAAACAGGGGCATAATTCAATCTAGTGAAACTGTGGTGGTCATAAATATTCTATAAAGAGTTGCAAATAAACAAATGAACAATGATTGTAGATAGTGTTTTTATTATATATTTCAAGGCCATAAAACAAACTATAGTACAATAGCTTTATGATAGATTAATATTATAAAAAAACTTGTTTTTTTTTTTATTTTAGGTTTTACCTGAGATCAATACACACTGAGCCTTATTTTCTTCCATCAAGGATCTAAAAGCATTTTCACTGATTGCGAATCTATTATAAAAAATATTTTTTTTTAGACAATAAAGAATAAAGAATTTCATCTACTTTATCTAACTTACATATGAGGCGGTGCTTCAAAAAAGTGTCGCTTTCTGTATTCTGCAATGTCATTTCCTGTATAAATCTGTAATTCTTTATAGGGATTGACTGATATCAATACCTGTCCTATGTAAGTCTGAAAAATATAAAAAAAAAATCAGAAAATTTAAAAAAATATTGTATAGGTACAAATAAGTCTCTGCAAAATACTTAGGTATAGTAAAATTGAAAAGTATGTACTTAAGTATATATTTGATTCCTCGATTGAAATATTTTAATATCTTTTCTTCTAAAATATAAGTTATAATGTGTAATTAAGTGTCTTCTTTTCATCCAATGTAAAACTAACTTAATAAAAATGATTAAAATTTTTATTGGATTCTAATTTTTTTTAATATTTTAGTTTAATTATTCTTTTGTTCCAAAAAAAAATAAATAATATGATAAAATTGGAAAAAATCCTTATTCCTACTTCCTAGTAAATTTTCGAGAAATTTCTACTACTTTTTCTCGATCGAGCGCTGTATTTTTTATTAATTCAATCATAAGCAGTTTGTTTTAATCTTTTTTCTGGATTACGATGATGCACAATAGTAGAACCTAGAAAGAGTCTCTGATCTGATGCACAATATAAGTGCGTATATACATTTGAATCAAACTTTTGAATACGAGTTCGAGAAAAAAGAAAAATATTATCTAACATCAAATAACTACTTACAAATACTATACACTATACTTGAAATTTTTCAATGTTTCTCACATTTTTTTTTCGAATTATTACGATAAAGTAGTATGTATCTTATATAGTGTATACATATTAATATTTATTTATATTATATTAAATAATTATCGTGAAAATGAATTAATATATAAAAAAATAATTCATAAATAAATATCCATAATTCCCTTCTGTAGTTGTTTCAAATTAACAATATCGACCATATGAGTTTGAAAACTGACCAAAAACATTCTTTTACTATAATATTTTTAATTTTATTTCCAATGACCCCTACTTATAAATACTTCTCGGTTATTATCAATGAATTTGCTTTATTTTTTTTAAATTGAAATATAATTTTTAAATTACCCATAATTTGGTTTGAAAGTTTCTGTACTTTAATTTTGTAAAAATAATTTAAGAATTTATTTTAATTAAAATTACACTTTTTAACACAGTCTTACTTCCGCTTTTATGTAGAGTTAGAAACATTTTTACACTAATTAGATTTATATTTACGAATAAAAAATTAATATAAATTCTGTATGAAAATGTGTCGAATTATAATTATAATTACGGAATTGGGTTATAAAATGGTTTTTTGATAAATTTTGATAACTAAGTATGTTGTTATATATTATTACATCAATTAATTATAACTTACATAAATTAAATTTTCTTGAAATCTTTTCCTTAAATTATCAATAAAAGCTTCTTCTTTTTCATATTCTTCTAATAATATAAAATCTTGTAATCCGACACGATCTCGTTCATGTAAATTTCGTTCCATATTTAATTTAACACGTTTTGCTGTATTTCCACTGAAAAAAAAAGAGAATGAAAATTATTTTTTTTTAGTTTATTTCCTATTTATGGGTCAAAGCCAAAAAGAAGTGATACTAATTTGGAAAATTAACAATTTTCTTACTTCATATTGAATCAGTGAAAGTGAAGATAAAATAGACAACAACAAAATTAAAACATATTTTTCATCTTATAACATAAGTTTACATAATAAACTAATATGTTTAGGATTTTTTTAAGCAATTTTCAATTATGTAAGGATGCATAAATGTTTTATTTAAGAATATCAATGTCAGTCAAATTCTGTGAAATTTTAATGACAATATTAATAAGCTACGTGCTTACTCTGCAGGGCCGGCGAAACAGCCCCGCAAGCGCTGCGTGGCAGGGAGGCGCCAGCTTATAAGGGGCGCCAAAAAAAAATTAACCCTTTTCATTAAATTTTCATTAAATTTGGAGACCTATGTTCCAAATTTATCAATTTGTTTAAGAATTTTACTAACATTGCCAGTTTCTATTGCAAGTGCTGAGAGATCATTTTCTAAATTAAAATTAATAAAAACATATCTCAGGTCTACCATGTCACAGCAACGAATTTCTGGGCTTGCCCTTATATCAATTGAACATGAGCTGCTTGACCAATTAGATATATCGGATATAATTAATGACTTTGCTAGTGTAAAAGCTAGGAAAAGTAAGTTTTAATTTAATAATTAATAATAATAATGAAGCAATATTATTTTTAATTTATTATTTTTATTTTAAATAATAATTTATTTTTTATTTCGTTATTTTATTTTATAATTTTGTTTTGTTATTTAGTTTATCAATGAGTTGGTAATTTTTATTTGTTTTTGTATCTATATTAAATAAATAAAAAAAAACAAAAAAAATTCATTATGTTTGAATATTGAGCGCCAAAAAATTATTTCGCAGGGGAGCGCCAATTTTTTTTTCAATCGTAGCACCGGCCCTGTTACTCTGTTCCTAATTATTAGATGGATAGATGATCGTTTGAATATAAATTTAAATGCAAGTTGTCATTCATGGAATGGAAATGTATATATTATTAAATTTTTTAGAATTCTTCGATACGTAAAGGATTTTGAGAGCAGAAGAAAACTTCATATATAGCATTTCAGTCTTTTAATTGTTCGGCGGATTCATTTCCAAATTGTTTGAATTATGTAATCCGGGGAAAACTAAGGTATTAAAACTTTTTGATAATATTGTATAAGTACTTAAGTGTTTAAATTTTATATTTATCAATTTTTATACAATTATTTGTTAAAAATTAGCTAATTGATATGAAATGCTTTCATATCAATAAAACAAAATTGAATTGATAAACAAAGTTGATATCAGTTTTTAATAAATTATGATAATCATTCAATTAACTGATATGAAGAAATTAAAATTAAAAATTTATAAATCTGAATTATTATAAAAATAAGTTCCTAATTATATAACGCCATGTAGACATATTTTGATTAAATCAAATATTTGAAGGATTTAAAAAAATGTGTTATCCATAATTAAAATATATATAATGTTGATGTCATTAAGAGATTTTCTTTCCAAGAATAAAGCTGTATTATCAACATTAAATTCTTTGGACATGAATAATTAAAAAAAACTTATTTTTATCAGTAGAGGCATATTGCTGAACTCTTTGAAATATTTTATTTTCTATTTCGTTAAAATTCAATGATCAATACGCACTATGTTTTGTCACTAAGGTTTTCTAACATTAATCACATCATACTTCACATATATTATATCTTAAAAAATGTTTTCCAGATGTTTTTTATCTTATAATGTATATAAATAAAATATACTTTATGATAAAAATTCTATTTAAATTTTAAAGAAAAAAAAAATTGATTTCACTGCCGCTGATAAGCACAAAAATTCTTAAAAAAATTTTTTTGGCGAAAATATTTTTTTACTTATTCTTTGCTTTCTTTTTCAAATACAAATTTAAAATTCTTGTGTTAAGAAAATAGTTTAGTTATTCTTTTTTCTCTTCGTCTTGCCTTAATTTTCTGGTTGGTTAAAAAAAGGGCATCAATCAAGTTAAATTTCCATCACTAAAATTTCGAATTAATGTTTAAAGGCGATCTAAAAAAAAACGGAAATAGAAATATCGACAATAATCAAATGAAAACCGAATTCTGGTGTAAGCGAAAAGATAACAACGTTTTTGAAAAATGATAAAAATTCATTATTCATAAATTATTACTGATGCAAATATTTCTCTAAAAGCTGAGAAAGCGTATTTCTTTGTTTTGAAAGAAATATAATAATCTTTATACAATTTTGATTATAAGTACTAAATACTAGACAGGGTTCGCTCTTAGTCAGAAGATTCATTTATGGGAATCAGTGAGTAAAAAAACTTCAATTATTCTGGTGCTTGGCTAAAAGGTGTAAAAAAATCGTTTTTTTTTTTACTGAAGACTTTATTGTTACCTTGATGGTTCCATATTGTTCTCGTTATCTTCTTATTCCAATCACACAGGAAAAAATAAAAGTGGAAATTTTAGATTTTGTCAATATAAATTGTATTTTTTTAAAAATTTTTTTTCTTATTCTTTTATAAAATTCCACCAAAAAATTTAAGCGATTCAATCACACGAGCGTTTAAATCAAAACTAAAATAATTAAATTTTGTTATTGGTTATAATAAAAAAAATAATAATAAATTTTTTTTTTTTTTTTGTATTTTCACATAAATTTATCAATTTTTAGCCTCTAACTAAAACATTCACTGAGAATTATTTTTCGCGCATTTTTATCAAAAACTTATCAATGTTGCCCAATTTTTTTTCTTTATTTATTTTTTAATTACAATCTTTATTTTATATTTCTATATATTTTTGAAAATTGAAAGAAATTAAATGGAAATATTAATTTTTTTTTTTTACATTTGATTTAATTTTTTTTTAATATTAACTAAAATCAGTTTTAAAATGCATCAGTATAATTTGTAATTGTATTTAAAGAATAATTAAAAACTATGTCAATTTATTATAAATGATTCTTAGATAAATTCAATGAATTTTTCTTTTTTCCAAATCTTTACTATTTAATATTCAGAAATTAGTTTTTATTAAAATTAAAATTTCTCGTAAAAAATTAAAATTATAAATAATAAAGGCCTTATTTGAGTTTTAAAATTTTAAACTCTCAACATACCTATCCAAATAATTAAGAGTACGATTTTCAAACTTCTATTAATAGGTATTTCAAAATAATAATAAAACATATATTATCACTTACAAACTATATTATTTAAATAAAACAATATCATTTAATTACATTTTAAAAGTACATACTAACAAGCGGTTTGGGATTGAGATTTACATATAAGTATAAAGTTTTTTTTACATTTAACTTAATATGTAAGTAATCAATTTCCAATTATTCCGCCAATTCGAAAAATGACAAAAATTAAAATAATTTTATTTTAATTAAACGATGCAAGGATAAAACATTCCAGAAAATAAGTGTAAAGGTGTTGATAATAATTTGGCACTATAATGTATAATACATTTTTTTGTCTTAATTTTAAAAATCTAAAAAAATCTTCACAACTGTGTCATATATATAAATGTGTGATAATTAGAACATTGAGTTTGTTCATTGATTTATATTAAAAATAATAATAATAATAATAATAATAATAATAATAATAATAATACTTTATCAATAAATTCCCTTGCATTATTATTTAAAATATGAATTTTCTTAAATTTATTTTTGTTTCAGTCATTCACATTATTTAAGTACAAGTAGATTACAAATATTACATTACAATGAATTTATTTAAAAAAAAATAATACTCGTACCTACTTACTACAACTTTTTTCATGTGAAGCAACCATGTTGGCCAAATTATGTTTTTTTTTACACAACAAATCACACTAAAAAATATCCAAAAGGCATAAAATATTTTTTTTTTTAAATTTTTCAAACACATAATAATATTTAAATTTTACATTAAGTCAGTTTTGATATAGATTTTGATTTGAAATCGAGATTTTTTTTGTTTAAACTAAAATCAGGAATTATTTCAGAATTTTGAGATACGAAAAGACGTTTGAACTAGGTACATATATGAAAAATAAAAGTTTTTAAGAGTCACAGTTGGCATATAATTCAAGTACAAAGAAACTATATTATGTATAAATTGGCTTTATAATTAAAAAGGAATTAATTATGCCTTAACTTAATTTTTGCTTATCTGATTGAAAATTTCAAGAGATTAGAAGAAAGCAACTAGTGGCAAATGTGCGAGAAGTAAGCAATAAATTCACTTAAATTGCCAGCAATAAATTTGCTTAAATACATCAGCGCCACCATCGCTTAAATTTAGAAATATAATAGAGGTTAAAATGTTAGGAAAAAAATGGTAACAAATCTTAACCACTAACAAAGAAATTTTAATGGGGGAAGGAAATAAGGCCGCGTGAAATAAGCCGCGATGATTTTTGTTGCGGTCTTCTTTCATTTTGAAAAATGAAATTAGACCGCAAAAAAAGTCCTCACGGCCTTATATCATTTTGAAAAATGAAATAAGACCGCGACAAAAAAAAATTATCGGAGGTCTAATTTCAGTTTTATAAATGTAATAAGACCGCGTAATCTTGTGAGGTGAGCACACAGAGCAGGGGGCAGCAGGGCGCCAGCCGCAAATCCCACTGACCAACCGCCCGCCCGCCGCCCTGCTGCCCCCTGCTCTGTGTGCTCACCTCACAAGATTACGCGGCCGCGAGGCCTTTTTTTGCGGTCTAATTTCATTTTTCAAAATGAAATAAGACCGCAACAAAAAATCCTCGCGGCCTTATTTCATGCGGCCTTATTTCATGCGGCCTTATTTCCATCCCCCATTAAAATTGCTTTGTTATTGGTTAAAATTGTTCACTATTTTTTTCCTAACATTTTATCCTCTATTATATTTCTAAATTTAAGCGATGGTGGCGCTGATGTATTTAAGCAAATTTATTGCTGGCAATTTAAGTGAATTTATTGCTTACTTCTCGCACGTCTAGTGGCAATATTTATTTTGATATGTTGTTTATTTCACTATTCCACTTTTAAACGTTACAATCCAGAGCGAGTTGTTTATGAGAGCTTCTTTTAAGAGAAGTAAGTAGTTAAGTATTTATGTTTTTGAAGCTTATATCAAACTGTTTTGCTGATTTTTCTTTTAAATAATATAATGCATAGCGAAGCTGTTTATACATAGGACTTAATTTTAAGAGAAGTATGTAGTTAAATGATGTATGTTTTTTAAGCTAATACTCAAACTGTTTTGGTGAGAAATTAAGAGATTGTCGTAAACTCCTCCTGTTTGGCTCTACAACCCTAATGAGTCTTGGTGTCTGTCAACTGTAAGGTATTAAATAAAAAAGATTATATGTTTCGATGTGAAAGTTAATGTAATCAAAGTTAATGGAAAATAAGAAACAAGAAAGAACATAACGTACTTTTTTTCCGAAATTTTTTATTCTAAAATTTCTAATAATTCAATTTTATAGTTAGGTTCCTATTTTCCTTGAAATCCACTTAAAAGTTTACGTGCCTCTATTTGTTTCGTCTCTACCAGGATTGTTATGAGATATTCTGTACCTTTGCATGGTAATTTTTATGATAGTCGTTATAGATTTCCAAACGAAATTTTTTTGATAACTAATTTTTTTTAAGGCAAATGGTAAAACTACGTAACTAAAATTTTTTTCTAGTAACTTTGTCAAATAACATGGTAAAAGAAAATTAAAAAAATATGAATTAATAATCATCTAAATCCCAAAATTATTAACTGAACCAAATTAAAGTTAAAAAAATACACGCAATTCCTTAATCTTAAATTCTTTGTTTTTGCGAAAATAGTGAAATGCTGTTAAGGCGGAATGTGTAAAAATCAAAGTTGATAATCATCAATTTGTAGAAATATTTTCACGCTTTCCGCTTTATGTTAATTCTTAATTAATGTTTGTGCACATAAAGAACAA
The DNA here is from genome assembly GCA_964007475.1 of Hybos culiciformis. Classification (NCBI taxonomy): domain Eukaryota; kingdom Metazoa; phylum Arthropoda; class Insecta; order Diptera; family Hybotidae; genus Hybos; species Hybos culiciformis. Next base: position 14,085,243 of record OZ023274.1, read on the forward strand.
TATCTGTCTAGAGAACCATACATTATTAGAACCATATAATTATGTAGGTACATAAAGTCATGTTTTCAAAATAAGAAATAAAAACTTATACAACCTACAAAAAAATTTACATTTTTTTTCTGTTCCAAATTCATACCAAGAATCTTAAATTAATATTAACGGTTTCTAGTTGTCTTTATTTTTATTTATTTCAATCAAATTAATAAAAATAAAAGTAACACAAATTCATTTTTATTTTTTTTTGGTAACGGTGGTATGTCAACATTGTAGTTTTTTTTATTGTATAATTTTCTTAAAGAAAGAAGGTTAGGTTAGGACAGCAAAAATAAAAAACTTTATCAAATAAATTACATAAGTATTTAATACAAAAAAAAAAATTCAAAATTATTTGATTACAAATCTCTCGGTGCTCATTCTAATTAGTTTTCCACACAGTAACTTAGTTTTCTTTCTGTATTTTATGTTTAAAAAGTATGGTTTAAAAGATTTAATACTATTAATAGTTAGGTTACAGCTCTGTGAATTTAGAACAGAGTACAGATCTCCATCCTACATATTTTCAATATTCATCTTTAATTTAATAAAAAAAACAATAAATTTTTTATTTTTAGCTCACGACTTTTCAATTGAATATACCCTGTATTATATATAATTTATAAAAAATTTTTTATAATAAAAAATCGTGTAAAATTCTTAAAAAAAGTAAATTTTTTTTTTTGGTAAGACTTAAAATGGAAATTATTTTAAACTGGTATTATCAAAGTTCATAAAATAAGGCATAAGTAATGTTTTGTATTTCAGAACATAGAAATTTATTAAATAGAAATTTTGATTAAATTAAAATTTAAAACTAAACACATTATTAATGTTAAAATCTATAATATACATTAATACTATTCTATTTCATTCTAGTCAATAATTGATTATGAATTCGTTATTAATGCAATATATATATGATGAAAGTGATTCAAGATTAGATACCTAAAAATAAAATAAATTTTTATAATTTAATTATACCTACTAATTCAAGTTAATAATAAATTATGCAGATCTTTTTTCATTTGTAACAATTATTATAAATATACTCATTATGATTCATTTAAAATATTTTCTGTCTAAATTAATTTTATCATCTTGTTAGGATAAATAAAATTTTAACTCCATTCTAAAAGCTTTACCAAGATATTATTATACATAGATTTTATTTCGAGACTTTTGCGAATTTAATGCATATATACATATATTCGAATTTAAATGCATATATGTAATTATGCATGATGTATGATTTTATATTTTTGCGTATAATTTCATATTATATATATAATTTAAACATCATTGTGATTTTTCTGTTTATACATATTTAAAAATCTTTCTATATTATAATGATGACTAATTCAGATATTTTTAACAAAATCAATTCAATCGTGATTTTTTAATTATTTAACATAGTCTTACGCGAGTGACTAATATCTTCAATAATTTAATTTAAATTCATACAGTAGTAAATATTTACAAAATGAAATAAATAAAATCTGTTATGTTTGTGCGTTTTAAAATAAAACTTCACACCCACAAGATTACGACAAATAAATAAAAATTTAACAGTTGTTAATGAAGTAAATATCCATTCATTATTTTGATAAGCCATAGATTTTTAATAGTTTATTAAACCATTAGGTTTACAACACCACAATATGTACACAATGGTATTCAAAACATACATACAATATGCTTGCGCTATCAAAAGAATATCGGCTATACATATTTTAATGTTTTTTGCGTATTAAATTTAAATTGATTATTTTCTTTATTCTTTGAACAAGCCGAAATTTTGTTTACATTTCTAAGTAATATACAATAATCGAAATATTCCGATAATGTATAGCCCTTCATCAACCACAAGACTTTATCCAAAAACAAATAATATTAATAATATTTGATAATAATTAAATAAAATTATAAATATAAAATTAAATTAATAAGTTGGTTGGGTAAGCAAATAAGTTTTTGAAATTAACTGCAATGAATTAATCCAAACTTATTTATAACTAGTTAAACATAAAATAAAGCTAACTTGTGTTTGAAAAAAAAAATTAAGCTTTGAAAGAAAACTTTAAGACCAAAAATTGATTGACTCATTTCATCCATAATCGGCTCTATAATATTCTACATCTACATAAAAAAAAATAATTTTTATAATGCAAAAATCGACATGTTTGTAGAATAATTGAAAATTAAAAACAATAATTTTTTTATTTATTCCAAATATGTACCTAAATAATAAACATTTAAATTGAATTTTTTTTGTACATTCTCTCTATTTCAAATTGTCGCTCATTGTGTGTAGATCGGATTACACTGTATAAAACTATATGTAACTATATAGAAGAATACGAAATAGAAATTTTTAAGTTAAATGCCATAATAATACTAACTTTAAATTTCACGGTTTTTCATTTAAAATGTGATGTTTTTGTAAATAATTAAATTTCTTGTAAATAAATAAGACACAGTGATCGAGATTCAAATAAAAACATCATATTTTGAAATTTTTTATTCAACATTTCTATAATTTTATAATTTTATATATCTTTTTTGTATTGAACTATTAACTTGTTAAGTTAAATTTGGAATTTTTCAAAAAGTCCATTCGAAAGGCAATTTATCATTTTCCACTTCTGTAAAAGAAAGTGTCGAAAATATTTGTTGTAAGTGCCAATAATAGCTGCTTCGAAGCAGTAAATACTCTTTCAAATGACATCACTGGTAAATTTCTGCGACGTTTAGAAAGTAGACTTTCAGAAAATTATATTGTTTACTCTTTAACTTAAAAACTAATTCTTTCTAGAATCTCTAATAATGTAAAAAAAGCAAAACTTCAAGTAAACTGCAAAAATGTTGAACAAAAATATGAAAATATGAAATATGATATTGCAATTTCGATTACTATATTTTGTCATAATTCAAAAACATAAGAAACCATGAAATTTTTACTTGCCATTGTTTTTTTTTTTAGTTACCTAAGTATAATAGTGGGAATATCTAATTAAAATACATAAGACATTAAATTATTTTTAAGGCAAAATTCACAGCTTTATTCCTATTGTAAATAAAATGAAATAAATAATCCCATCAGTATTTTTTTTATAACAATTAATCTTGATTTTTATTTAAAATTCTTGGTTTTATTTTATTTATGCGAATAAAAAAAATAATATAATATACTGTACCTTCCAAAAACAAATTCGTCAAGTTCAAGAGATGATAACTATCTGAATTAAGTATTATAATGTCAATTAAGTAGCTAAAAAAGATTGCGATACCTAATATGAAGAAAAAAAGAAGTTTACATCTGATGTCTACGATATCCAAGTTTGATAGTGTGGTTGTGAGGCCGATATCGATCTTCTTAATAAATACAGTAAAAAGTCATACGTATTATATATTGTATATACAATTTAACGTACCTTTAGGTTAGCGTTAGGTATTTATAAAAAAATAATATAAAAAAATTTTCTGAAAGAGGCATTCACGTCTTTTAGTTTTAGCCTTGACTTCTAAAAAGATATTTTTTTTATTAAAACATTTTTTAACTTTCTTCGAAAATTTTAAAAAGAAACTATTTATTATAAATAACTTTATAATAGTGACGCCAATTTGTAATGGATGCTTAAAATGCTTAATTCTAGATGAGTGAACATAAAGATAACATAAAGAATGTATAATCTTATTTACATGGATTAGTAATTTCCAAAATAAGTATACATATAACAAAAATAATTATCTTTCATCTATGTTTGTATAATTTTTAAAACAAATTTTAATTTCGTATAATCAAAGTATTACATCGTTAGTTCTTAATGTATTTACCGACAGTTTTTAAATATTTATGTCAGATGACTATTTAAATGTTTGCCTTAATAGACGAAAACAATTACAAATAATTATTTATTTATAATGACAATATTGCAAAATGAACTTTTGTTGTTAATTGAAACAATTCATCATATAAACTTTTATAGCTTTCTTTTGAAAAAGATGGAAAATATACTTTTCTGAAGAGATGGAAAAGTATTATCAAAACTACACTGAAAAAACAGAAAGCTGCGGCAGCTATATTTTCTTTATATTTTTTGCTATGCATATAGTTCAAATCGAACTAGTGGTTGACAAACAAAAAATTAAACATTTTTTTTATTAAATATAATAAAACATAATATAATAATTACATTGCGTCAAAAAAAGTTAAAAAAAAACGAAAAAGTATAACTAAAGTAAAGTGAGCCAATCTTCAGTTGAAGATGGAACATGAAAGTCTTAATAAAATTCATTAAGAACCGTACAAAATTGTGCTGGCAATGAAAATATATAAATAAATGCAAAATACTCTTAAATACGTAAATACTCATACACATTTTTAATTCCGGAAATATTATATTTATTAAAATAAAAACATACGCATACGTAATTTAGTTTTAGCATGCACGACTTCTTTCTCTAGCTAGCATTTTATAAGAATATAAATAAGTATTTTTTTTATTAGATTTTTAAAAATTTTAAGAATACAAATTTAAAACTAAATAAATGAAAAAAATTATATGTGCAAATAAGTTTTGTTTTATTTTGAATTTTAAGTGAAACTTATAAAAGATTTTTTGTGTTAAATTAAAAAGAAAAAAATTTAAATAAAATCATGTTAAAGTTAAAAAACATTTAAAAGCTCAAATCTTATGCTATAACCGCAATAAAAAATATAATTTTTAAATACCTAAACGAAACAACTATATATAAGGTATTATGCAATTTGTAGGCGTTTGTAAACATGAAACCTAAAGCTTCAGATGAAGGATAGGAAATGTTTTATTGTTTTTGTAAAGTGGTTGGCCAATTTCTCTAAATTGGTCCGTCTAAATTTTTGTGATGGATAAATTTGGGACCAAAATACATTATCCGGATTCTTCAGCCCATGAGATTTTCTTTTTTTTCAATTTTATTACTCGTAAAAAAATATGAATAAAAGGATAATTATGATTTAATAATGGTGGTTAAAACCTTATAAGAATCCTAATCGACCCCGTTCTTTCAATATAATGGTTCTTTACGATTTTCAAATATAGTAGTTGTACATTTAATTTAGTTCAAAACAAAGGTTACAAAATATAGTAGGTACACAAAACATTTAATTAACGAAGAAGTTCAAAATATTTTTCATTGAAAACCAGAACTCGCTTTAAACATATAATGGCTATATTTGCATTTTAACATTTGTTTTTTTTTTTTGTATCACAAAATAAACTAAACGATCGTGGCTGTCATGGGCATTTAAGTTAACGACCGTAAATAAAATATGAACTGAAGTGGAAAATTTATGGTTTCTCCTAAGATTTATTATTTGAATTTGAATTACATAAGAATTCGAAACAAATCATTGTTAAAAAAATAAAAATTTTAATTGCAATGCAATACATATATTCAAATATTCACCAAAATAAAGTTATAATGAATTGATAAAACATTCGCTTTTATGATTTTACATAGGATTGAAAATATCATATAATTTTGTTAAAAAAAATCGTGATATCTTGGATTATTTTTTGATTTCCTTTTTTTTTAAAGACAATAATAACAAAATTTTAGATATTTGCGAAATTTATTTGTTCTTTGGTTTTTCCAGAAGGAAAGAAATTTCTAATTTGACGAAACTGTATTGATTTATTATTAAAAATCACAAAAATCTACAACTTTTATTTCATATGCATAGATATGTGAATGAACAAGAGCACAGTTTTTACAAAATATTATTTTGTATGTACATATAAGATGTAAATAGAAAATTCAATGATATATGTTATTTCTTTTATGATATATTTCGATTTCTTGTCAACTTAAGTCCATAATTTATATGTAATATAGAGACAAATTAATCAGTCGGTGCGATATTATTTTAATTATTTTAACATTTTTTATAGAAATTGTTTAAATAAAAAATAACTCACGCAATACTATAAGTATACTTTGGAAAATTTATTGTTAAAAAAACTCGTTTCCCTAGTTTTATTTTGGAGTATAGTTTTCAAAGAAAAATTTTATTGGAAAATGTATGTATTACATGTTTTCGAACATCTCTTTTTTTTCTTTAAATCTTTTTTATTAAATAAAAGTTCAAACAAACTAAATACATTGCTCATTAGTCATTAGTCATCATCCATTCTAACGTTGAATATAAAAAGGAGCAGAAAACATTTTTTTGATTACAAATTAAATCTATATTGTGGGTCGAAATTACTGACTACTATACTATGTAGATTAAAAGTTTTAACTTCATTTTATTTTTACCACATGTTATCATTTAATTTTTATTTTAATTTTTACATAAATCAAAAGATATTGCTTTCTTTTTTAATCGGCACTGCGCTTGACTAGGGCGTTTCAATATAAAAAGTGCAGTCCTAAACAGTCTGTTAAACGGTTGAAAGATACTTAATTATAGATTTTAAGTAAGTTAGTTTACATCTCAATGATTTTTGCGCAATTCAAGAAAGTCATAATTTACGAGATAAATTCTAATTTATACCTACTTCTTCCAATTTTTAGAAGTAGAATTTATTTTTCCTACAATGAAGAAAAATATTTTTTTTACAATGGAAACTCCTACACATTTTCTTCGTGTTTAGATTTTTATTTATCTTAATTTTTTTTTTAAAATAATTTTATTATTTTTTTCTTGTTTTTATTTTGTCATCTTTTATGACACAATTAAATATCTAAAAACCATTAGTTCAAGTATATTTTTGTTCCATATACATATTTCAAAATTTTTCATAAAATGTGTTTATAATAATTAATTGATATTGATATTATGTGTCGATTTTGAACAAGTTTTTATCTATATTTCTGTCTATAGCGAGTTTCAATAAAAAAAAAGTGAAATTTATATTAATAGATGGATTACATATTAAATTGTATTTCTGTACTTTATCATTCAAAATAATACTAAAGTTTGTATGTTCATTATTTTCCTTTTTGGTTTCAAAAAACAGAATTAATTGTTGAAAAGAAGGGGAATATTGAAGTCTCTTGTATTCCTAGAACATTTTTTTTTACATAAATAAAAGTCTAGGACTAAATAAATTTATTATAAATTAACTATATAAAAAGATCGATTACGACGAATTATATTTAAATGCCAAAAAAATTTTCCATTGCTACTCTATAAATTTTTTTTCTGGTAAATAAATAGCGGAAAATGAAAATTCAAAGTCGCATTCGTATATATATTAATACAGTCTTATACGCTGAAGATTAAGTATATTAATAGTTGTTTCTTAAATTTTGAACTCATAGTCTTAATTAATGAATCTTATGCTGCATGAAACATTTTTAATTTTAACACATATAGTATGTACAAAAAACAATTTCATTTATTAAATGTTTTACATACATTTTGATATATACATATATTTCCGCTTACCTTGGTTAATTTTATATTAATGTCGATTGTAAAATTATTATATCCCACAATGTTTATAAACTGAAATAAAATAAGAAAATATGAAAGATTAATTATTATTTATTATTGTACGAATAATGTTTTATTTTTCGACATAAAATTATCAAATTTAGTATATACTATAATTTTAGAAAAAAAATTTATTATGTGAAAGTGTATTCAAGAGTAAAATTTTGTGTTTCATTCGCGGATTGATTTGCAAAACTATATATAGTATATCAAATCGAAATTTATCTACAAATTTTGATAGATTTATTAATATGGTTATCTTTTTCGTACTTCAAGACATAGAAATAGAAGTAGTAAGTGATAAATATTTTTTAATTTATTCTTACTTTATGTCATGGAATTTGGTTATTTATTGATTCGCTGATTGAAGTGGAAAATCATTATTGTTATTTGAAAAAAACTAATGCCATTGCCCGCTGCATTTGTAAATTAACTTACTAATAATAAAAAAATACCTATAAATTCATTAATAAATTTGTTTTATGGTTTTAGCTCTGATTTTTCATTCTTATGGTCAGTAAAAAAAAACTTTCTGAAGACCTCTTTTCGGGATTCAATTTTCGAATCTCGATGAAATTCAATGGTAAATGCTTTTTTTTCTGGAATTAAATGGAGAGTTGGATTTTCGAACAATAAATATCAGATCACATATTGAGTTCGAAAATAGGGACTTATGAATATGAAGTATAGTATTTATTTATTACGTTTTGTGCTTTCAAGAATAGCTTGATTACGTTTATAATAACTTTAATTAAGAAAAAAAATTATATATATGTATAAAATAATAAATTATATATATAAATATGTTGATGTATTTGATTAAAATATCTTTTTAATTTTTAGAATGAATAGAAATATTGGAAACAATCATATATGTTGTATATTTTACTTATATATATACACATATATGTATATATATAAAGTTTTAAGTTGAAATCATAATTTAGATTTTTTTTAAATTTAAATTTATTAATAGGTCAATAACATTTCTAAATTATGTATTTTCATTTAAAATTTATGAATAGATAATGTATGTATGTATGTACTATAAGAACATATTATGTATATGAACATGAATATCTGTAGAAAAGTATGTTAAACATATACATAAGTAACTGACCTAAAGCAACATAAATAAGTGTAATTAAATCTTAAATCAAAAGTGGGTATGTGTATTTTGTTTGTCAAAGGCGAGTAAGGTAATTTTTATTCCCAACTTTTAATAGTAAGGTATACCATCCTAGAAATAATAAAGAATTCCTTTAACTTGATCTGCGAAGTCAAAGTAGACTAGTTTCTATATACCTACTATGACTATCTAGCTACATATTTTACTGTTCTTGCTAATTTTTTTTATAACTATTTAAAAAGAGTTATACATGTTATTCATTATTTTCCATTAATTTTATATACATATGACTTTTTAATGATGGCATGTGTTAATTGTTAATTTTTAAGTACTTTCTTTTTTTCTTTTTAAAGAAAATAGGTCAATTATGGAAAATCTTAATACAAATCATTGTTTAAAAAATAAAATCCACACCCACAATTTCTTCTACACACATTTATATTCTATTTTGATAACAAAAAAAAAAAGCAATCGAACTTCAAACATTATAAATAACTTTATGTTGTATGTTGAATGGTTTTATTTTATATTGAAAAGACTTTTATTGCCACCTTAACCTATTGACTTTTGAAAGATAAAATAAGTTTTTAAATAAGTTCTTATAATATTAATCAATTTCAGGGCTCTAGCGAAATTAATTTGTACAACCTATAAAGTATCAATTTAGTGACGTAAATGTCAGTTTTCAACAACTGCTGCGCTGCGATGCGAGTAAAGGCATGTCAAGTTTTGTGTTCAGCAACTAAGATGTACATGTTTGAAATAAAATTCATGCTTGTATAGATTTTTTATATATACCTAATTATATATGAAAATTTATTGCTTTTTGTCAAAATAAAATAAAATTTGCATTTTATTTGAATTTAGATTTATTAATTTTTTTAAACAAAAAAAAATTAAAGAGTAATTTATATTTATTGTTTATTTATTTTATACAATAAAATTTAGTTCTCTAATAAAGAAAGTTTTTAATTGATAAATTTTGGTGGTCAGTTTTTCTTTGACTCTAGGTTTTTATGACATAATTTATTATTATATAATCGTCAGTCGTCATAAATTCTCTTAATCAATTTTTAATCACGTCGTTTTGTAAACTTCAATATTACTCGAATACATTCTTTTAAATTTTCCTAACGAATTAACTAAAATACGCACTAACATATTAACATATACAAGTTTCGGCAAATTTTTCCTAAATGTTAGCATAAATGTATATATTGCAACACTATAAATATATTTATTATATTTATTTATATAATAGATTCAATTTTTGTTTCAATGAATAAACATTACATAAAAATCTTAAAAACTATAAAATTTTAAATTAAAATATTTCATAGAAAACAAAACTAAAATTATAATTGAAAAAAGTTTATAAAACAAAATATTCTCATTGACCTCAAAATTAAGCTAAAATAATCAAAAGAATATAAACGCAATGATTTTTTTTATTTTTTTAAGATATTTTAATAAAAATTAGATACTTTTACTGACTAAAAAAAAAACAAAATTAAAATGTTGATTTAATTCAATTTTTATAAAATAGTAAAACAAGTTTTTTTTTTTTATAATCAAAAATTAATAAATAATAATGTTTTTTCATTGCTTTTTATTAAATTTTCGTTTTCTTTTCGCGCATAATATTCATTAGAGAATGTCTAACATCATCGTAATAATATTTAATAAAAAAGTATCAGATTTTAGAGATGATGGTGTATTTGTTTTTGATTGCTTAAAAACCTGTAAGAAAGTATAAATGTCAATTTTTTATTTATTTTTTTTAGAAACCAATATGCATTTTAAAAATTCATTAATTTCTGTCATATGTATCATAATCGATGCGACGCTTGAAATTAAGTCACGAAGAATTTTCCAACTGATTTTTTGTTATTAGTTATTAAACTTTTTTGTTAGAGGAAAACGAATATTATACATACATAGTTTTAGTTACTTACATCTTGAATTATAGACAACTTTTAGAAAATAATAATATTATTTATTCAAATCTTTTGAAATTATTAAATAAAACTATAACCCATCAGGCGGAAAATTTTTTTCAATTATTAGTAAAAGTATCTATAGAGAGCATAGTGATTAATTACAAAGAAGTGATTAATCACGACTAATTTTCTTTTCATGTTTACGAATAGTGTATATTGGTGAATAATAATTATATACATATATAGTTCAAAAAAAAAAAAAAAATTAAATTTAAAAAAATACTTAAATTTAAAAATGAAAACAAGATGCTCAATGTTTTTAAATATTATGAAAAATTCAATGTTTATAATAAATAAAAATAAACTATATTGTACATGCAAAATTAATTTAATTTATTTGCAGAAAACCATTTTTCAAAAGACAATTTTTTTTCTGCGAAAAAAGCTTTACTGTAATAGTGTAATATTTTATTTTTATTTTTATATAATTTTTAAACATAATAAAGTTAGCAACACGGAAACATTAAATTATAGTTGTGTTTTTTTTTTTGTCTTGCTTATATGTTCTATTAACCTGCATTGATAACATTTTCATTGAAATGTACCATACATCTTTGTTCATAAATATCCTTGTGTTTCTGTCTATTCAAATAAACTTAATTTACAACAAGTGCCAATTTTCAATATTAAAATACTAAGAGATGTTTGTTCTTTTGAACTTTTCAATCGTTAAGTTTGATGGTATTACGAATAAGAGAGTTAAAGCTACCAAATAGTTTGGTGGAACAAAGATTAAAAAAAGAATTTCAATATTTCGATTACATGTTACAAAGAAATATTGTATTAAAAACTCTCATTCGAAGATAATAGAGAAAATATTTATGGAGTAGTGTAGAAGTTTTGCGCGAATTTTTTATTTTGAGTATCAGAACATTAAACAGCGACCTAAATAGAGATAAATAATTGATTATAGCGATAATTTTTATATTATAAAATAAAATATGTTTGCAATTCGTGTTGCGTCAACGATCTCATTTCTTTATACCACCTTTTATTGGATCTTTCAATAATATACCAATAAAAGAAAAATGAAATGGGAATTTTATAAAATTGAAAACTATAGAAAGATCAAATGTTTCTCCTCACAATATTAAAATTTCCTTAAATAACTTTTATAGTATTTATAATTTTTTACATGAGTTGCACTTGCATATACAAGTTTTTCATAAATAATGAAAACACGTTTCAGTTTCATTTAAATGAAAGAGAATTTGTAAATTTTTGTTATATGAGTATAGTAGCTAAAACATGATGTGTGAATATATATATTATCGAAATACTATTTCAATAAATAATACCTAATTACACGGAAGTTATTATAACAATATGATATTTCAATTTTCGTGTTTTAATTATATGAATTTCTTGTAAGAAAAACACTTTAAAAATTTGTTTAAACATATTATAATATCTACATAATTATTTTAGATATTCCCAAATTTTTCATGTAATGAATTTTTTGTGATCTTATAAGATTCGTTTTAAAATGAGAAGTGTCTTAATAACGAATGGGAGAAAATGAATTTCCACACAAAAATGAAAAATGAAACACCCTCCAAAAAATATATTCCCAAGGGAAATGAACCCAACTTTTAAAATGAACTTAATTCTAATGCATTTAGGATACAAAATAAATAAATTTGCTTAAATCTAAAAGAACAAAATTCAGCAACGGAAACGTTATCCCAAAAAAAATTAAATGGGATAAATAAATTTGTCATTTAGTATCATCGAAAGATATGAAACTGGCATATATTTACTTTGAACTTATAGGTGTAGATAGAACCTTCAGATTCTATTCCAACTCTCTGAGGTCCACTATCAAAGTTTAATTCGTGACATTTATACATGTCTCAGGTTCCAATTCCGGCCGGAGTGGACTTTAGGGAAGGCTATTTTTCCGATACTCAGTTTTGCGTGACCTGCTTGAGAGTTGGCTTACACTTGTAATAAGATGAAAAAGTCAAAAATGTAGTCTACAAAGAAGTACTATAGAATTATTGTAGATAAATAGGAACATATGCGGTCGCCATCGCTAGAATTAAGAATATAGTTTTTTTAAATTAAAAATATTGGCTTGTTCCGTTTTGGTCAATGTAAGTACCGATAACGCATAAAGATAAATATCGGAACATAAAATATCGCTTAAAAATACCGATATTTAAAAAAAAATGTCGATATTTATTGAACATCCCTAAGTCGAAGTATATAACACTCATATTAAGAAACTAAATAATTATTTCATGTTACAAAATCAATTAATATTATGATAGTCCTTAAGAAATCAAGTGTTACAATACAACTCTTTTTTCTATCATAATAGTTATATTGAATGACAAATAAAATTGACAAAAACCACAGAAATTTTCAAATACTTAATGTCATAATTTTATTTATAGAAGTATTATTGTTAGAAATTTAATCATTAATTTGATTATGAAATTATATAAAAAATATTTTTCTTACAAATAGGACAGTTATAATGTAGAAATATGTTGGCTCAAATATTATAAAAAAATAAATATAATATGCTTGCTCTTCACTAATCGCTAAAGCCGGACGATCATATCTGTTTCTATTTTTCTTGAATTAAATTTTCAGTTACAATAACTTTGTATAAAAAAAACTTTTTATGATTGGAATATTATACGCCAAGATCTAGAACGGACGTTGATACTAACATATGGGAATTACGCATTGTATTTTTAATATATCTTTCTGTTTGAAACATAAGTATTTAGATTTTATACTTATTCTCCATATTTTTTTTTGTATCAATATATTAGGCCCTAAAATATGTGAAAATTAATTTATTTCAACATGCTTTTTGATCATAGTAAATACATTTAATTAAATTATATTTTGATAACAACTCTAGGTTACATGAATAAAATTAGGCTACCAAAATAAGTGCAGTGTAAATATATTATTGTAGTAATAATGTTCAAAAGATATAAAAGAAAAATGTATTTAAAATTTTAGGTTTCAAAAAAAGGCAGATTTTAAGGTTGTACATATATTATTTTTTCATCTAAGAATTTTATCATAAAATTATTTTTTTTTTTCCTAAAAAGAGAAAGTTTCATTGAGTTATTGTATTTTATTTAATAATATAAAAAAATGCAGAAAACTAAAATCAACTTTATTAAATTTCGTAAAAGCTTGAATTTATAATTTCCATTATATTTCTTGTTTTTTTTTTCCAAACCTAGACATAAGGGCTTAGTGTTAATATTCATATAAGCATATTGGTGTTTTTTATCAAACCTACATTATATGAGTTATTTACATAAAATTATGCTTATCATTAAATTTTCACCTGGTTGCATTAATTTTTATATTTTTATATTTTCAAATTTAATACTAAAATACATAACAAAAAACCAAAAGAGTCCCAATATATCTTTACGGTTTTTTTTTTAATAATACGGATGCATTCTATTCATTAACACATTTTCACTTTTACAACGTCAAAACGTCAAATATAAAAATTAATAAAGTACAAATATGAATACGTACTTTATTGATTTTGTCTGCACACATAATACTAAAATTTAAAAACATAAATATCCATTTTCATATGTATTAGCTGGTTTAATTCATGAACAGTTATGTATCCTTTCTTGAGTATTTAATATTTATCCACCGTAAGAAATCACATAAAAGTTGACTGTAAACTGTAATGTCAAACAATTTTAGATTTTTTGATAGTTCTCGTTATAAGGTATACAAGTTTCAATTATTGTTCATTACATCAATATTATGCCAATAAAAAAGTTCTAAAGATACTTTGTGACTACGGAGTTTATGAACAAAAATACTAAGATTGAAAAATTTTTGATTTACGATTCTTGATTTGAATTATTTTTATTTTGAGACGTTTTAAAAAGCCAACAAAACTGAATTGAATTTCATATTTTTTTTAACAAAAAACCGCGAGTTTTAAGAAATCGCTTTGAAATGCTAAGAAATAAAAAATTTGATGATGTGTAAAATGTTGTGGTTTAATAACCTGACATCATATGCTTATTATTATTTTTTTTATTTATTTATTTTTATTTTTTTTTAACGTTAACCCAACCATCAATTGATTTCTATAAATTTAATTATTGTGCAATTTTAATTTGCAAATTGTGTAAAATAAGAATTTCCTGTATATTAACAAAATTCTATTTTAAATATGCGTATGTTTTTTTTAGAACTATTTATGAAATAACTAGCCGATTTGACCGGTCGTCGACTCCTATAATTTTAAAAAAAGCTAATGATGAACTAAGCAGTAATAACAACATGCAGAAATCTATAGTAATTACTTACCATATCGCATATTTAAAATCACATAATGTTAGCGATGGCACGATTGACAAGTGAGAAAGAAGTTTAGATTTATTTTCGAAAATGTCTCTTAGGTAGGATTTTTTTATGTAAGTTGGAAACAAAATTCTAATAGGAGAAATAATTTAATTTGGAACTCAGTTGGAATCCGTGCAACTCTAAAATAAATTTTGAGAATAAATTTCCGAATAAATAGCCAAATGATAGCATCTCGAGTACAGTAGTACCTACAGAGCTTTCATTTATGTAATGTTACCTTTTCAGATGTTTGTGGTGGAAACACTTGATTATGTCGTTTCAAGAGCGTAACTTTGCCGAATGCAGTATATTTCTATTACTTACCGTTTCTTAGCTAAGACTTTTTTCCACTAACTCATTATGTAAGAGGTTTTTCAAAAAATCCAGTCTAACGTTTTTATTAAAAATTCAGATCTTCCAATAAGACCTACAAGATGCCAATTCATTGAGATTGAAAATGAAGATAAATTATCCAGAGGTTAAAATACAATTGGACATTGCTTAAATATATTGTTTTAGCATATTCAGAAGCGAAGGGTTACGAAAGAATCCTTATAAATATCACTTATTTATATTCAAAGAAATATGATAAGATTTAAAATTATAATCCTTAATAAAAAAAATATACAAGGAATGGAAATAATGGTTATTTATAATATATACAATGAACGATTGGGTATTTATATTTAAAAAAAAAGGGATTGCCTGATTGACTTTTACAAAAATGATTATAACTAAAGTTAAAATAAAATTACTATACATTTAACAGAACGGATATTTAAAATAAAAGAAAATTGTAACTAACATATAAATTATAACTACTCAATAAACGTTTAGATAAAAGTAAAGAAAAATGTATAATCCAATACCCTTGTAAAAAAGATATAATTTTATTTTAAAATAATTGGAAAATGAGACGGTTTTCATGAATTAAAAGCCTAGCCTTAAATCGAACAGATATTTTTAAATATGATATTTTGGCAATTTTTTTCTTACTTTCAGTATAGACGATCTTGGCTATATATGTACTTTATTGAATGATCGTTTACATTTCCGTTGGAGATTTGATTTCGCTTACTTTTTAAAACTCTTAATCTTAAACTCTATAAGTTTTTGAATAAAAACTACACTGTACACTATTTCTGTAGAATATTTATGTTTTTAAGGAAAACAAATTGAATTATTCCAAGACGTTTTTTTTGGCATATAAGCTTTTACAGGTCTTTGTTCTTCATTCTCTTGTAAAAAAAAATTGATTTTAAAAATAGCTATAGGGTAATTGAACTTTCAAATTTTATTAATAAAATATAAATTATGTTAAGATATTTTAACATTAACAAAAAAAAAAGATATTTTCTCTAAAAATGTTGTTAATTTTGTACATTCAATATATGTACCTACATAATGTGAATATTTTTTGTTCAACTTAAAAAAAATATTTCTTAGATCATTCATGAAGTTTGTGACTCGTAGTGACGAATAAAAGGAATAGGTATAAAATATGTAGTCACGATCATTGTGCACTGAAATTATTTTTGTAGCCAATGGGCTTAAAATGAATTTATTGACTTTGAATTTATTCCGATTTCATATAACCCTCCAAATAACCAAAAATTTAATAAGTATTTATATATAAAAAAAGTAATTATAATAAGAAATAGAACTTTTGTTAATTGTTGAACATTGAAATTTTGGTAAAATTCTTTACGTAACCGCAGATTCACTTATTAAATAGAAAATATGAAGAAATTATTTTCTAATCAAAACAAATTTTATATAAATAGAAATTTTATAACCTAAGTTAATTTCGATCTAAAAATGATAAATAATATTATAAAATTTTCAAGAGCGATAATAAAAATTCATTTCTTTTTTACAAAATGTAAACATAAGAGATAAGTTGTTATGAGATTTTTTGAGATTCATTTTATTATTATTTTAGTGTAGGTGTTTTTAATAGGCATATTTTGTGTGATAAATTGTGATTATCATAATATGGAAATGTGAAGCGCGCATATACATTTTTTTTAATACCCTTTAGTAATATATTTTATTAATAAATATGTATATTAAAATCTGAATAAATAAATAAGAAGACAAACAAATTTAACGCCATTTAGTTATTAAAGTATTTGTATAATAAATACTTCAAATGGTTAGGTATGAAATTTTATAGTTTGGGCTCGAAAATACCGAATAAAATTACTATCCAACTTACTCCGTACATAAACTTTCTTTTGAATATTTAAAAGGACTACATTTAGATGCTGAGTAGTAAAATGCCATAATTTAAAATTGCATCAAATTTTTGTAGAGATATCTGATATAGAAATGTTTGGCTTCTAAAGAGCTATATTGAAATGTGAAATTAGTCGCAAGAGTAAAAAAATAAATAAATTCTTTCGCAGATTCAAAGAATTTAGTTCAGATTTTTTTGACGATTTCTTTCGCAGATATAAATACAATTATGTGAAAATTTAATTTACTCAGCAATTTGGAAAAACGTTTTATATTCTTTGTTCTATAATTAAATAATTAAAAAAAAAATAAAAATTTCTCATTGCATTGCGTGTCTAAATATTACCGATAGGAAATATTATTATGTCTACAAAATTTTTTTTAAATTTCTAATGCGAAAAATTGGAAATTAATATGAAAATGCGAAATGTAAATAATTTTGGCCTACATATATTTTATTTACATTAATTTTCACACTATGTAAAAGATATGTCCTAGCCTGTCTACTAAATAGACTTGCTGTTGCCTTTTTTGATATTTATTAAAAATATATGTAATTACTTTATTTATTTTCTAATTTCTTTCTCAAAAAAGGACAATACTAAAAAATGGTTAATGTGTTATGATTGTTTGGCGATTTGAATTAATATAAAATTTAGGTGCTAACTTTGTTTGGCTTAAAATATTTTTTTACAAATCCACTTAAAAATTTAAAATTACAAAAAAAAATAGAAAAATATTCGTTTATCGGCAAGTTTCGTGACTGACATAATGCTGACAATACGAGCAAGAAAAATTCTACTTATAAGGCGGATATGAACAATTTCATAATTTCTCTTACATAAAAATAATTGATAACATTTTTTAAAAAAGTATTCCCACTTGAAATTATACATATTTACAAAATGTTTATTCTTTTATAAATCATTATCACTTATATACATATTTACAAAGCTCTCTGTATTCTTGTGTTTCATGAAAACCGCATCGTACATTATAACTCTAAAGTCTAAAGTATTAATTCGACCTCAAAGAACACTGAAATAAAACAGAAATTTTTCAAAACTGCATTTCTTTCTTGCAGTAACTAATATAAGTATAAGTGTTCAAAATTATACAATTAATATTATAATTCTAGTCAATCCCGGCGCGAACGTTATTTGTATTAATAAGATATACGGTCATACAAAAATCCCGCAGAAAAAAGTACTTTGACTTTTTTCCCAGTTTCAGAATTTTCCGGACGAACAGCATTTAATAGATAGATTGATAGTCAGATAGATTTATACGTATATACTATATATATAAATTAAATTATCAAAGAATTATTGACATAACTATTTTTTTTCAGAGTACAATTTTTGTTTTAATTTTATCAAATTTATCGATTTATATTTTATACTATACCTATTTTTAGTATTAATATTATTATTTTTCATAGTGCACAATAAAAACTTAAAATTTTTATTATTCTTGTCTATCACCAATAGATAATTGCAGATAATAACCACAGAACATTTTCATATTGCGGCAAAATATCAAGGTTATTGATTTCAAGAATTTAAAATAAAAAATTATATGAATATGAATACCATAAAATTAATATATGAGAAATAAATTGCGATTTACGCTTCTTTTTTTTTTGCCAAATTTTTATTAAAATAAAGTGAAAATATTTTTTTTTTTATATTCAAAGCTGCGTTCTTAAAACAGTAAACGGTTCTGAATTTAGCTTTAAAGTCAGTTCAGTACTCTTAAAAAAATTTGTTTATGGCTTGAAATTTCGAAGATATAAGATACTAAATGTCTTAAATCCAAATTTATGTATCATTTTTATGACTTTTGATTTTATAATTTAAATCAAAATAAAGTGGTTTCACGAGATTTCGAACTTAACGCATGCGCATTTACATATAATCTTGAAAATTATGGGCTCAAAATCCAAATATCGAACAATTTTAATCCATTTGAATTATTATGTGAATAAACTATGTAGTGTAAATACATAATGTTTTAATTTTTTTTTTGTGTTATATTTATATATTATAAAAATATTGAATTTTTGGTTATACATAACTCATAATTAATTTCAATGACTCACTCACTCGTAAAGATAAAATTATTCTTATTATTCGAATGAGGTAGTCAATAAATTTTTTTTTAAATATTATGTATTATGTATACTATTCAGTACAACATACGTATAATGTGCTCAGTGATTTAGCTTTATTTTAGTTCCCACTATACACATGCTGACTCTTGAAGCAATGAGAAGTTATTTTGATTTTTATTATTTTTAAATTTTAATAAAAAAAATTTTTTATTCACTAAAAACGTTTGTTATGAACTCGAAGTTTGATGTGGAAAACAAAAACACATTGTGGGTTGATGATTCATTTTTTATTCCCTTTTCTTGAGACCGCAAACTGTAGATGATTGCGATTTAAGCAGAAACAAAAATCAAAAATATTTTTTATATGTAATGTAATGCCTAAAAAAATAAAAAACAGATTCTTTTTTAATACGGCAATACATACTTAAAACATTATGTACCATTTTTATTCATACTTCTTTATATATAAAACTTTTAACCTAAAAAGTTTTCTTTTTTCATTGAAGGTCTTTTTTTCTTTAGAATTTTAGTCTAATTTTCATATCATTTTATGTTAACATAATTGTCTTTATAGGTTTTTTAAAAATCTTTTTCCATCGTAGTATCTTGAAGTATACATTATACTACATTGCATTATAGTACATTATGAATATTAAATAAACTTATTCTTCAAACTTATTCTAAAATCCATTAATTTTTTTTCAACAAATTTTTGTTGGCATATTTTTTTTTATAAAAACTAGACTTATTCAAGTACGGATACGGGTAGAATAATTAATTAAGTAAGTCTAAGAAGTATATCAGTCTATGAGATGTATAAATTAAAATAAATTCCTGCCATTTTTCTCAAATTTTATTCAGATTTTAATTAATATTTAGAATATTTAAATAAATAAAAATTTTCGTAATTATGTTGTAAAATATGTTTATCATATTGTGTATCGAGAACTGGAAACATTTTTTTTTATATTTTCCTTCCTGTACAACCGAAAACATTAGGTTAGTTACAATTTTTTCGACAGTTATTATAGGATTTGAAAGTTATGTTTTTTATTCTGCTAACCAGTTATTTTACTACACATCAAGCTGAAGTGCATGGAAATTTTATTTACAAAGATACATAAATTATGTTTACAGTATACATCTAACTTTTCACAAAATATTTATGCACAGCTAGTTGGTGAAATACAAATTTTATATAATTATTATTAGGGGGATAAAAAATAGATACTCACCAACAATTTGAAATTGAAAGTTCCAGAATATATTTAATGTAAAGCCAATATTATTATTCAATTTTAATGTCCTTGAAGCTAAATAAAATTTTTTTATATGGGGTGTTTAAACTGTTTATTATAATAATCCTCAATAATTTAATTAAGAGATCCTTACATTATCCTTTTTTTTAAACAAAAATTTTTTTTTTTTTACCTTCAAATAATTAACAATTTTATTATTTTTTATTTCTGTTCACAACACAACTTTATCCAAATGAAGAAATGTGCTAACTGAAATTAGCGAACTGTTGCCAATAATGAAACTTTGGATTAAAATAACAAAATCGATAATGCTTCGAGTTAATTTTATTTTTTATCAAAAAAGTAAATAATTTTAGTGATAACTGAAAGATAAAAAAATGTTTTTTTCAAAAAAGAAGTTATATAAAATGTTTAATAAAATTTATTATCACGTAAGTAGATTATAATCTGACATAAGCACAATTTTTCATTAATAAGACTTAAATGAGAATGATTAGTGCAATGTGGTCTTATCAAGTTATTTATGAATTGGAATATACGAAGGTATATAATTGTAAATTAAATTATATGCGTACTAAAAAATACATATTATGTGATATGTCCATGCAGGAACTGAAATAAAGGGTCGTTTAATATTGACTTTTGAATTCATAATGCATTTTTCAAATCATAAGGTATTTTTATAGCTAGCCACACTATTGAAAAATATACAAAACTTTCAAAAAACTTATTTCATCTTTTTTTTTTACATTTTTCAGAGATAGTGCCTATGGTCCTACAAATAGTGGCTTTTCCACACAATATATCAGTAAATATAAAGTATAATACGTTAGATATAATTTTCATAATTTTCGAGAAATATGACTAAAAGCAGTAAAGTAACATTATATACTGTGTTTGTAGAGACACTGACAAGTTTATGGAAACTCAGCTTAAATTTGAAACTTTCAATAGCAGTAGTTTATTAATGTTATAAAATTGATTTTTTTATTTTCTACTATAAATTACTATTTGCTTAGTTTATTTTTAGATTTTTGTTTTTAGAAATTTCACATTAAAATTTTTAGTACATACACATCATAGGTGTAATACATATTATAATATTAAATGTTGATCTTTTGAAATAAAAATTGAATTTTTTTTTTTGTGACCTAATGTATATTTTCTGTGAAGATCAGTTTTTATAACTTTTTTTTCTTCTATCAATAAAGACACATTATTATTAAGATTTTTAGTTTATTATTAGTCTAGTACAAAAACTTGATTTACAACTTCTTCCCAAACAAATTTTCCTTCTATTCTGTGCTGTTTTTTTCTCCGAAATATTTTTTGCCCTAAACTTCAAATTATTACAAGAATGAAAGCAAAAAAAATATTTTTTTTTTACTGAACCGCTTTTATGAATATAATTAATAAAATTAATTTTTTCTTTACTTTTTCCGGTTTCCGAAAACACGTCTTCATCAAACGATCAAAATACAACTGAAGCTATAATGAGAAAAAAGATTTGGTTTTTCTTTGCTTTCAAAATTTATTCTTCAAATGCAAAATGAAACTTATAAAACTTTTTTTTTGAAAATTTATTCATCCACAAAAAGGCAAACATTTTTCTCTTTGTAAAAAAAAAACATTTTTATTAAAGTTTATTTATTTATTTGTATAGATACTTTGCGGAGAAAATATAACAATTTTGTATACAAATTCAGCTTATGCTGGAATAAGTGGAAGCCGGTATTTTGTTTTATATAAATATTAATGTGTAGTGTGCTTATTAAGTATATAATATACGTATAGCTGCCAGTTAGTTTAGCTGTATTTGCATAGGCGCATAGGTACACACAATTTTGTTAAATAAAAAGTAAAATGTAAACAGAGAATATTATTAAATAAAGATATATAAACAGAGAAATGCAGAAACAATTTTAGTAAGTTAAAAATATATTTTCAATGAGAGAAAAAATTCTAAAAATTACTATGTTAAACCATATTCAGCTAATTTTTGGGTTATTCTGTTATAATTGAGATGAACTTATGTTTAAAGTTTCAAATCATTAAAGCATTAAAAATTATTAGTGTAAGCATAATTCTATAAATCTGTAATACTTTTTAGTACATTTCAAAGAAAAGTAACTGAAAAATGATTTTGAAATTTGGGAAGATTTTGTTTGTTAAGAATTCCCGAACTAATTGAACGAAAAAAAAAATTCTTACAACATTATCGACATAATTTTTTTTATGCTTTAACATCACGATTAATAACTCAGAAAAGAAAATCAAGGGTTTTGAAAGTTACAGACAGTAGTCTCCTCAATATTAATTTTCAAAAAGCCAACCTCAAAATATCTCAAAAATTTTTTTATGAATTTCTATTAGAAATTAAGCAAGAGAAGACTCCTACATAATATTAAAACATTTAAAATAGAAACAGCATGAGAATAGAAGTGACTCCTCAAGTCTATGCAAGTTTGGAACTTTGACCCAGTGTGTTTTTTATTATCATAATGTATAAAAAACCTTAAAAGGCAATTGCAGACGATTGAATTGAAAATAGTATTCCGAAGACCGTTTCTTTTTTTAAGATGCGAATGAAATCGTGGTTTTAATGATATTCAACAATAAAATTTTTATCTGCTTGTTAGCTTTGAAGGCATAAGATTGAGCAATAGCATTATTGGAGTGCCTATCTGGCACTAATGTTGAATCCTAAAAAATGAATAACTGTGCAAGATCTTACATAAAAGAGGATCAAACGTACGTGCTTTTCTTAATTTAACTCTTTTGGATGCGCAATTATTCTATTGTTTTTTGGTGGTTTTTTGACGAAACTCACATTTAGAGATAAAATTTACAGAAGAATGATCTATCCTATTTACGTTTTTCTAATAATAATAAGGACAATAAAAAACAGTAATTTGTATTAGATATACATATATATTTAATGAAAAATATTACAAAAGTATATAATTTGGAATAACATAATATAGGTTGATAAATAAAATAATATTATTACGTAATTGTTTTATTTTTATAACTGAATTGTTTAAAATGGTCTGGTAGCTTCATAATATCTAGTTTCAGTAGTTGCTGAATCTTCTGCCATTAATGTCGCAATAACTGTTGTATTGTTTGCAACATTTGTATATGTTATTGACGTTGCACCATATTTATCCGAATAAAAGGTACATTTTAATGAAGAACCATCTTGTGTCCATTTAATATCACGAATTGGTCCACCCGCCATTTCACGTGCAATATTAAAATATTCTCGTGGAGATAAGTTGTTTGCTTCATTATATTTCGGAAAATATGGATGTTTATCGTAATGATTTGCTGCGGCCATTGAATTACCAAAACGTGGATTCCCCGAAGCATTTGCCGCATCTGTTTGAACACGTAGTTCATTAAATTTTTGATTTACTTCATTCAATTTTGCTCCATCATTTTGTAACAAATCATTTACAACTTGTTTTTTATAAAAATCTTTTGCCTTTATACCCTGTTCACGTGGTGGATTTGGATTAGCCTGTTGACGTGCTTTTACCTCCTGTTCAACATGACGCGCTACATATTCACCAGCTGAACAATATTCTGAAACACTTGTTGCTCCCGCTTTGTCAGCCATGGCATCAGCAACTCTCAAGTAATCTGGATCACCATTGTGAAGAGAACTTTTAACGACACCTTCTAAGCGATCAATTTCATGCGGCCGAGCTTCAGCTAAATTTGTTTGACCCACTTTAATATCTTTGACATTACCAACATTAAATTTTTCTTGTAAATAATTATTAGCATCGGCACGATGACGATCAAGTCTGAAACGAAATTCACGTTGTATGCTACGAGTTTGTGCATTAAAATCTTTAAGTGTTATTTCGTTATTATTTAATTGTTTTGACAAATTCATCATTTTGGTACGATCGGCTTCTGACATTTGTAAAAAGGCACGAGGATGTATTGTTAATTCATTATTTAAACTCATTTGGTTATCTGTCACAATTTGAAAGTGACTATAAAATTCATTTACATTTGAAATTTGCTTCATTTCCTTTATAAATTCAGCATTACCATGCATAACCCGTGTTTTGCCACCATATTCAGGACGTTCTCGTGAAGCTTGTACAAATGCATCATGCTTATTTTGATCCTCAGGGCGTAAAGCCGATCTCATTAAATTTATTTCATCTTGTTGGGCATTTTTGATTATTGTACTTGCCGTTTGAAACGATATGACACTGTGTGTAAAGAAAAATATTGATGTGGATAGTTGAAAAACATCAAGAGGTGTTACTTTATCTTTTCTTGCGACTTCATAGCACATATTAAGAACACCCAGACCAGACATTGATACAGATGTTACATTTAAGGCTGTACACAAAACACGTACAGTTGATGATGCGACAGTTCCAGCGCGAGCTGATGACGCCAACAGTTGAGCTGACCCCATTGTACCTAGTGATAAAATACAAGCGCCTGTAACTAACCAGCATTGTCTCGCCTCTGCATCAGCTAAACTTACACTTTGTTCATGCCACATACGATCGACAATAGTACCAACACTCCGACCAACACCATATACTGCCGCTGGTGCACCGACAATTGACGATGCAATAACAGTAGCAGCACCAAGAGGTGCTGTTACGGGTATAAACGTCATAACAGTGCCGGCTATCATAAAACAACTTGTTGTTATTGATGTTACTGTTGAAACCTGATCAACAACTTCCTTCACATTACCACGTGCACTTTGATCCCAAAAAATTGCATCCACATCTCTTTTGTAATAACCATTTTTTGGAATGCATAACCAACATTTGTCCCATGTATTATTGTCACTATATTTTTCAAGGGATTCATAAACGCGTCCTGTGTGATCAATAAATATACTGTTAGGTACATGTGAAACATCTTTATTATCTGTCTGCATAACACGATATAAAGGAACCATTGTTTGCGATTTTTTATTTATATAAACAAAAACGAAAATAACAGCTATGCGTAATTTTGTGCGTGAGAAACTATGATTTATAAGTTTCTCTTTAATATCATTAACTATTGCTTTTTCATTATCATTTAAACCTAAGTCATCAGCGTCCGAGCGGGGTGGTCCGGTTAATGGTATTGCAATTTTTTGAAAAATATATTTCATTTTCTCAGTATCGTTGGTAATAATAAATTCATCCCAAATACGATCACCTAATTGATTTGAAAAATTTTCTTGATTTGATTTAGCTAATACTTTCCAATCGGATAAATTAACCATTTTATCAGACATATTGAAAAAGTATTTAATATTTTTATTTAATTAAAAGCAATTAAAGCCACCACTTGTGACTTTCAGGTATTCCTTCGGGTCGTTTTAATATATCGAAATTATGACTAATTTCATCAATTCCAGACGATGGATAATTTTTCCAATTTTCTAATGCCTCGTCTAATGTTTCAATTGATTCGGATTCTTTTAATATTGTCAATGAATCGTTAAGTTTTTTTTCGTTTTCTAATGGAAAATTTTTAAAATCATCTAAAATAAATTGTAAAGCTGAACGATATTTCAATAAAGTTGGTACATAATTTGGATCAAATGAATAGCCCAAAGCAAATGTACAGGTATCAATTTTATTAATATTGTTTTTAATAAGTGTTGCTATTTCACGTTGCTCGTTTAAATTGAATTGACATTTAAATATTCCTGCCCAACAAATCTCAATTAATGCTTGTTGACAACAGTTTTGAAAATTTACTTTTTCAACATTGACAGTAGTTAATAATTGAAGTGCTTCAATAATTTTTTTAAAACTCACTTCCTTATTCATATTAGTTCGTTGGGTTCAATACCTATTAATTAGAACAAATAAAAAATTATTAATACAATTATTTTATTCTATGAACTAAAATTATTTGTGTTATAAATTATAGAGTTCTTGATCATTAACAAACTATAGAAGACTTAAAATTGTTATATTAATTCTGACAAAAGAAATAGTCCATCCATCTTATGATAAAAACATTATTGTTACTGAAATTTTCATCATTTAATTAGAAGAAATAATTATGTTAAACATTCTAAACTGAAAATTTTGGCACGTTTAGTTTGCAAGGTAAAAAAATTAAATAAAATATGGTTGTTTTAAGAACTAAATTAAAAAAAAAAAAGTTCAATCCAAGATTATCTAATTATTAATTTTTTTTTAATATTATCTGATGAGTTAATACCGCAGAAGGTATTGAAAACGTTTTTTTGAAAATTTTCCGAAATTCCATAATCCAAAAAAAAAGTCAAATAAAGTTTTGTTAAATTTATAAAAATGGTGTTTGAATTAAATAAAAATAAAAATTATTCTGATGAATAGATAAATTTTCCAATTAGTCCTCCTTACCTATTATTTTAGTACCGGAAAAGTATACGTATTGCCTTTTCAACGTTTATATGTACGATTTTTGTTAATATTTTCCATAAGATTATCTAAGTTTCTAGAATGAGGAGGACTAGTGTATTTAAACGAAAAAACAAAATAGCTTTACAAAAGCTTTTATTTCAAACATCGAGACTTTAAACTAAAAAATTTGCTTTTGTCGATGGAAATGTGAATATAATATATATATATCTAAGTTTTTTATTTTTGATATTATTTTCTATTTCATTCAGAAACTTTTGCGCAGTCTTAACCAGGCGTAGTTTAAGCTTTTCAATTATTAAAATAAAACTAAAATGAAAAATACGTGACTGAAAGAATTTCTAAAAATAAGAATTATTCCCTTTTTAGGTTTTCTTTTTTGTTATTTTTGGCTAAAAATATTAAAATTATTTCATCTAAATTTTCTGCAAATGAAGACTGAGAATATTTAATTATATATTAATATATCAAGTATATACCTACATATAAAATAATATTTTAAGCATACATTTGATTCAAAAGACGGTACATATATCGAAGATCCAGTGCAATAAAGCGATATCTTTAAAGCATGTAGTTTAGAGAAAATGGAGAAAATTAATATTGAAGTTTCTGAATCCAAAATTATATTTTAAATATTTATTACAAATAAGTCAATTAATTAAACTATACTGGATTTTTCTTGTATTATTAAAAAATATCGTATATATTTTTAAGATGTCTCACTGGATGATGTTGCACTGGAAAGCATATACGGAAGGGTAAAATGCAACAATGCGACTTTTAATTCTAGAGAAATTTTATAATATTTTCTATAAGTTTTTTTTGTTTCACCGCATTTAACACAAAATCTCAAAATTTCAAGATATTGCCTAATTGCACTGGAAAGCGATATATATCTTTGCATTAAAACTAAGGTTTATTTCAAATTATTGAAAAAAATAAAATTGTAGTTTGTGAGATGATGGATAGAAGAATTATTTATGTTAAAAATGCAATAGTTTCAATAGTTATAAAAAAGAACGTTTTAATTCAATAGGAATTGAAAACTTTGAAGTGGAAATGAAAATTATTAGAGCTACCCGATTTTACATATAATACAGTAAAGTATGTAAATATTTTTTTCAAAATATATATATATTAATGCTGCGAAACAGTTGAGTCCATTTATATGGATGTAAAATACACTATTGTGAGAATCAAATTTTTTTCACAAAAGCGTTGCAATCCATTGAATTTTGTGTTTATTTATTGAATTATTCGTGCAAACTTTATTTCAATAAAATAAAAAAATATATTGACTAACTAAACAGAAGCAAGTTATGGAAAATAATTAATAAAACCACCCTAAAAGCTTTTCACACTACATTAAAACATGATTAAACTTTTAACTAATACGATACTAAAATGAATTAAAAATATGTATCTTCCTGCGCATGGAAATAAAATTCTCAAAACAAATAATTTTTTTTATACCTACACTCTTTAAAAAAATTCTAAGAAAAAGACTACGACGAAAAATCGAGACTCAATTAGTATTATATGTAAAATAAATTAGTAGAATAAAATGAAACCAAAACTTTTATGTCCCTATTTTTCTAGAAAACTTTTTTTAATTTTATTTGGCTAACTTTTTAATGAGTTTTTTTCCTGTCACATATTATTTTGGATAATAGACCTATTTACATCCTTATGTCATTAAAGGCAATGTGGTATCTTTTAGAACAGATTTTATTTTCAAGGTTAGTACAAATAAAATTTCCATATCAACTTCTATTGCAACAAAAAGTAAAATACAAATATGTATAAATAAGCTCCACATATGTACAGTACATAATACACATCTTACGTAATTTATTGGAAATACAAAATAGGCAAAAAAACTCAGACAGGATTTATTAAGCAAACCAGGATCATATAGACAGTAAAAAACACGGTGTCAACCCTAATTAATTTTCTAAATGATCAAACAAAATTTAGTAAACTTTCGATGATTAAAAAATTTTAATTTAGATGGGTACGTCTCTATATAAAAATAAGTTTGAAAATAATATTACCATTATTTTCTTTTTTCTAGCTTCTTTAAATGAGCATCAAAATTTAAAATTATTTTAATTTTTTATTTTAATATCTTTTAGATTTTAATTGCAATCATACGAGTGGACTTTAAAAAAACAAAAAAAAATTTTTTTTTAATTTAGTTTATTTTATAATTTTTTTTTATCACAACTATTTAACCAACAATAATTGTTTAACGTAATTCACGATCAACTAATCAAATCGCATTCAAGTATTTGTGTTTTTATAGACTGCTGCTGAGAGAAAAATATTAAGCTTGTTTGTTTACAAGTGAGAGATGATGATTAACAATACCGTCAACAGGGTTATGATTGCGAAATTAAATTGTTAAAATTATCCAACGATAGATGCTTCTTTTCAAACTGAATTAACAAATTTTGTTACTTTATTTATGTAATCTTTTTTTCAAAAAACCAACTACAGCTACATAGATAATAACTATTTAATGTAAAGGCTTACTCAAAAATCTAAATCCAATATTATAACAATCAAAAATTTCTCGAGTTTTTCACATAAATGGCATTTTTACAATAATCGAAATCATAAGTTATTATTAACAATATAACGAATAAATATTAGGCATGTTTTGTCTTTTCTTTTTTTCTATATGATAGGATTTTCAGTTTCTTAAGCTGGTGATAATTCTTTCAACATAGGTGATGTTCTCAAAAGATATTGGTAGGATTAAACAAAATGAAATTGCTTTTGTAAATTTTTGATAAGAAGATAAAGCAGCGAAATTCACATTCTTGTACTATTTATTATTCAGACAACTAAATACATACATCTTTTAATTATTTGATTTTTTAGTGCCATCAGAAATCACTTTATCTTTCTTGTAAACTTTAAATTAAAGTATAAAAACGATATAAACTTTAAAGTATAAAAACGATATATTATTTAAATTCATTATCGAAATATTTATATGTATCTATTATAAAAATTTTAAAATTGTATCCTTTAAAAATGCTTACAAACTAAATAAACTGCTAAACATTAAACAAAGTAGTTACTCTTGATTGTAAAACATTTTATTTTTATTTTATCAACCCTGGTCATAAGAAAATTCAATACTTAGTATTAAGATACTATTTATAGTATAATAAGAGAAAACAAAAATTAAACTTAATACTAAATATTGTATAAAGTTAGGGAATTTACCATTTCAAATAAAAAAAGCTTTTTTTCAATTTATAATTCTAAATTAAAAAATGAAGAAAAAAAATCTACATACAAACCTATATTATATACATATTTTGTTATGAGAATTTGTTTTTTTTTTGAGTTTTGTTTTTTGTATTTATTTAATTAAATAATTTAATTTGAATGAAATTTATGAATAATAAATTTCTTATTATAACATCAGAATTTCAGAACTACACAATTGTAATGCACAATATATGTAAGTATTTAAGTACAGAACATATACTCTAGCTAAGTAGATCTAGATATTTAAAATATTTTCACAATTCCAAATTTAAATATAATCATTTTACAAATTAAGTAACAACTACATGTACGTAAATATTAAGATAGCCTGTGTTCAATAAGTTTCTGAAAATATTACGTGCAAATTTAATCGAATTTTTGGATTAAATAACTATTAATAATGGTAGGATAAATTTAGGGTTCGAAAAGGTTTTTTTTTAGTTACATTTGTAATGATGGGTTTACACGCTCATGCAATTTGCGCAAATTGGCTAGAATAAACAAAAATGTGGCTTGAGTAAAATCTGTTTTGCCAAAAAATTGGCTTGAGTTGTTGCATTTGCATGAGCGTGTTAAAGAAAATCCTCCAACTTTATGAAATTCCCATTTTGTTTTCACATAAATCTAGTCAACAACAAATTGTTCAAATTAGAATGGGCGTGTAAATGTAAACATAACTTTAGTTCATTCTATACAAATGCGCATGCACAAGTGCATGAGCTTGTAAGCCCAGTGTACGTAGTATTAAATGTTTATTACTAAAAAAGTTTATTTTCATTGGAAATATAAAATGTTTTGGATACACTTCTTTTTTGTTTGTGAAGTTTAAAATTTTTTTCTATTATAGAATAATGTTCGAATTCCTTACTAAATGGATGAATGTTTAGGGAACACAACTTTGCGAATCGATAAAGCTAAACTTTTATGATCATCTTTAATGGGTCAACAAAAATCGATTCTTACGTGCGTTAATAATCATTTATAATTTTTTTTATTAAAATCGAGAATTTTAAGTTTCATTTAGATTTAGATTATTATGTGACGATATCAAAACGAATTAAATTAATCATAATTCGTCGGAAGTGTATTTGAAACAAAAAAAAATATATTTTTTTTGTGTCTAATTTTTTAAATGTTTGAAATTGGTTTGGACGTCGAAAACCCAAAATTAATTTTTTGGAGTTCAAAATCCTGGAATTTAATATAAACATTCAAAATTTTTAAACATTTTTTTATTAACATTTTTTTAATAATAAAAATTATTAACAAATAAAAATGAAGTTTCATCTAATTTCTAATTATAAACGGCCGTAGTGTCAGTGTGCAAATGCATATAATATCTGAAATTTTATGTCCATGCAATTCCTAGCTTTTAGTGATATAAAATTGCCTTGCTAGAATCTCCTCCGAGCTCAAACTAAGAAAGCTCATACTTACAATCGCAAACATTTTTATAAAACCTGATCTATAATGATAATCACAGTGTACAATTACTGTTTATTACGAAAAATAACAGCTGTCGATTAGCTCCAGTTCAATTTATGAATATTTTTATTAAAATTTGGGAATATTTTCACAAAAACTATCAAATGAAGCTAATATTTAATAATCAACAACTATATTCATCAGCTTAAAATGTTCGCTTTCGTCGGAGATCTAAACGGGGTAAATTTGTGGCCTGTTCTGATAATATTGTTCATTTTCGAGACTATTTGTATAACAAACTAAATATAGCATGCAACAAAAACTTATTTGCAAAAAATCAGGTTTGCGTATGTGTTGACTGAAAATTGAAATTATTTATCAAATTTTCCTCAGGAAATATATCGCCCAATGTTTGAGTTTGTTGTGCAACGAAGCTGTTGTCACAAGATTTCCTTGTACTAGATTCTAAAAAACATTGCGAAGTAATTGTTTGTGTCTCAGCTGAGATTAATTTATCGTGAGCTCCCACCGAGCTACATTGTACCGCTTTTTCTACAGGCCCATACAAGTTATTAGCGGAGCAATAGTCCAATGTCGACCAATTTGTTTGAGTTTGAATATCAGATAAACCTAATTCACTTAAAAAGTCATCACAAGTTTGAGTTTCAATGTTTGAATATAAAAGATGATCCAAAACAGATGGAAATTCTGTTTGAGTTTCAATATGGCATAAATTAGAAGAAGTCAATTCAAAACAACTATCTTCATAATAACTTGGGTCAGGTGGCTTTATATTTTTGTGATCAGCATTAAAAGTATCAATGTTACTTATTTTACTGTTTTGATTCAATTGATTTGGTAACAAAGTTTTATAATTTTGGTAAAATTGATTTTGACTAATAGTATCATAGTTTCGGATTTCAGCACTACATTTGCTTTTATGCTCATTAAAAAAAATTGAATCGTTTGGTGTTACATCAGATTTAGCAATTATATCGCTGGTTTGTGTTCGGCAACATTGATCAATAGCATCAGTATTGTCTTGCATCATTTCAATTATTTCGTTAGTTTGCCTATGTTGATGCTGTGTTGATGAGGACATTGGAAACATTTGGTTGAAATTAGCCCCATCGGGATTTTCTAGTATTAGTGGATAACTTGCTAGTTCGGTGTCCTTATTACTATTTTTCTGCTTCAAGAAATCATCTTTATTTTGACAACTATCATTTTTGTCTGGTAATTGTGATTCAAATGCATCTTTATTGTACGGGAACGGATTTGCAATAGATTCTGATGAATATCGAGTTTTGAAAGACATTTGAGTTTGTAATCTTTTAGTAAGGCCTACTTTGTCTTCAGTTTGAGTACATTGATCTTTTAACTCATTAACAATTTTAAACATATAAACATTTGGAACATGTGTGATTTTGTTAACTGAATTTGAAACAATAACTTTTTGGCGGTTCAATTTTTCATTATGAAATTTAGCCTTTTTAGACCTCTCAGAAATATTCTTCTTAACTAATAGTTTTTTTGATTTGGATTGGGAAAAGTTGTGTACAATTTTATGATTCTTTCGCTTCGAATGAGTGAGAAGAGCTTCATTAGAAGTGTAATTACAGCTACAATCACAGCACTGATAGATTTGTCCACATTTTAATTCATGTGCTGTGCGAACACCTACATCAAAATAAAAAATTAAAAACATATCAAATAAACTGAATACATTCAATGCTGAAATAATTATCATATCATTACAACTTAACAATATTAAAATTCATTATTAAATTAATATTAATTAATAACTCCTTACCAGCAGTCGGGAATTTGCGGTTGCACTTAGCACAATTAAACGTTTTTTCGACATGAACTTTTTGAAAATGTTGTTTCACATATTTTAAATTTGTAAAATATCGTCCATTACATTTAGTTCTCTGATTATAAATACATTTTTCTATTGGACAATAATACATTTCTAAACATTTTTTATCTTTTTCTTCCAATATTTCCATTTTATCATTCTTTTTATGATGTCGCACCAAATGCATTTTCATATTCCCATAATTTACAAATTTTTTTTCACACATCTCACATTGAATTTGTTTGAATGGCATGAGATCATCAATTTTAGGGGTAATTTTTGTCAAATTGTTACATTGTGAGTCTTGCATAATTTTATTAGTTTGATGTCTAAATTTAATTTCTAGTTATATTTTATTTGCCTTTTAAAAATTTAAAAAAAGTATTAATCTTTCTATTAATAAATATAATATTAACAAGGTTTTGAAACTATCAAACATTATAAACGTATTTACGTACCTACGACGACGTCCAATTGAATCGATCAATTATTTCAGTTATAATTTATTATCTGTCTGGTCGGGGTAAATTATCTCTGCTTGAGATGAATACACAAGACCACAAATGTTTGGGATATGTAGCTAATGTTTTGTCAGGGATCGTTTAAAGCCAACAAATTTATTTGTTGAAAAATAAAATATTTCTATAAAAGGGTCTAAAAGGGTTATTATAGGGTACCAATCAATATCTTTTTGATTATCATTAATGAATATATGACTTTAGGTAGGTAGGTAAATTGTTTCTGAATTTGACTTATTTAGACCATTCAACCAGTTATTTTTAAAACGTCTAAAAATTTTTATCTCCAAAACTCCACGACTCATGGGAAAGAAAGCCCAATGTTTTATTAACTAATAAGATCTAAGAAGTTAAAACTGAACTATTATACTTGGGGATTCCAGGAGCGAATTTCGACGATAGATTTAAATCTCCATTCGACAGAATTATAATTTCTAAATTATAATTTCTAAATCCAGAAACCAGAACCCGCTTTAGATAAAAAAAACAACTTTTGTGTGAGCTACCGGATTTCAAAGTATGAATACCATCGTCGAAATTTGCTCCTGGGCTACCCCGGGTAGTAAAATAGATAATAAAATAATGTTAAAAACTTACTGAAATGGGTTTATTATATATTTATTATATTTTATTTTAATAAATAAATGAAATTGAAAAATCACAAATGTGTCAAATCAATACAACAACAATAATCAAAACATAAAAAGTGTTACCATAAACAATAACATAAACAACTGCTGAACCAATTATGAAAATATATTTTTCGAATATAGTTTTTTTTATGATGGTTATTACACTTTGTATTCTTGAATCAATTTTCATTTCTTTTTTTTTATATGTATTACTTTTTTTTATTATTTTATTAATTTTATTAAATTTTGTTATAACAATGACTAATGCCTTGTTCAGACAATGAACTCTGATCATGATAATCTTACTTTTTGTGATTATCATTCTTTTTTCCATGATTTGCTCATACAAAAAAAGTGTCATCGGAAATCATGATTATCGAAAATCATGAAAAATTTCAGGGATGAGTTTATAGTTTTTTACCATCCATGTTACCCATTTCCACTCATTCCTAGTTATTTTTTACTTTTATTTTTGACATATTTTCTTTATTTAGAAAACAAAAAAAATTTGAGTAGCAAATAATATTTATGTTTTTATTTTGTTTGCTTTCATGTTGTTTACTTTTTTTGTTTTCGTTCATAATCGCGTTCACACACGTTTTCAAAGTATGATTATCTACGTAAATCATGATTACGAAATCATGATTAAGTCGTTGTCTGAACAAGGCATAATGAGTTCTTTGGTTTCTCATATTAATTGTTAATCAGCTAGCGGTATAAATTTTTTTACGGCTTCGCTTAGTCTCTTCCTCTCTTCTCTAGCATGTATGACTGTCATGTCTTTCACAAAAAAACACATGTTTTTGTTTTTTTAATCATTTTTCAATTTGTAAACAATAGAAATTAAATTAAAATTAAAAAATTTGCACGCAGAAAAAATAAAAATATTAAAATTAATTAATTTTTCAAATTAGGAAATAATCAATAAAATGCCACAAGGAAAATTCAAAAAAGTAAAAATTCCAGACGTGATTAAAAAAAAGCAACTAAAAAAGGGAAAAACTGCGTTTACAAGAAGATTCAGTAAGTTTGGGCTTTGATTTCATAAGAATATAAAATGTAATTATAGTTAATATAGGTAACCTACTTACACTTACACATTATTATTTTTCGATTCCAAATAATCCAAATGACTGCAAATTTCAATGTTGTAAATTCCTAATATATAGGCAGGTAGGTACCTACCTAATCTTTGTTATTTTTCAAACTTCTTCATAACAAAATACCCACCTTCTTGAATAAATTAAGTTAATATAATGAGTATCCACTTAATTATATTAATTTGAAAATATTTTTTTCAGATGCACCAATTCAACCAAAAAAACAAAGATTTTCTGAGCAACAAAAATTGAAAAGTACTATATCAAAAACCGTTAACAAGTCAGCAGAAGAAGAATTAAGGTCTAAAGCTTCGGAATCAAATTTAGAATTAAGTAAAGCTCAACAAACTGTTGCAAAACATAATAAAAATGTATTAAAGCCAGAAAAAAAATGAATAATACTCATTAATATTTTGTACTTATTAATATTTTGTATATTGTAAAAATATATATATATTTATGTATATAGAATGTTATGACATGATTTGAAGATTGTTTATTTTAAGGATTGTTACAGAAATTTTCTTTACATTCTTTTTATTTCAGGATTAGTCCAATGGAGAGAGATTGCAACAGGTCGAGTTAAATATTGTGCTCAAACTTACCTTAGACACTAACGCTATAGAACCATCACATTACGAGTATACCAAATATCACTAACCAGTACATGTCGATGAATCTCCTACTGAAGACTCGAAAATGTCTAGTATATCTAAATGATTCCTTTTTAACTTCATCTTAAACATTAGAGATGGGTCGTCTATACGGACACTCGTATATACGGAGGTTTTTATGAATTACAATCTGACAAAAAATTCTTACTATCATAGCATTGTTAGATGGATTACTAAATGGCTAAAAGGCGTGTGATATACTTGCCCAACTGACGGATCTGAACTCTTTACTCTACATCTTTCTTGCCAAGGCAATTAAAAACATTGGGTGTGATTTATTTAAAAATTTCAAATTTATACAGTTTGGATGGGTGAATTTTTTATATTCTTTTGATGTTTTATTTTCAAAAATTACAACGCTCCATTTTTTTTTTTTTATTTAATACTTTCCATTTTCACAATTTATTTAAATGAATTGTTACATTTAAATTATATTTTATTGATATTTGTTTAAATTACAGTTTGTCATTTAAAGTGTTGGTTAATAAGCTGTGATTTTGAACACAATGAAGTAATTTTAATGACATAAAATGTAAAAAAATGTTAAATAAAATAGTTTTATAAAGATAATCGAAAAATTTCAATTATGTTAATTTTTTAAATAACTATGAAAGAATATTTTCGGAGATTTTAAACTGGGATTTCTAAGTAAATATTTCATTCTAGTGAAAATTAATTACAAAATGTATTAGGTACAAGGAAAAAAAAAGAACATTACTCCAACCCACAAAGAAAAAAAGAAATTAGGGTTGGAAACTTCATGTACTTTTGAACCAAATTTATTGCTTATTAAATTCAGCTTATGATATTAATTGCAAACAATGCATTGAGCTTTATAATCACTTAAAATGACAATATTTTATAGTATACATATACATACATAGAAAAATTCTTATTTATATAAACATATAATTTATAAATTACAGTTTCTTTTTATCAGTTTGAAAAGCTTATTATGTGACTCTTAAAAAAATAATTAAAAATTAATAGGATTTCTTCATCATATATTCTTGTTTCCATCATAATTTTTTTAAATGGTGGATATTATAAAGATCCTAAAATAACGATTATGGCATTTGAAAATAATGATGGAAAATGTTTTATTTTTTCAACATATATAATAACTTAGATACGGTAAATAAATACAATAATTTTTTTTTTAGTCTGAATATAAATATTATAAGAAGTTATTTATTAGTTTTAGTTAAAAAATTAGTTTTCCAAAAATAAGTATAAACACTTTCTTTGTTTTTCGATTTGGTCAAAAATACTGTTGATAGTTTTATAAGAACAAAAATTTTCTTAAAAAATTACAAAAGAAAATCTACATTCCCACTTTAAGGATATCAAGTTCGATTTTCAAGTTGCAAATAAGTGATTTAAAATAATTGAAAGCAAGTTAAACTCATGTGCTAAAGCCGTTTAAAGAAATTATTTTCCTCCAAATTATAAAATGAATTATTTTCAATAGAGAATTATTTACAAATAAAGAATAGATTAAAATCAAAACAAAACGTATGAAATATTTAAAACGTGATAAAGCAAAGATGCAGGTTTTGATATTATTTTAAGAAAAATAAATTTTATAACGAAAAATCCAACAAAGTTTACGATTCTTTTGAATGAATAATTGAATAATTCCATCTTCTTAATTATAAATATGTTGAACATAATTAAGAAATATTTTATGAAAAATATAATTATAATCGTTAAGAGCAATTTGAATGACTAATTTTTTTTAAATGATGGATATTGAACAAATTTTTCGAGATAATTTGAAATAAATTTTAAAAATCTTAGCCTAATTAAAAACTATAAGTTGAAGAAAAAAATACAAAATTCATATATTAATTTTATATATAATATATATATTTATGATTTATAAATATTACTAAACAAACATATGTATATTTAATTTAGTAAATTTTATAGGTAATGTAATTTTTTTGTAATAAATATAAGATATTGGATCTTTCAATAGTCTTGTAATTTCATATTTTTTAACCAGTGCAGACTTCACTGTGATCATCCCATGCATTTACCTAAAAAAAATTAATATTATATTATTATGTGAAACTTGTGACAATGAAAGAATTCAATTTAGTTATTAACTACATATATGACAATAAAAGAAATAATGGCAATTGCATAATGTCATAAAATTGTGTAAACGAAAAATTACAATGTAGTTCTAGAGCCATTAATACAGTTGGAAAACCGAAATCACTCCAAATACTGAGCGCTTAGGTACATCGTACATCGTAATCGACTTAACAATTATTGATAAAATATTTTTAAAATCTTTATTATTTTGGTAGAAATTTTGTACACAAACAAAATAAAAGTTTAGACAGTATTACTTGTTCAAAAAAAATTCTAAAAATAATAAATAAAAATTTTCGGCTCTAGTTATAAAAAGCATTACTTAACCAATTTCACAAATATACATTTTTTAACGCACATAAGATCGAATATGACAAAAACTTGGCAATTGGAACAATATTATAGAAAAATCAACTTTTACATTCGTTATAGAAGAAAAGGCATAATTTTTATAGTGTATTCGATCAAGATATCACTTCAGAAAATATTAATATGCACATATATGAGAATGATCAAGTTTTAATTACCTAAATGTTTCAAGAATTTATTTTTTTTAACCTACCTGGCATTCACGACTACAATACCACTGATTTCCACAACCAGCACATACGAATTGAGCTTCATGACGCTTACAACCTTGGCAGACTGGTACTTCATTTTCATGAAACTCTTGACCAATAGCATTTGGTGCAATTCGGATTTGATGTTGGGGTTGGTCATCATTGCCTTCATCAATGACCAAACGATCAACGCTGTCATCGGCTTCATCATCCTTAATTTTTTTTTAAATTGCAAATTAAATTAAAGTTAAGTCAATAACGTTTTCTGTTGTATATTTGTACTTTATATATGATGTATATTTCAGTTAAAGATAAATTGTTTCATCTTATTCAAAATGCAAATGTCAAAATTCAAATTCATCAAAAACTTAATGCTTATCAAAATCAAAACTTTATGAAATTATTTATTAAATAACTTCGTAAACTTTAAATTTAGATTTTGTTCGTATATTGGAAAAAAATATTTTTACATTTAAATTTGCTAGCTATTAATATTTTTAAAAAACAAATTAATTTGAAAATAAATTCAATATATTATTATCAATGACATAAAAATTATTTAACTTTTCTAACAAGACATTGTAATAAACACCATTGTATTAAGCATAATATATAAAATACTACTTTTAAAAAATTTTAAAAAACTATAACTCTGATTTGCTCGAATTTTACGATATTGAATGTTCATACATTAGGATTTCAGGATTTCGATTTTGTTATACATATTTGAATTTGTTATACATATTTGGTTTGCATTTTAAACGTATTAGGGTTTTTTCACAGAAAATAATTAAATTAGTTTTAAAATTATACGTACAATATTCATAAAATTTTCTGTTTTTAATCGTTCATTAACACTTGCACCAATATTAGTAGTGCCGATGGAAGCCTGTCTGGACAGAACTTCTTTCAGCTGATTTTGATGTTGCAATTGATGTTGCAAAAGAGACTGATGTAAAGTTGTACTAACTGGTGTTATTGTTATTTCACTATTATGTCCAACAACTTTGGATAAATTTAAACCACTGGCATTTGAACTACTACTACCACCAGCTGCCGAATTATTCAGAAGAGATCCAGTATTTACAGTTGGGGTTAAATTTCCTGATGATATTCGTTGCTCGCCAGTTAATAAACGAGCTAATGTTGGTGAAAATGTACTATTGAAATTTGTTGTTGTGGAGCTGGGTGCACAAGAAGTTGTTGGTGTAGATGCAGTAGTAATGGCTTGTGAAAGTGAACAATTTGTAGGGCGGGTGAACTGATGAGGAAAAATTATTATTTGTCATTTTATTAAGTTTATTTAATTTAATTTTTATTACTAAACACTAGTATATACACGTTTATGTAAATATGAAAGAATGGAAATAACAGAAATATAAACATTAATAATGTCTTTTGTGCAAGTAAATTGTTATAATTCGTAGTGCAAAAAATTTTAATACCTTAGTTGGTAAAAAAGAATTTTTTTTTTAATATTATTTTTGTAAAATTATGTTATAAAAGATTCAGAGCATTCCATAAGGGGAATATTTAGATTTTCTAGGAGCGGAAAAAGAACTAAATTATTGTATTATTATTATTGATTATTAGTCGAAATGAACTACAATTTTGGAGATGTCTAATATTCATATTATAGTACAATATAACCTCTTTATTGTTTTTTTAAATATATATAACATCTTAGATATCAAATCATTTAAATAAAAATATAAAACTTAAAATAAGAAAAAAAAATTCAAAATTAATAATATACTTACTTTTGTCAAAATACCATGAAGTAAAGAACCATTTGATTCAGACGATTGTGTTGTTGAAACTGGATGCAATGTCACTTCGGGATATGGAGGTTGAGTAAAATTTGAATGATTTGTTTGTTTACCATTTTGTTGACTTGCCGAAACAGCAGCAGCGACAGCTGCTAATCTTTCAGGATTTTGGCCACTCATTTTAGCAAATTGAACTAGAACATCTTTAAAAGATAGATTGGCACCAGAACCATTAAGGTTAAGACTATGAGATGATGAATCGTTGCTAGAAGGTCGTGAATTCTAAAAAAAAAAAAACAGAAAAAAGAAAATTTATAAGATATATTTTTGAAAAAGTGTAATTTTTGTGTCGAAGGTATTAATGCATATAAAGATTTATGTTTTGATCAAGATATTAATAGAATATTCATAATTCATAATACAGAATTTTTAATTTGATTTGGCCTAATAAGTTTATTAATTCAAATTAATTTTCATGAAAATTTTCTTACCGTTTCATATTTATGTGAAAGCTGATTAAACTCACTATTACTATTACGAATTGGACCTAAACCACTTGAATTATTTGACAAGCTGCCACCAATTATTTCATTATTATTTGTACTTTTCAAGCGACGCCCACGTCTAGGTGGATCTGCATTTTTTTGACGATATTCAGCAATAATAGCCTTCACATCTTTAAATACTCCTTGACGACCAATCATTAAATTTTGTGGACCATTTTGTT
Organism: Hybos culiciformis; assembly: GCA_964007475.1. NCBI lineage: Eukaryota > Metazoa > Arthropoda > Insecta > Diptera > Hybotidae > Hybos > Hybos culiciformis. Next base: position 14,126,906 of record OZ023274.1, read on the forward strand.
GATGATTATGATGTCCATTCAAAAGTTCACCTAATTGTTGTTGAACTGATGCGGCTGTTGTTAAATAATTATTTAAAATTGGCTGTTGTTTAGCAGAATTATTTCCTAATAAATTATTTAATGTTGATGATGAACCAAATAAACCAACTGATGATGATTCCTGTTGGGGCTGTGTTGAAGGCGGTGAAACTATGCCTGACGGTTTTGGCAATATATTTCTGGAAACAAGAAGGCTGTTTTGTTTTTCGTTTTTTTGCACATTTCAAAAAAACAAAAATTTTTCATTTTTTTTTTTTTAATTTATTTTTTTTTTCGTTCAAGGTGCAACAATCATTTACACAATTTTTTTTTTATCAAAATTAATTATGTATTAGCATAAAAAAAATGAGGAAAAAGAAAAATATGATGGTTAGAAAAATTATAAAAAAAAATCACTTTTTTTTGTACGTAATATAATTAAAGAGTTCAAAACTTAAATAACTTAAAATCGAGCAAAGCAATTGATTTCTCTCTATTTCAGAATGTAATTTTTCTGGATGAAGAGAAACAAGTTTTTAATATTTTTAAAGGAAATTTGTCTTTGTTCACTATCCTCACACAATAAGAAAACTTGTTCTTTCTTAATTATGAAGACGTTACGAGATACTAGAAACGATACGATCAACGGATACAATGTAGTTATATTCTTTTATTTCACTCTGCATATAATTAGATGACAAACTCATATATAAAAATTTATTTAGAATATTTAAACTGTTTGTTCTTCGCGGAAATATTAAAGAATAGATATTAGGCTCGTTGTATTGCAAATAATGAATCCGTCAGACTTTTATTCTTTAAATTAAATTAAATTTTGTTTTATTAAATCTTAAGACACTTTAGCCCTGAACCCTTTAAATATAAATAATATGTTTAATGCAAATTTTCAAACAATATAGTATAGAAGAGCAGTGTAGAATTAAAACTCACTATTAATAAGTACATGTACTTATTAATAACTATATTTTTAAATGTTAAAAAAAAAACTGGAAGTTTTTACTTTCGACTTATTTTTTTGTTTTATTTGAAGTAATAATAACCAGTTTTGATGATTCTATACTGCTTATAAATAGTTTAATTAGTTTAATTAGCCAATGAAGTTTGTGTAAGGATTTTTTAATTCCTTAAATTAAAATGAAGTTTCATTGCATTGCAAAAGTTAAGTATGTAATAGTTTTTTTTTATAAAATGTATGTTATTTTTCAACTATAATAGACAGTGATTATCAATGCTAGCGTCTCAATTTTCAATATTTTTAAATTATCAAGGCAATAAATACCATAATAACTTCAGTTAATTTCACGGAAAACTCAAGCTTTTTATTATAAGGACGAGTTTCTGTCATATGTAAGTATTCAATTGAGAACTTCAATAGTACAATAACCGTGAAACTATATGTATTTTAATTATAAAAAATTTTGGTTATTTTGATTTCATCACTCCTGGCATAAAATTATACAATTTATTTACTGGGAAATTTAGTTTCATTTAAAAGAAAAAACTCTCAAACAAGATAAAAAAAAAAGTACATCTACATATAAAAAAAAAAATTAAAAAAAAAACTAACTAACCATCAGAAAGGCCACAATAATTAAGATCAAAAAAATGGATTTAAGTATTTTATTATGAAAATTATTTAAAAACTACATAATGTACAATAATACTATCAAAGAAAATATTTTCTTTGATACTACTTTACTTTTATTTTGCAATCATGAATTAACGTAAAAATTGAGCATTTTAATAAGAATATTTAAAAATATTTTTGATATTAAATTCCACAAATTCAAATTTTAGATCTCATTTTAAAATTTTACTATGTTTTATTATTATTATTCTTGTGCGATATTTTTTGTTTAAAAGACTAATAAAACAAAAAAAAATTAAGTTTTTTTAATTCAATTAACTTTTAAATTCAAATGTGAAAACTGTTATATTTATAATATTTATTGCCTATTTCTTATTTATTATATAGAAAATTGATTAGCCACTTAGTGATTTAAATTACTTATTGTCTTTTTTGAAATTTGGAAAATTACAATTCAATAAAAAAAATTCACGAAGTAGTAGTTTACCAACATTTCAGCTGATAAGTATTGTAAAAATGTGGAAAGAAAGGAGAATGTAAAAATGAAAAATGTAAAGAAACACAAGGCTTTTGATTTTAACAAACAAAGACACTTTACATAACATTAACATTAACTTTTTGAATGACACATTAAAAACAAATAAAATGTTTTAAAAATACCAAAAACAAAAAATAAAACATTAATAATTTAGTACATATTTGACTTACCGGTGCAATTTTTGAGTGTTTGCCTTTTCTTTGGCTAAATCAGAGCTTTTCATATTAGCTCGAGTTTGTAAAATATTTTGTGCTGTTGAGTTTCCATTTAAATTTAAATTAAATACATTTGAGGGTGAATTTCCGGTGGCTGCAGTCATTGCAGCTACAAGCGACGAGTTTATTTGATCGATTTGTGGAATTTTCATATTGGCTAATTTGGATACATCAGGTGGAGTTGTCTGCTCTAGTGGTGGAATTTCTCCAACTTTTGTGTTCATTATTTCTAAAGTTTGTTTTTTTCTTGTCAGTCGATAGCAAATTTCTTCTTTGCATTTTTTTAAATTTAACAATTTATTCCACTCAATTTCTTTATCTTTAATCATATCATTTAAAGTTTGAATTTCTAAAGCCAACTGGCTAATATGCTTATCAATATGTTCTGGCGTTTCGTTAGATGTTCTTTCCATATATTCAGATAATATACGATCATGAGTTCTAAAATTAATTTCCAGTTCAGCTCGAAGTTTTTTTGTAGGATGAATATCTTCTTCAATTTCTTCAACTGCAGTTGCAACAACAGGACTATTAATATCGATGGATGGCTTAGGTATTTTTTGTTGAATAGGTGTTGATGTTGACGTGATTCCAGTTCCACAGGATTTTATATTATCATTTTCCTCAGATCGTGACCGTTTTCGAGACAATTCAGCAGGACCTATTGATTTTACTTCACTAATTACAAAATTCTCATGAGATACTTTAGAAGTTTTATTGATATCACCAGAACAATCATCAGTTATTAATTTGTTGTCTGTGTTTAAAATTTCCTGGATTTTAATTGATTTGTCTTCAGTAATTTCCATTTTCTGGGTAGATTCTTCGGTTTCAATAGCCACCAATGTAGAGTCGTCTTCACTCTTGAATGATTCTTCTTCTGTTTCTTTTTCATTTTTTTTTTCTTTTTCTGGTTCTTCAATTTTCTGACATTTGATTTCCTCTGACTTATCGTTTAATATGTTTGAAATGATTTTTTCATTATTTTCCAAATTTTCTTTGTTCTGTTCGTCATCTATATCTGATGATTTTATATTTTCTTGTTCTTTCAAATCTTCAGATTTTTGAATCGATTCTCGAATTTTTTCGACTGGTTGCATTTTATCTGATTTGCTAGGTTGATTTTTGTCAGACGATGACTCTATTTCATTAACATCATTTTTTTTCCGTTCCGACGTTAAAAACTCGGAATTAACTGGAGAATCATAAAATGAATTTTCATCTAACGACATTTGATGATTTTCGCGATTATGATATGTTGATGTAGATGGCTGATGGAAATCGACTTCACCAACATTATGCATCCTTCGGGAATTCAAGCTAAAATAAAAAAAAAAAATAAATTTAATTTTACAACTTATAAAAATTTTTCAATCAGAATTTTTATTGCTATATTGTATGGAAGTAAAATTTGAACGCCAATGTAAATAAAATTATCTGTCTACTGATTGATTATCAAAAAATGTATGTTGAACTATTATTTTCTAAATTAAAATTATCTAAATTAATAACAATATTAAAAGAAACTGTTTAGATAAAATATTTAAGAAGTTTTTTAATTTCAATGAATTTAATGAAATCAAATTTTTATATCATATATCTATGTTTGTTCCGTGACGTGTTATTCTTTAAAAGTTAAATATGACAAAATCAAAAATATTTCGTCTGGTCAGTATAATAACAGTGCATATGAAAAAATGCAATTTTGAATAAAACGCATTTAAAGTTTTTTATAAAATAAAAATTTGCCTCAAGTTTCATATAAAATGAAAGACAATATTTTCATATTTATCAAATAAACCATGGTAGGATCAAGATTTTCAAGAATTGATAGATGTTGTACTTATAAAGTGGACAACGGGGAATCCAATCGTGCTGAAATCGAATTACCATAACGTAGACTTATGTAAAATGGTAACACATCATCAAATCTTTTTAAAATGAGTTAATTTATTGGTTCATTTGACTTGGGAGATTTAAAGGACAAATGTTATATAATTATGTATGTGTTAAAAAAAACAAATGGTAATATTTTGAAGCTCCACTAGTTAGAATTTTTCGATAAATAATGTTTTAAATGTGATCTTCATATTATTAAGAAGATGATAAAATTAAATGCCGCGACGGTGGATGCTCCCTTTCACTGTGTATGATCAATAATAGTGACCAAAAACTAAATAAATTTCTTTTGATTTACGTTCAATGTACTTTTTGAGAAATTGATTTTTCTTTTGTTTTTCAAATCAATAAGCCTCAATTACTTATCAACATAAAATCATTAAATTGAAATACTAGTACGTGATTATTTCTATAATCACGATTTAACAGAAAATATTAAAAAAAAAAAAAACATAATATTTTCTTTGTGTATAATAATATACTATGTTTTTAATATATATATGTATATATGCACACAAACAAATATATAGTTTAAAGAGTTCTTTTTTATTTTCTTTGTAATCAACACAAAAAAAGTAAAAGTGACTGACTTTTTTTTTTGTAACTAGAGGTACAACAAACTTAATTTCTTTATATCATTATTCTTTTTTTTTTGACAATTTTATTTTTTACTCTTATTTTCATAAAATTTGCATAATCTTTTTATAACATAAATAAGTAAATAAATTTTTTATTTTAATTATTTCATAAATGGGAAAAATTTTTTTTTAATGAAATTGCAATACCTGAATAAACCTATATATATAAAAATGTTTACTATAAAGTGGGATGCATTATGATTCATATTTCATGAAAACGAAAACCTCGTTTAACAAATTCACTAAACTGAGTTCCCCATTTAAGAATCAATACTTATCAATCAATACCTATGGACTATGATCCTTGGTCAATACCTATGGTTGGTTCAGGACAGAGTTGGCCTCCACCGCTTATTTCGCTTGTTTCCTAATTTTGAATTTTAATTGCCGCTGGTATCATTGAATCATGTTCATCTACTTTGATTCAGGTTGGATGGGATGGATTGTTTTCCAAAGATGTGTTTAGATTCTTTTTTAAGGTTTAAGTTAGTTTAATATTTAAGAAATAAATTTTTTATTTTGAACTAAACTTGGGCTATCAAACATATTAGAAATATGTACTTAAATAAATAAATAAATAAATTATTGTGTTTTGGTAATGCAACAACAATGATTTAATTTTTATAATTCAAATTTTTTTTCTAATTAAATTATATGTACGGAAAGACATTATTACCATTATACAATTTAGAAGAAAAAGAGAGAGAAAAAAAAAAAAACATAAAAATAAATTGTTTTTACATTTTATAAAATACATAAAAACAAACTTGAAGAACACATTTTTTTTTTTCTTTCTTTTACATTAAAAACAATAAAAATAAAATTGATTGACCTATTGTGAAATTGGGACAAAATCCTCTTAAAAGTTCATTTTCTTTTACTTTACTTAGTGTTTCTTTAATATTATAAAAATAATTTAATTTAATTTAATTTTTTTTCTTTTAAATAAAAAATATATATTCAACGTACTTGTCCATTGTAAGCACTTACTAACTAATACAAAACAAAAAATTATCGAAATAAATGAAAAAAAAAAAAATCAAATAAATTACTTAATTTTTAGATTATCTTCAAAAATAATATTTATGTAATATCTAATTTGGGATAGTTACAAAATCCTGTTTCCATCATATTGCTGGCTGTCAGTGGTTTGAGCTATTATCGACTCGATCTTGTAGAATCTTTCGAAAATCATAGTGTCGAAACCCATTCGAGAAAAAATAGAATATCATGGAAAAAATTTTTTCGACTTTTCAATAAAGGATTTGTGAATAGGATTGTATAATAAACAGTTTCAGATTAAAATCAGATACAGTTGAACATAATTTATATAGACCATTTGAATTCATCGTACACACTATAGATACGTGTACAAAATCAAATTAAGACAAAAAAGATAGGTTCTTCTAGGAGAACAAAATGTAGGGAAATGCTTGCGACTCGAAGTCATTGAATGATAATTGAATGGTCATCAATAAAGTGTCTCATCAAAAGGAAATTTTGAGCTAACAAATTTATTAAATCTTCTTTGATGGAGCGAAGAGTTTCATTCAGTTATATAGGAAAAGACTATAGATTGCCTTTTAATCAAATAATATTTTTGTAGAGCTTATTCAGGCTAATGGATGACATTACTGGTAATCCAATTAATTTTTTTTAAATACGCACTTATTATTACTTCTAACTTTTAAACTTATAAGTAGTCCTATCAAACCGAATTATTAAGCGACACTCACAATTCGCTAGGTTTATATTAAAAGTTCTTTCTATTCGGTTGAAACAAAAATATAAGATAAATAAATACCTGTAGTTAAACATTTTTGTAAAAATATTTTAGGAAAATATTGTCCGAACTCTTGTCCGTTCTTAGATCTATCGAAAATTAAATTGGTAAAATCGAAGACGCAGGGAGACACAAGAAGTTCTTAACCATCTCATTATTTTTTTTAAGGCTTATAATTTTAGACGACTAACTTTTATTTATAAAAAGTTTCTTTTTCTTATTTTCAAGTGTAATTTTTTCATAGTTTTTTTCCTTCAACTCATCTTTTTCATAATATTTTGTTTCCATTTTCAATAAAAAATAAGAATAATAATAATAATAATAATAATATTAATAAAAAATAATAATAATAATAATAATAATAAAGCAAAAACTAAGTCAAGGTCTTTTTCAAGAATCAACAATATCAGAAAAATGAAAAAAAAAAATCTAAAAAAAAAAAAAAACAAAATTATTAGCTTGAACTCTACATATCAACGTGTAAAAAATTAAACAAAAAAAAAAAAATTATTTGCGCATAATTTAGCATTCTGCTGTTCCTTGATGATATAGTGATAGTGAGGTACCATTAGCATCTGCACTTTTTTTTTACGTTGAATTAAAAAAGTGGAGCATTGGGGCAGATGGTTTTTTTTTTTGTTTTTATTATTCCAAGGACAATGTAATAAGTTTTGAATTCATTTACTATCTCGAAGGGTGATTTTTGTATTAACTGGGTATAATTTATACAAAGTTCTATTTAAAAAATTGATAATAACATTAATTTGTTAATGATTAATTGAAGTTTTTGGTTAAGGAAAAAAAAGAAAAGAAAGAAAATTGGAAATATTCAACAAATACGTCACTAAAAATTCTTTAAGTTCATCGGAGTAAAATAATAGTAGATTATTGTATATGTAAACTAAATTTGTTATTAATTAAGAGTTCTGTATACCCAAAAATACATTGTCACGAGTCAATACTTATATCACGAGACCGAAGGTCGAGTGATATAAATTGACAAGTGTCAATGTATTTTTGTGTAAATACAGAACGAGTTGTATAACAAATTTTGTTTACATATCCAATATACTGTTTTAATGCGTAGGGGAGAGGTAGTTGCAAAGAGAGAATATTTTTTCTTCTCATTTTTTCTCTTTTTTTTTTTTTTTGTATTTGGCTGTATTGAAATATTGTGAGAGATATTATGTTTGGTTAGGTATTACCATAGATTAAGAATACAGAAAGATTGGAAGCTTCATACAACATTTTTTCAGTCTTTTTTGGTATTTTATTGTGAAGGTGTTAGTAAAACTAAATAAAATTCTTTTCATACATTGATAATTATCACGTATTTTATTTTGTTTTACTAACACATTGACTTAAAAATACCAAAAATAGTGTTGTATGAAGCTTCCCATCTTTCTGTATTCTTAATCTATGGTATTACGTAATATTCAATACAAAACATCTAAATGATTTCATTATTTACGCTGATGCATCTAAATTTTTTCATTATTTACGCAGATGCATCTAAATGATTGCATGTGTATTGATGCATATAATACTCCATTTAGTGATCTAAATTCTATAGCACTAAATACAACATAACGATCCCCAACGCATTAAAATAAACTAAATGCCTGCTGCGGCAAAGCAATTTTGTACGGAATATTCCAAAAACCTATATATAGCTAATTTTACTTGAAAGAAAAAAATCAACTGAGTTGTGACAAATTGTGACATTAACAAATTTCGGTACAAAAGAAACGCAGTTAAAAAGATACTAAAACATTATTTTGTGGTGTAGAGTATTTTTTCAGGTGCAAAAAAAAAAAATAAATTCAGTTTTCTAATTAATTTAAAAACATTTCTAAAAAATTCTTTTTACTAAAAATCAATTAAAATTAATATCTTCAGTATTTCTAAATTTCATTAGAATTAAGAGAAATATGGTCGAAAATGGACAGTACTTTTTATTCAGATAGTCAAAATTTTGCTGTGCGTGTAGCATAAGAATTTTACTTTCCTATATCGTTCATTGAAAATTTAAAAACTATTATTAAACAAAATTAATAATTATTTACGAAACTTGCAGACTAATTATGTTGTTAATCGGTTTGATAACCAAAATTTATATGATTACATACATTTTTAATATTGACCTATTGAATTTCAAGTTGATTAGTAAAAAAAAAGCTTTTTTATTTAAAAAATTCTGAATTCTTTTTGGAAATAATAAATGTATACACCCAATACGAATACCTATATCTTGCATGCTTTATAAAAATGTTATTTTAGATATAAATAGAAAAATTAAAAAATCCGTTCAAAGTTTTACTATGTGTAGCTATATCTTTTATTTATTTTATCACTAAACTAAAATTAATTAAGGATTATTGAATATTCGGTTTTTCGATCAGTACGACATCAATTCAAATAAAAAATTATGATGAATAATACCTATAAGAGTTTAATCGAATTTCATAACACTAGGATCATACAATCTATCTTTTCGGCCAATCAAAATATAAACTATTTATTTCCTTGACTATTTCAAACTATTCAAAATATTTTTGATGTTATGCTAAAGATACAGTCGACGTAGTTAACGTAAAAAATCAAATTGTATGAAAATGTATAAGACTGGTTATACGCAACGATGTAAAACTTAGCTTACGCGCGTAAAAGTTGAAATATTTTAACTTTCCCAGTATTTTACGCCGTAGATTGTTGAAATCATTTGTTATTGTTTTTTTGGTGTTGCCAAATTTTAAATTTTTCTTTTACAAATTTAATATAAAAATTACTGGTGCAAATAGAGTTTACGTGTACTCTTCCGATTTCGTTAAAACTTGGTGAAATGGTTGAGGTGGTTCCCAAACGCCCAAATCGGAGAGGGTTTGTGCAGGCAAGCCCCTGTTTCAGAGATATGGCCTTTCAAAGTTTTCATAAATTACGTGGGAACAAAAGTGCATTTTTTCGCAACAAATTTTTTTTATGTTGAATGAAGGATGGAGGCTGCCTCCTTCAAACCTCCAGGGCTTTTTATTTGGCATACTTATACTGGATACCTAATGGGAAATTTTGGAAGGTTGTATCTCTGAAACGGATGCTTGTGGGCCAAATTCCTCTTGGATTTCGACTTTTAGTGATCGTTTCTACCCTTTCACCAAGCTTTTTTTTTTGAGCAATTTTTGTCAAATAAAAAAAAAGATTTAAAACTTATTTACCAATAGTTTATAAATAAATATTTTTTTTTCTTAAAACGGCAACAATAACTTCTTATCTCTTTTGTTTTTCGCATGTGAACGGCGTTGAACATAACAGGTAAAAAAAAAACAGTTTTTTTTATTTTTTTTACGTGCGCAAACGCGCGTGAACTACGTCGACTGTATCTTTAGCATTAAGTATTAATTTTGCATACTTTTTGTGTTGTATCTTGAAATTTGTATTTAAAAACTTACAATTAATTTTCATTGTAATCCAAAACTAATCCAAAATGTAATTTTTCCAGCAATAATAATTAAAAAAAAATTTATTTCTAATTTTTATTACATAATTAAAAAACACAAAAAATTATTATTTATAACTTCAAATGAAGTTCAATGTATATTTTTATTATTAGTTTATTTTTATGTTTTAATGCTTTTTTTTTAATGTGTTTTTATATACTTTTTATTTATTATTTTATTTATGCTAACTATATTTCTTTTTTTCTATATGCACTTCTTCTTTATAAAAATGAAAAAAAAACGAAACTTTAAAAACATTAAACTTATTACTTGTTTTCGTTTAGATAAAATAATAGGTATATTGCAGTTAAAAACTATTCAATACAGAGAATGAAACTAATTCAAGCAATTTTATAGCAATTAAGAAATTATATCCTAATTCTTAATATCGCTATCAAACTACGCCAACATTATTTCATTGCCTTTATAATAGAAGAACTGTCTGGTAGAATCTGCTTCCAAAATGAAAAAGTTATCAAAAAATGCTGGTTTAGAATAGACTATCGTGACATCATAAATGGGATACAAAGTTGAGCAAAACCTAAAAACTAAAAATTACTCGAAAATATATTAACAACAAAGTCATAGAGATAAAATTCATAAGCCTTGCAGAGATTTGTAAGCAAAATATCTATTTTGGTATCCAATTTCGAAAATATGAGAAGAAAAAAAGTATTCTGGGAAGGTACTAAATAAAATTAATAGAAAATAACAAAAACATCAAAATCTTATCTAATAAAATCTAATAAAGAGCCGCGTTATTTCCCGGCAAAACCGTCAACATTATTACAATAATGGTATAAGTATATAATTATTCGAAACTTAAAAAAAAAGCGCGCGCAAATGTTTCTTCGCGATGTAATAAATTTTAATTTCACACAACACTTCAATGGAAACTATATTTTTCACCACAACTAATTTTTTTTTTTTTTTTTTTTTCAATTTTAACACAAAAACAATTTCAATTATTAATTACTAATTTAAATATTACTTATTATTATTTTATCACTTATTTTTATTATTCTAAGAATTTTTTTTTTTTTAAACATATTTTTGTATTTATTAGTTATACGTGATTTTTCAATATAACTTATTCCCATATCAGAAAAAAACAAAAAATAAAATAATGAAAATAAAAATAACTACTTTTAAAATTTCTGATAAAAAAATATTAAAAAAAAAAAACATATTTGTGTCGATGTTTATCAAACCGCGTCTATTCCATTTTTTTTTTTAAATTTAAAAATAGCAAAAACTGATAGCAAATTCGAAGACGAATCCAACGATGTATTATACTCATTTTTTTTGAAAAGTGGAATTGACGAGTTTTGATAAACATCGACACATTTATAGCCTTGAATTAAAAAAAAAAAAATTTAGTTCCAATTAGTATTTCCACAGATGGCGCTTATATGTAACCTACACAATTTAACTTTTAACATGAAATTCTGAAGTTCTTTTGATAATTTTAAATTAAGCTTTTTTTTTCTTTTTTTTTTTTTTTGAATAAACTCCTGAAGAAAAACTATTGAAAAATTTCCTTTTGTGACAATCTTCAATGATGTTTTTTAAAATTGAAAATAATTTTTATTATCACATGACATTTATGTGAAAATTTCACAAAGAATAGAGAGAGATCAAGGAAAATTGGTTGTAGAGTAATATCTTATTGGTTTCTTCAATTTAAAAATTAATAGTTTTGAAATGAAATTAGAATTTTTTTTTAAATTTAAGAAAATTATTCAGCACCTCTTTGGGTGAACCAAGAAAAAAAAAAACAAATAAAAGTAAATATTATGATTTATTCTTGATGAATTTCGATAAGTTGTAAAAAATGTCAAACAGTAATTTTTTTTTCACTTCTTTCAATTGATATTTTAAAAAAAAATTAATTAAAAAAAAATTAAGTTTTAGATTTTTTTAATTTAGGGATTGAAGATTGCCATACTTAGATATTATACTGGAATTGGAAATTGCGACAAATGCAAATCAAGTTCGAAACTTCAAAAGTTTTTTATTCAAAATTATAAATTTTATAATCTTAATTCTTGCATCTTCTCAGAGATGTTTGTAGTGTAAAATAATATTTAATATATAACTGCACATTTGTAGCCGAATATAATATTAAAGTGATGAACGTCTAGAATTGAACAAAATTTTGCAAAAAAAAAAAAAAAATCAAACAAAAAAAAAAAACTATTGATCTGTCGTCAATAAAAATAAACAAAAATCTTAAAAAAAAAATTCAATTCGACACAAAAAAAAAAAAAACCAACCTCAACCGGAAAATATTTATTCGTTTTAATTTTTAATTTTCCAAAAAATAAATAAATAAATAAAAAAAAAAAACTAAAAAATTTTCATCCACAAAAACTTCCGCCTACATTTTTAGAAATAGTATTTATTTTTTTTCCGAAAAATTCTTATTATTCCTTAATTTTTATTTTTTTTTTTAATACCAAAGAAAATTTTTGGTACTCAAAAAAACGCAAAAAAAAAAAAAAGCGAGATAACAAAAATATTTATAAATTATAATTTTTGTTTTTTTCCTATTTACTTTTCCGTGAACGTAAAAAATTAAGATATAAAAATTTTATATACAAAATAAGTAGGTATGTATAAATTTATATATTTATATATGTATGTTTTATTTTTTCTTATAAAAAAAATATAAAAATTTCAAGATATTCTCTCTTTTTTTTTTTTCTTCTAAAAATATCAAAATTAACCGACAAATTTTTTTTTTTTTTTTTTTTTAATAAACGCGCTATTTTTTGTTGATATGAATTCAATGCCGATTCAACGTTGACTAAAAGAATAAAGTTCTCAACTTTGGAAAAAAAAAAAAAAAAAAAATTCAAATAATTTACACAGAGAGTAAAAAGATAAAAAATAGCAACTGCTTCCATCGTTTTTTTTTTTTTTTTTTTCCAACATCAAACCCTAAAAAGCTTAAAAAAAAAAAAGCATTTGTGTCTAGAAATTTTCAATTTCAATTTAATATAAAATTCATAGAAGCTTTTTAGGAAAACAAAGCGTTAATTCTTAAATAACAACCAAATGTGAGAAAAATCTTGTGTGGATATCTTTATTTAAAATAAGATAATCAATAAGAAGATAGTAGGTTTAATTTTATTTTGTGATAGTAATGAATAAGTTTTCTTGCGTGATAGTATAAATTAAATGTTAAATTATTTTGCCGTCATTTAAAATTATTTAATTTTTAATTATCTTAATTAAAACAGAAATTATCAAGGTCTGAAGAAGTTCTCATCCAAACGGAAGTAATATCCTCGCAATATTACAAAACAAAAAATATTACTAAAGTATTACAAAAGATTAAAGGAATCAAGTAACCTGCATCATTTCATAATATTTAGATCGGTGGCATTAATTTACTATTTAAATACTTTTTCCAGCAGCTTGGAAAACTATAAAAAAATTTTCATTTTTTAAATTAACAAATAGTTTAAAATGGCGTTTGCAGCAAGTAAAATTACTGATAATGAATAAAAAAAACACCATATCTCACCCCCAAGCTGTTTTGCCCTTCATAGTAATTAAAAGATGAGAGAAAATTAACAAGGTGAAAATAATAATGACGACGACCGACGACGGCAGCGAAAACATCAGTAATCAATACTAAAACAGAGGTTAGATGTAAGTTATTTGCTGCGGTCACATACATCAAACATTTTGAACAGTACACAAACATAAACATTAGATAAAATAAAAATATGACTTTTAGAGATAATAAATAATATCTGTTGTTACTTGTTACAATGATTATGAAGCAAATGAAGATAGGTTTATTAATGATATTTTCATTATCTCACAATAAATTTATAACAGATGAATTGAAGAAATGAATTTATGTAAGAATAAATCTATATATACAGATATCTGAATTACCAGCTAGACTTATTAATTCACATCAGGAATAACTATCTCAAAAGATTAAAAGAAGAAGATTATTTTATTAGTTTATTTTGAAATTGTCTTTTTTGAATATAATTATATTTTGGGTTTTCACGTTGTTACAAGATTTGATCTTCTTAAATCCAAGACAATAAAATTCTGTGATAGTGCTGCATTAATTTTCATTGTTAAGTTCATATAAGGATTTAGATTAGAAGAGAGTTTTAAGTAAAAATACTTGCATTTGTAATCGAAAAGAACTCATATTAATAATCATATATAAATGTAGATAAAAATACACAAAAAGAAAATATTAAGTTCTATTTAGATTTAAAAATATCATTAAACATTTTAGGAACATACTGCGATGGTGCATTTTTTTTGGAATTAGCAAAAAAAAAGTAGTATTGTGCAATTTAAAAAAAAAAGTATTATGTACATGCTATGCTGCCAATTTTATAAATTATGTAAAATTAAGCGAAAAGTTTTTAATTTTAATTTAATTCACTTTCCAAAATATGTACAAAAAATTTGAGAAAATAAAGCTGTTCTTTGGAGGAACATAAATTAATGCAGGTTTTTCTGGTTATTGGTTCGATTTAATCGAAATTTTGTTAAAACATTTTAGGTATTACATTATTTAGTAGAGTAGTCTAACAACTGGTTTTATCATAGAAACTTAGAATTATTATTGGAATCCTAGAATTAATTGAAAACGTGATCGAAAATTATTTTGTCGTAACTAAATATCATGGCAACAATGTTAAAACCTTCAAGAGATGTGTAATTTAATTAAATTTTGTGTACATACTCAGCTCATGAATAAAGTACCAAAAATAATCTTATATTGAAAACATATGTAAAATATTTAATCATAATTTACAACAAAGACCAAATTTTCAAATTGATGTGATATATTAGAGTGTAACTGCAATTCAAAAGTATAAATTTGAAAAATGTGAAATGTCTCTAAGATCAAATGAAGAATAATTGACGTTATAATACACATTTTATGTGTTTATGCTTTTTTTATGAAAAATTTATATAATAAGCTCACTAATCTCATATTAGAGCATAAAGTCAACACACTTTTGTCGGATGACTTTTTTGTCTGAGTGCGAATAATATTTTGAGAGCTTTTTTTCGCAATAACATCAACAAAATTTTGTCTGGAGAGCATAAATTCTCTAAATTCAGTTTCTTTCATTTATGATTATTGTTTTTTTATACAGATATCTGAATTACTATGATACATAAACATAACGTATATTTGAGTTTTCTGTTTGTTGTTGTTTTCAGTTTATGAGGGAGTGATATGCATCTTGTTAAAAGAAAAAAAACGAACAGATGAAATAGGACCAACCAACTCATTCCCTTGAATTTTTTAATAATTATGAAAATGAAATGAAAAGTTATAAAGGTGATGTTTTAATAATTGTGCGATTCAAGTATTGATCGAGGTATTTTTATTTTCAAATGGATGAAATTGAGAATAGAATTTTTGAACAAGTAATACAACTTCACAATCACAATCAGTTTAAAAATAGGCCTATTAGAAAGAGTACCGTCAGAATTGATAACGAAAACTTTTTCTTAACAAATTTAAATATATAATAAAAAGGATTTTTGTTCTATTTAATGATCTATATTTTTTCTTCATGCTCGATAATGGTTTTAGGTTGCACACTGACAATATTAGGATAATAAAATTGTTTAATTTTTGGTTTTTCAATACTTTGCACAAATGCTGAAACCTTCTCGTGTGTATCCAATAAATCGTAGTAATTTCTTCGTAGAACTGCTGTGAAAAAATACATTATTTCAATAATTGATATTATACTAATGCCAAGAAATAGGCTGTAGGCGCTGCCGAAATTGGCCGCTAGCGTGATGATATTTGATAACAAATCGGCTCTCATTTTAGTGTAACTATCAGATTCCATATAAAAATGTAGTATAATAGCTGTTGAATAATTTATGTTACGATAGAACTGATCAACAACATAATTAGATAAATTTTTTAATCTTGACCCACTATTGACAACATCAAATGTCAAATCATAACATGCTATTGGACAATCACATTTATATTCCGAAATCGATTTTTGACTCCGTATTGCAGCGAAATTCCATTGAATACATGGTATTTTATTGAAATCACAAGTTCTTTTGTCACTATTTGAATTCCAGAAATAGTAGGGAATACATTCACAATATTTATAAAAATTTTTTAAGTAGCAATCCATTTCACAATTGTTTTGGTTATATTTACCAAAATATTCAAGGTTTATTTCGTTTTCAAAAGCACATCCTCTATCTTTCATGCTTAATTGGCTGACTTGACTTGAACATGTTATAACTTCTGGTTGAATCCTCATGAATATTTCTGCTGATGTTGGAACTATTTTTTGTTCAGTAACTTGACATGGATATTCTATGTCTCTATGGAAAAAAATCTGCAATATTTAATAAAAGAAAACTTCATTTTCTAGTTTTCGAAAGAAGAGTTCTTGATAAAAAAATCTACGTTTTTTGTAATATAAACTGGTCTACTATTTCCCAACACCAGACTAATATAAGTTCACAGTTCTCAATATGAAAAGAACGATTAATCAACTATAGGAAATTAGACAACTTCTCAATTCCCCTTTTTTATTCATATACACTCAACCTTTAAAATTTTACATCTATAAGATTTTTTAAGGATTTTATTATTAGGAAATTTCAATTGTTCCTAAAGTGGTTTGGTTATGAAAAATTTTATCTTAAGCAGTAGTAGTGACATTGATTATTATCGTTATCTGTAAAATATGGTTGATAGGTAATGTATTATTGAAAAATATTTTTATCTTTCTGAATTGCATTTTTCGTTTGTTTTGAAGTAATTTAAGAAAAAACTATAGATTATTATCAAATTTTTGCCGTTTTCAAGTCCGAAAGAAAGTATCATTAAAAAGTTAAACAGGATGTACTACTTAAAGTGGGAATAAATACCTGAAGTCCATCTGTGTTATATAAGCTTGATGCATTTTTATCAATTAAAGGATTCACAATCACAGACAGTCCTCCACGAATCCCAGCTTGATTAACAAATTTGCTTGAATTCAACATTATTCCTGGTTGAATAGCATTAAATGAACAACAATCGCCAAAAGAAGTTTTCGATATGGCAAATAAATTTCGACATTCAATTATTTCCATTTGAAATCTACAGCGTTGTAATAATTGATTACAATTCGGCCGCAAATTCCTCATAAATTCTGCAACATTGTAACGATTCAAATCAAGAATACTTTGTAATATTGAAATTTGTGTTATATTTAGTTGAGCTGGATCGATTTTATGAAAAAAACCCATTAAATTTCCAAGATATTTATAGGCATCAGTGTAATTAATTGTTGGTGGAAATGTTAAATTCTTTAAAAAATTTTCTGCTTCCGATGTATAAATAATATCCAAATTGCAAATTGTGATTGCTGGAAATTTTAATTCGTTAATTGGAGCTTGATTTGTTTCTACATTAATTCGTGTTGGATTACTGATAAAATCCTTATAAAATGTTAAAACCATCAAATTTGCACATGTAAACAT
The DNA here is from genome assembly GCA_964007475.1 of Hybos culiciformis. NCBI lineage: Eukaryota > Metazoa > Arthropoda > Insecta > Diptera > Hybotidae > Hybos > Hybos culiciformis. The sequence goes on from OZ023274.1 coordinate 14,144,609, forward strand.
AATAATAACTACAGCTAACCAAAAATATCTGAAATAAGCATTCGTATCTGGATCGCTTGTATATCTAAGTCCTTGAATTGAAGTGCTTTGACAAAATTCTAACCAGGTTTTTCGTACAGAATCTAAAAATATTTTTTTTTTTGATGGTGGATGGGCTTTTTTTTTAATCATTCTTTTTCATTATAATAAAAATGGCAATAATAGTTTGCTTCAACTCTACAAATCAATGATTGAATTCATACTGAATTGTGAAATTTTTATTTACAAAATTCCCAATATATCCTCATGAATTATTTTTGTTTGATATGATATTGTTAATATCATTTAATTATATGATGTCAAATTTACGCCTAGTCCCAAAAATATTAATGTGAACATTTTTTTTTTTATTTGTCATTATAATTTTCTTTTATAAGTGACGTCGAATATTTCATTAGACTTTTATAGTTGACCCATTTAAGGGTATAATTCAAATTGAAAGAAGTGGGCTTCAAGTTGCTTTGGACAATAATTGTGAGTGTAACTATTTGGTTAATTGCCTATAATTTTATCCATAGAAAAGTGTAGGTATTTCTTAATAAAAACGGGAATAAACTAGAGTTAAACTCTGTGTATAGGTTACAATTTTAGAATTAATTCTGATACATTTCCTTTTATTGTAACATTAGAAACAGGGATGTACGTGGGCTTGGTAGAAAATTTAGTCTTATTTGCAGAGATTTAAAAACACCTACATATTAAAAGTAAAATATTTTTTAATGCTATTCAAAATATTTTAAAAAATAGTTCAAAAAACGAAAATAAATAAAAAAAGCGAACATTTTAAACACCATCCGTACATTTAGCTATTGCATCCGGAATAATTAAATTTTATTCGCTTATACGAATTAAATTTATTTTAAAAACAAATCAGCGGACAATAATTGTAGAATCACCTGGTTTATATTGCTCCATAAAAATAATAGTCAATATTTTCTGATTATACCTAAGCAAATCATATATTATGAGATCTACAGAAAAGAGAATATATACATATGTAGTTAATGTATAGATATGATTATAACTTAACAAAAATGAGTTTCAGCAGAATCTCAGACTATGAGTAAATTAATTTTTTATGTGTCCATATTTTTGTGTATGCAAAGAAAACATAAAAAAAGCTTTTAATGAATGATTAAAAAAAACTTGTGCCGGCAAAAAATTGTTTTTCTTTTTGAATTTATTATGTTTTCATGTAAAATATGCCCATATAGAAATACATACAATAATACAATATATTTTTAAGACCAGAGTAGACATTTAAAATAAAAATAGAACAAAAAAAAATTAGATTTACAATGAAAATTTCATTAATAAAAATTAAAAAATAGTTTCAACTGAATATCTTACTTCGTATGTTGTACATAATGTACATACATAATGAGTTTGAATAATTTATTTTTTTTTTATCTTTAGGAACGAATTTAACGAAAAGTGCTTTTATTCAACATACTAGAAAATTTATTCTCTACAGGGTATTTCCAGCGTGACGTACTCTACATGTTGTACTAAAATTAAAAAAATTTAATTAAAAAAAATCTAAAATTTTTTTATGTTGAAAAAAATTTTACTTTGCGTAATCATTGAGAAAATAATTTGTTTGTTCTAATAAATATTTCAAAAATATTCCACTCTTCTTCGTGACGGACACTTGTGCACATACACACATACTAAGAATATATTACAAATTTAATTTCCGATTTTCTTTGGCATAATTTAACAAAGCTTTTTATTCAGTGAAATAAAAACAAAAAATGGAATTTCTAACAATTCAAGAATATTTCATTTTGAGTTTAAAAATATTTTATTTGTGTTAGAAACTGTCATCCATAGAATTGCAATTCAAAATAATAAAAAATTTCGAATTCAGCTACGATTTTTTCAAGTTTTCCACAAATACTTAGGTATCTACTTTTTCATAAAAACAACATTCGTTTCACAAAACATTTTGACAGGTTTAGGTAATACACATTACCTACATACATTTAAATAAAGTATGAAAGAATCAATTCCATTGGTTTGTGACATAAGATAATAATAGAAATAGGATTAAAACCAAAGTTTATATGGGGAAACTTGTTAATATTATCAGATTATGGCAATTTGTCGGACCCCATATGGTTCATTTATATTTTCATTAACCATAGTCCATAATACATTAAAATTGTGAGTTTTATTTTTTCTCACTGGGCTGATATTTGTAAAATAAATTTGTGGAAGTTACGACACCGCGTCATAACTCTCATAAATTGATTTTATTTTATTCACAAATGCCTAATAAATTGTTTTGTAAGTGCTAGTTGCACCAAACAAATTTTTTTAAGGATATTAACTTATATCGATAAGGTTAATAATTAATTTTTTCGATATAACAAATCTCTAAAATATTTTTATTATTTTCCAAAATGAAAATGAAAATTTTTTTATTCCAGAAAACTACTAAAAATTAATTACTTAAAGTTTTTTTTTGTATATTTAATTAAAGCTCATTAAATATTATTTTATTTACATTATGGTAAGCAATATCGTAACAAAATGGTTTACGTAACCTCAATTTTAAACTATAATATTTATATAAGTTAAGTATATGAATGATTGTATTATAATGTATGTATAATAAATGAGTGCTTATAATAGTACTTACACCTAACTTTTACGCACACCATTTTAAATGGTTTTCAAAATTAATTTAAAAATAAAAAAAAATTTAAACACTAATTAGCGCCTTTTTTAATCGATTTAGGTTGAAATTGCATATTAAAAAAGTCATAATAAAATTATAAAATAAAAATAAATAATATAAATTTAGAACTTGTACTTGGTTAAACATATTATATCTTTTAATTTGAGTTATTATTATATTTTAATTATTTGTAAGCATTCGCAAAAGTAATAAAATTCTATTTTAAAATAATAAAAAGTATTTGTTTATAATTTATTTATTATTTCGAAGGCTTATGTGATAAAATATTTCATTCAATTCGAATTTAGGTTTGAAGCACATATTAATTATACCGACACATTATTATCACCAAGCTAAATTATTATCCAAATATCCAAAGATGGACAAACATTATTAAGTTTTAATATGACCTCTTAATTTTGCCTACTTTATCGATAGAAAGTGTGTAAGAGATAATTTTTTTAGATCGATAAGCTAATTGTGATTTTTCGTTTAATTATTGATTGTGACGACATTTGTTGAGCATCTAATTTTAACTAATTTCATTCTAATGTTATAAATAATGTAGAATACATTAATCTGCAAATTTAAATTAAATGATTTTTTTCATCATAAAAGGAAGTTTTAATTTTTTGAGATTTTAATTTGAGAACGCATTATATAATGTATAATATACTTAAGACTTATAAGGTTAATTCTTCTCAAAAAATGTCGTTTTTTAAAACGTCATAATGTATACGAAAACAAACGACATATGTCCACAGACGTTATGTCGTTTTTAAAACGACATAAAATATTTGTACGGTAGAAATTATGTCGTTTTTTCGTATACATTATTTTCATAGACTTTATGGTGGGACCCCATTTAAGATGACATTATTTCAATTAAAAACAAATAAACTAGTAAATGTCATTTAACTAAAGAAAATTTTAATATTAAAAGATCATATTATTATTATTATTATTATTTTCTTGTTGCCCTTGCATTCACCTTAACTGACGTTCAATGTACAAAATAATAAATCTATGAAGCTACTAAGTATTGCTGATATAAATTTAACATTTTCAATAAATGTGTTTAGTAAAGAAACTCCTACACACCTTAATTTTTCTTGTATTCATAACTTTAAGTATATAAAACCATTAATTTTTCATAACCGCCAATAATATACATATATATAGAAAAGTACGTATGTATTTATTGTATAATATATTTATATGAATTATTATTTTTTCTATACCATCTTCATCATTTCATAATCGCATCAAAAAAGTTTATTGTGCTAAATTTTTCTTGAATGCATACTTCCATAAGTTTTTCACATCTTTTTCAATTTTGACATTATTATTGAAATGCAAAGTAGAAAAATGTTTCCTAATGATTAATTGAACTTTTTATATAAAGTATAAAAGATATATGTTACGTATATCTTTTATACAAGAGCAAGTACGTGTACGAAAATGGTCAGAGAGATTCGATCATCGTTGTCGTGCTTTTCACATAATTTTCAACTTTTTTGATTTCTGAGGATCTATTTTGGAAAGAAGCGAATTTATGCATTTATTTTTCTATTTCTAGAAAAATATGTAATACCTACATTATTATAATATTTATGTGTGCATTATGTTTAATGCTCTAAATAAAACTACTAAACATTTAAGTATTCAAATATTTTATGCTTAACAAATAGTGTAGTTGTATAGCTTGTTATATTATTTTCGTTCCAATTTAATTGTTAATTTTTTCAAAGCTTTTGCTATTTTTAAGTTTCAATTTTTATATTTTTTTAAAGGGAAAGGAAATAGATTTTAGTTTTGGTTTATTTTTTTTTTTCGGGGAGTTAAAGGGGGCCTAAAAAATAATTTTTATTTTTTTTTTGCTTTTTATTAAATGAAATGTATACGCTTTTGTATTTTGGGATTATGAAATGAGCTAAGGTTTTTTTTTTTTTTTAATTTTTATATTTTTTTGCATTCATTGGCAATTTTTATAAAATAAAAAGTCAACCTAAAAACAAATATGATGGAAATACACAGCCAGTCAAATGTTCAGTTCATTGGACTTTTAAACTCTGAAAATGTTCTACAAAAATTAAGTTTAACGAACAATTAATGTGAGAAGATGAAGAATAATGAAATTATTTTCAATTATAAAAATGTCTGTTTAAAAATTTACTTTATAAATTTTTTTTTTTTCAATTGTCATATGAAATGTGTAACATTTTATTGACGATGACGTAAATTTTACTTTGTTTTTTTTTAGCTGGAGTGTGGAACAACACAGCTCAGCCAATATAAGTTATAAGTTATAAGATAAGTTTATAAGAACTAGAAACGATACTACAGCCTTCGAATTGCATGAAAAACAAAATTATTTTGTCATATTAACCCATTAAATTTTTCTTATATAAGTTTTTTACGGATAGAATGAAATATCAAAATTTTGGCAAAAAATCAGTTTCTCTTAAGGTTAAGTGCCACTTTAAGTAACCGTAAAACGTAAATTTTTTTTTCAATATTATTATTACATAGTGACTTCTTCTTCTTTTTTGTTTTACGCCGATCGTAAAATTACGTTTACTGCCCAAGAGCTCTCAACGACTTATCTTTTTAGTATTTTCTAATTTTATTATTAAAAAATCAAGTATCTACCAAAACGTACCTTTTTTTATATAAGTATTATTTAAAAAATATCGAAATGAAAATCATATTATTTTATTCAAAATAATCATTGAATATGCAAATTAATGTTTTTAATATGCAAATAAATGTTTTCTAAGGAAGCTTAACGTCTGTTTTCTATTTTCACATTGTTGTTTAGATTCTTGGAAATAAAGTAAAACACAATAACCTTAACCTGAACCGTAAACTTTTGTATTATATAACAGTTTTAGAAAAAAAAAACTTGAAAAAATATAACAGTTTTTGACACAATTCGGATTATAAACAAAGTTTAGACAATGTCAGTGAAGAATCGATATTTGATTTAAACTTTGCAAAAATTTATTGAAACTCTTTTGTATGTTTTTCTGTTTATTCTCCTTCAAGTGTCAAAACTCAAGATAACTACGTTTTTGTAAAATATATTAACATTAAAATCTTATTACTTACCTAAGACAAATACTTCTAATAAAAGGATGAACATTGTTTCCCAAAATAATTAAATACATTTAAAGAACTACATACATAACTCGGAAATAGAACAATTAAAAATGTTTGATTTATACAGGGAGAGTTTACTACATATCAATAAAAAGTTAGTTGAACTTTTATTTATACACTGTAATGCATTATTAAAAGTTTGATATTATGAAGGTGAATGAACTAAAAGGATATAACAAGGATATTATCCTTTTCATGTCATCATAAAATATAATATAGAAAGCTTTCAGACGTTAAAATGAAACAATGTTGAGATATAAATTTTATAAAGTAAATTCCTGTTGAATTTAATATGTTTGCCACTGTGAAATAATTTATCCTCGTGTGATTTAAATCTACATATTTTATTTTTGGATTAACATTATTACAAAATTATGTTCTATTATTATTGGCGTTAAAAGTTATGTGTACAGCAGCGCATTATGTATAGTAACTAATTACATAAATTCTAAATATGATAATATATAGATGAAAAAAAAATTAAAATATTTTTATCCTTCCAGTTCTCTCGAAAAGGTGAAAATTTTAGGTTGTTTATCACTCAGAATAATGATTTAAATTAAGATACAACCTAAATAATAAAAGTAATAATACACTTTTTTTCGATTATATATCCAATATTTCTTTATTACAAAAATTTTTGCTTTACATGTTTCCAGATTATATTAATTTCATCGTCAGAAGGTATTTAACGGATAAGCTAAAATTAATGACATATAAAATTAATACATTACATAAATTATGTACTCTAATTACCAAGTTTAGAACAATCTTTCAAAATATTTTGTAATAAAGAAATATTGGATGTAACATAACCGAAGAAAAGTGTTTTGTTATACTTATAAAAATAATTCAAAGAACTAATCAATAAATTATTTTATTATTTCTAGTTTTTAAATTATAATCTGTTTAATTAACTCAGATATTTGCCACCCAGTTCAAAAATTTTCATTCGCCAGATGAAAAACAAACAATGATAACTCAAATGTAAACAGAAAATGCTGTTAAGCTTTTTTGCAATGTAATTTAAGGTCAATTTATAGATATTGATAATATGTTAAAATAATTTGCATGTGCTGTGAAAAATTCTTAATTTAACGTTCTCACTTATAATAAATATTAAATACAAACATATTTTAGTCTTATTTAATAATAACTTACTGCCGCAAATAAAGAAAATATAAATTCTCAGTAGTTGATACTATTGTATTATCTCATTTGTAACTATAAAGCTTAGAACTTTCACATTGATAAAAAATTGTATCTACACATTTATACACGTAAATCAATTTGAAATAAAAAAATTTTTTTGAGAATCACTAAGTTAAGTTTGGATTAAACGGTCAGGTTTTAATTCTGATTAAAATAAATAAGAAATATTAATAACTTGCACACAATTAAATAAAAATTAAATAAAGTAATTAATTCGCATAGAATTATTACAATTTGCATGTATGTTGATCATTTCAAGTAAGAAATCTTTGTCAATGAATTTATGGTATCGAGTGCTTGTTTTTTAACGCCCCCTAATTCAGAATTTATCTGTTCAATCGTCAAATTTTCTTCAATTTTTTAAAGAGTGATGTAAAATATATAGGTATATAAAGAATTGTTATTTATGGAATTAATGCTGTTTGAATTATTCATTTTAAATTTAAATATGAAATCAAAATATCTAGACTAATTGAATTTTGAAAAATAATTTTTTCAAGGTCTGGATATATCATTATTACATTTTTGTAATATTGAGCAAGTAAACATATTTATTATAATAACCAATTATATCATTGAGTGGGTTGCAAGATGAATGTAAGTCAGCAAAATGTCATACTGCAAGAAAATTAAAAAATAACTTGGGCATGTAAAACCTCTATAATGTTTTGGTTAAATAAACAACCTTATTTATGTGCACACATAATTAATGAATCAATAAGAATTTTTTCATCCATACAATTAAAAAACTCTTCTCCTCATAAATAAAATGGCAAAAAACCCGGACTGATACGGGAAATTACAAATTATGATATAAAAAGGAAGCTTCAAAGATTTGCGACTACGACGATCATATTAGGTACGTTGTTTGAAATTACAGATCCTTATAATAAGAACACCATAATAACATTCAGTGTTAATTGATCAATTATTTTTTGCTCACATTGAACTAATGTTTACATGATGAAACTTTACAATTTCTTCACTTTTTTATAAAAAATCTGGTAGACTTATGGTAGAGATACTGCATGAAAAAAATATTATTAGAAAATTTGTTGTATTTTATTAGTTTCAATTTATATTTGCTCTAAATTAAAAACGGCGCGCGCATTTTATTAAGAATAATATGTACTTACAAATAAAATATTTTTATGTAAAATAAAAGAAGGGCGGACGCACTAATAAAAAAAGACCTAGAAATTTATTGTTTATATTTAGCATATTGCATAATTTTTGGATGCTTAAAAAGGTTAATGTTTTATGTTAACGCTAACGTGTGCCATTTGCTTAATCGACTTAATTGTTGTAATATTAGATAAAATTGGTGAATTTAACTATTATTATTAGACAAAAAATTAAGTCCAATTATAAACGATATTGACTAGCAATTGTCGATCAATTTCCTTAAGCCGACGATATTATTACATTTTAGACTAAACTTTCTCAGTTTCTTAATCAAGGTCACAGCCGTATTTCATTAAAATTCCCAGATTTTATGGAACGATCTTCGCGAATGTGGAATGCTCTCCCAGCAAAATTATTTCCAAACGGCGTAGGACGTTTGATAAACGACTTGTGTCGATTCCAGAACAGTGTAAACTTGAAAATTGGTTGAAAGAAGAAACTATGCAGTGTATTAATTAATAAAAACTTTGACATGGACATAATAATGAAAATAATTCAAAATTTTCATATCATTTTTAGCGCCATATAGGAGAAAATAATTATAGAATAAGATGACTGGCTTCAATATGTCTTTAGGTCAATGACTTTTATTTTTCATCTTTTGAGATTTGAATGTGTAAAATTTTATACTCTAAAACGCAAGTTTATTGAACTCTAGTTAGTTGGTTCCCAATTATACTTTTTTAAAGGATATAACAATATGCAAAAATGAAAAACATATTGAAATTAGAAAGTATTGTTTGTAAACAAAATATTATTTATTTTGTGTGTTGTAAAAGAAAATTAGAAAAATAAGATGAAAATTTGGAAGGAACAAGCAAATAAATATAAAAATGAAAGGAAATAACTAGATATATACGTAACTATATCCCAATTTTTATTCACCACAGAGTAATATAGTTTACACTGGGGAATAATTTCATACAATCTTCTTTGAAAAATAATCAGCTGAAAATAATCAGCTAGTATTTGTAAAAATGTTCTTAAATTGAAACAAAATCTAAACAATACCATGAAATGGAGCTAATCTCACCAGATAGGTTAGGTTAGGTTGTAGCGGGTCGGAAATACCCAGATCTCCTTGCACCTAGGTAATTTACCCGTTGTACTGCCCTACCCGATGGGCCTATAATTCCCCATCGAGCCAACTCACCCCTTTCACAAACCTAATTAAGTCCCTTGGCTTATGTCCTTGCAGGTCCTCAAGGTCCTGCAAAAAATAATCCACCAACATCCTTGCTCTCCTAGTCCGAATCATTGGACATTGGCAGAGCACGTGAGGTGTAGTTTCGGGTTCTTCTCCACAACCCCTGCATATTCCCGTATCGGCCCTTCCTATTCGAAACTCGTGGTTCCTGAAGAAGTGCCCTGTACATATACCAGTGAAAAGTCGCAGATTATTCCTATCAAGGTTTAAAATCTGCTTAGACTTTTCTCTGTCCAAATCTCCCCAAACCTTTTTGGTGGTTTTGTTTCCCTCCGTTTGCCGCCAGATTTCTCTGTGTTTTTCCCAGCCCTCACTGTCTATTCTGGCTTTTAGATAAATTCGTAATTAAAAAAGTAGAAATTATGCCTCTGTGGTTTTAGGTATTTCATGTTTTTATCGAGAAATGTATATTGTGTATAAATAAACAAATAAGATATACAATAATTTTCAACTAATGAATTTGTAATTTTGTAATCTAAAAAAATAAAAATGTAATGATTCAATATTTAGATTTTAATAAAAATTTTATCAGTTTTCTTTTTATTATTATTATTATAAGTATATTATTTATTTAATTTTAATTTATTTTTTTTTTTTGTTAAATAAATAAATAAAATATATTCTTCTTTCACGTATAAAGAATTTTTATTATTTTTAATAGCAACAATTTATATTTACTTTTTTTTTTTTTTTTTTGTTATCCATCTTCTATATCTCTTATGAGGTTTTTGTGCAAAAAATAAATACATTATAACGAAAAAAGTGCAAGTGGGAGATTTATATTTTTACTAGCAAGGATGGGTTTGGGGGACATAAATATTATAGTTAAATGCAATCTATAAAGGCGAGTTCAATGCACAAAAAAAAGTATTAAAAAAAAATAAAGAAGAACCGATCAATGAACTCAAAAAAAAATTGTTCAAAGTTTCTTATAAATTGTAATTTTTTTTTTTTTTTTTCAAAATAAAAAATATTATATTTTCTATTTGAATACTATATACAAAATGAAATGGAAAAGTCATTGAACGAATATTATTATGATAATTATCAGTATAAAAATGTTACAAGTGTCATTTACAAAATTATACTGTTAAAAGTAAAAAATTAATAAATGCTTTAAATTAATTTTTTTTTTTTGTTATCAATTTTTATTAAAAAATTAATTTTCTTCGTTTAAGTTTTCTTACGCAATCCTTTGATTCTTATGATTGACGTTATGATAAATGCTGCATGAAAGACAACTGAGATTGATAATCAACAATTTAAGACTTTTTTATCTTGTTTCATTGTAGATAAGTAACTTTTAAGTAATTTTTAGTTACAATCGATAGTAAGTAACCACTATAAGTTCAAAATTTCATATTAATGCATTTAAATTTCAATTCCATGAACTTTTAACTCTGATTAAACCTGTGCTTAAATTTCTTAACAAAAACAGAAATAGTTTTATAGAATAAAAATATTTCGATAGTGTCAAAAAGGTACAAATTTCTGGAGAATTAATATTTATGCTTTTTGTTTTAGTTAGATAAGTGAAAAACAATTTAAATTGAAATAATATTTTTCTGCAGAATATTTTTGACATTTAATTACACTAACAAAATTCATTTGGAATATTTTTATTTCAAAAAGTTTTCAGGAGAAACACTACTATTTGATTCCTAATAGCCAAAAAAAAGTTATCTCTAACTACGAATTGGAATAATTTTCGGATCATGAGATGAAAGACCATTTTTTTATAAAATATTGAGATAACCAAGATATGGATTGTTCTAGGTTAAAAATTGTTCAAAAAGACCAAAAAACAATGGACATCTATGAAAATTTTCACAATACATAATATTCATTGAATTCAATTAATAAAATTTTACCGAAACCAAAATTTTAATCTATTTTTTCATGTTGTATAAATTAAATTAAAAAAAAAAATAAATAAAAAAAAAAAAAAGAAAAATATATAATTGTCATACTCTGAAAGTTAACAAAAAGTAAAAAAAAATAAGAAAAAAAGTAAATAGATTTGCGCGCCCCACTCAGTAACTCTCACTCTCTATTATAATTTTGTGCTGCTGAAAACAATTTTTATAGCTTGGAAAATTATAAAAATAAATATATGTATATAAATAATTTTTTTTTTTGCAATTTCTTCATTTTGTGATGATTAAAACTATTTTAGCAAAAATGAAAAACAAAAAACAAAAAAAATAAAATACAAAATGCTTATTGAAATTTATGAAGGCAACAATATTTGCGATTGGCTCACGAATTTTAGTTTTTATTTTGTTTTTGGTTAATATATATTTTTTTTAAGTTTATTGAACTTTTTATTTCAAAGATAATTTTTTTCTATTTTAAGAAGGAATTTTTGAAAGGGAATATTTTTTATTTTTTTTTGCTTTAAAAATTTTATTGATGTTATTAAAAATATTATTAAAGTAAGATAATAAAATAAAATATCTATACTTAATTAATTAATTTTTTGTTTTTAACTAATTGTTTTACATTTACTTATTTATTTATATATCACTAGACTTAATTTTAATTTTATTCTTTGTTTGAATAATTTGATATGAATACGGCTTATCGCATAGAGCCTGCTTGCATAGATTGGATTGTAGTTAATAAGTCCGTTAAATATACATAATTATAGAATCTTCATTTCCACGTCCTGAATTTAGCTTTACTTCTTCCTAGTATTAGTTTAGGAAAATGAATGATAATCTATTTTCTTACTGTTCTTAGTTTTTCATCTAATATTTAATTTTTATTATTCATTATTCCTTAAGAGCCCTCCATGTGAAATTCTGTTTGCTATTTCTGTTTTCTATTTTTGCAGTTTTTTTTTGTTTTATTTTACAGAAAATAAACGGCCGTGAAAAATGCGACAAAAATTGTACGAAAAACACCTCTACCAGAAAATCACAAAACTATATTTAAATTTTATTTCTGTGCAGAAACTCTAATTTATCAAAAAAATTAAAAAATTCTTAGAAATAAATTAAATTAATTAAAAATTGTTCAGGAAATTAAAGAAATTCAAAATTTCACGTCACCAGCCCTGGAGAGTGGTATTTTAGCTTTATTTCTGCGTTTGAGATTTTTTATTATCTTTTTCCTTTACTTCAGAATCCAAGCAAATATGTTCAAGTTTTTTAAAGGCTCATTTGGGCCAAAAAACTAAAATTATAAAAAACCCGCCTCACCTACCCTGGAGCCAGTTATATACTCTCTAACATATCAAAAAATCACTTCAGTCTAGATTGTAGTAACCCTACAATCAAAGCCAAACTAAGACCATTTTTTTGCAATTTTTCACATTGAGGGCTCTTAATAGTGTAATATTTCCTGTAATTTCTGGTGTATTATTTGTCGACCATCAAGCTGTAGCAGTGATATTGTCGTTATGTCGGCATCTTCTGTGCTTGAATGAGTGGACAAATTAGCTAGACAAACTTCTTTCTAATTGTAGTGCATTTTCAACACTGCGTCGACAAAGACCTTCGAATTTTGAGTTTTTTTTTTGTAGGAATTAATATATCAATTTAATTTTTTAAATTTTTTTTTGTAATCTTATAATAACTATTACCAAGAATTTTGTTCACTAAGAGTTCACAAGAATATTTTTTTATGAATAATTTTCTAATGAATGTTTACACTATAACAATACATATCATATTTCAATAAACAAACAATTTAAAAATAGTTACTCTTTATCATTTCATTATTGAATTAGTTAGAACAAACGTTATATTGAGAAAGAAAATAGATATATGCAGAGCAAACTAAATTTTGACTGAATTATTATGTAGAAATGTTAAATTGATTGGATTTTATTCCAAAGCATTAGTTAGGATTTGAACTTAACTTGTATCAATCAAAACTGATAGCAAACAAAAATATAAGAGATTTCGAAAATTTATCTTTTCTAAAATAAAAATGAAAAATTTAGCAATCAAGAATTAACTTTAAAATTCCTAGAGATAAGTTCCAAGGTTGCCACATTTATTATTTTATTTTGAAAATAAATTTTGTAAGAATTAAAATTCTACATTGTTGGTTTAATGGTCGAAATCAAACTGCTATAATATTAGAGAAAGTGTAGCCAATAATTAAAAAAAAAATTCATTTGAATTTCTTAAAAAAATTAACATTGAGAATAAGTTATATTTTAATCACAAGTCGCAAAATTTAAATGACGGTTGAAAATTATTCTACACGTTGAACAATATGATTTAACCTTGAATTAACCTTGGTATTCGATGTATGCAAATAAATTTTTAATATTTATTAACAAGTGTTTCTTTTTTTTTTTCCAACATTCATACAAGCTGATACAAGCTTTTGTAAAAAAAATAAAAAACTTCACAATATCTATTCAAAGTTAATTCTTAATTTTGCTGTGATGCCATAAAAATGTAGTAAGAAGAAACAAAGTTTAAGGTTCTAATTAAAAATATTTATAATATATAAAAAAAATAATAATAATTATTGAAATAAATTTTTAAAAATAATAAAAAATAAGGAATATTTAGAGGATGATGATTTTTAACGCGTCTGCAAAATATAAAGCTCAGATTTTTTGTTTGTTTTTTTATTTATATTGTTATAAACTTTTGTGAACAAATAATATAAACAAAAACTTGAAAAAAAAAGTGAGATTATAGAACTTATAATCTTAGCCTTAACCTCGATCTTATATTGAAAAATTTATTTATTTTATTTTTTTTCAGTTTTCAATGCCTTATCACATTGAATATGTAATTTAATATATAATGTAATAATGATTTCATATATTAAGTGCATACAATATAAATATTACACTATATGCTGGAAAAATTATTTAACATAATTCAATTATAATAATAAATGAATAATATTTCAAGAAAAAAAAAATAAATACACCCAGAAACTTGTTAAATCTTTAACTGAATTCTTATAATGATTGGCCCTAAAAAAAAACCTATAAATATTTTAATTTCAGTTTTATTCCAGTTTTGAAGTAGTGTCATTCGAAATTGAAAAATGGTCGTCAGGCAATTTGAAAAAAAAAGGAAGCAAACCATAATGTAACATCTTTTTTAATACATATGTATTATGAAAACATTTGTATGTAAATATAATTTATAGATGAAAGAGAGCAATAAGTCATTTTACATTTTTAAAGTGCTAAAGATATTTCTTGCCACTCTCTTTCAATTTAATCTCTTTTTTTTTAATATTTATTTTTTAATAATTAATCTTTATTATTTTTATAAAAATTATAAAATTTCAATAACCTAGTAGTTTTCGATTAGTGAGATAATTTTTTGTTATAATATTTTTAGTAATCTATCTAAAATTTAGACATATTTAGCCTCAATACTTGATTCGTTAAATTTTCAAAACACAGACATTTTGATTATATTGCTTCATTTTTATTTTTAAAGATTTTTAATCAATTTATTTTTTTTTAATTTTATATTTATGTGGTATGTACTTATGAATTTAATTTCTGAGTGTACATTATTATACCTTATTGTAATTTTTTTATGTTGTGAATATTGAGTTTTGAAAAGACGTATTTTTCTTTCAATTTCTGAATGACAAATTTTGTTTTCAAACAAAGTAAAAAAAAAAAATTAAATAAAATGTCAACTATTTTTTTCCAGAGGATTTTCAAATTATAAAAATATTTATGTAAATAAGTTCAGTTAGTGATCATCAAACTTCTCTCTAATAATTCTATTAAAATTCGAAACCACTTAAAATTGTTTTTATTGCAAGTATTTGCATCATCAACACAACCTTTATGTACAAAATGTTATTAAAAGATGTATAAAAAAAAATTATTATAATCTTCCTATAGTATAAAAGTTGAAAAAAAAAAGTTAATACAATACTCATTCTACCTGGAAGTTAAATAAAAAAAAAAAAAAAATAATAATTAATGGATATCAATAAAATAAATTCATATAAGTTTCTTGAAATTGCACTATTTTTATTATTACTAACTTCATCTCAAAATAGAATACGGAAACTAAAATAAGTATTTAGCGCACTGATTTTTCGAAGAAAAGTTTTTTTTAAAGTACGTACTCGTTAAAACGCATCAAATATATACGAGTTAAAGAAATTGCAATAGATACTAGGTATATAGAATAGATGATTTAAAAATTTAGGAAATTATCTGCATAGGAATTCGAAAATATCCTTTAATTAATTTTTTCAGATATACTTAAAGTAAAATGTTTTTATCTATAAATAACATTTTTTTATTTTAACGGCAAAGTTTGCACAAATTAATCATGTACAAAATTTATAACCATATTATATTGGTGACCTTAACAGAAAAGGTATAAAGTTTTTTTTTTCTCTAAATAATGAATTTGAACTTTCGAACGCGATAACTTAATTTACATTGAAATCAGTTATTTTGATTGCATTTTATATATTATTTACTTTATTCAACCAGATTATAAAAATTTCATTAGATTTCATGATGCGATGGGAAATATGTATTATATTCAAGAAAGGTCAAACAAAAAATGGTTTCCAGATTATTAAAACATTGAACCTTAGTATAGAAGGGTGTTCTTTCATTCTTTGTAAATATAATTTAGAAAAAATAATAAAAATGAATTATATATTCGATTGCAGTGCATGATACAAAATGTAATACTTTGGGGTTGATGATTTCATTAAAAGTTATAGTGTTGTATTATTAAATAAAAGTTATTTGAAACTGTAACGTTAAAAAAAAAAAAAGTTCAAAAAACTTTTTCCTTGAAGCATGCAAGTGATATGAAAACTGCACGTGTAAAATGCATTTGTTCTTTAGAATAACTTTTAATTTTTAGATTAAAAAAAATTTTTAATTTTCTTATAATATTTTTTTTTTAACATTAGTGTAATGAATGACATTGAAAAAATTTATACTTCTAAAAGTGTATTTTCGTGCTTTTAATTAAAATTTAATAGAGACACATATTAAAGATTAAATAAATCTTCGTGGCGATTGAGAAGTTTTACCTTGGGAGATATGTTCCATTTTTTGATAAAAGTTACATAAGTAAGTATATGAAAAAATTTCTCATCTCTAATTCTTCTTAAAGCTAATTAAAATTTTTTCGGGAGCAAAAGGGTTTGTTTGATAGTAAAAATATTAGGTATCTAAAAATGGTTAATTAAGGTATAAGAAACTCGACATTGTGATTCACATCGTTAACTTTTGTTCACCACCAAAAGGACCACTGTAAGAATTAAAAGCTTCAGAAATTTGTTTGTTAAAACAATGTTTCTTATTAAAAAAAAACAAAAAAAAAAACCGAAAATAACCTCGTTTGAAGTTATTCAAATTCTGTGGATAGAATGAATTTTTCTGTCGCTAAATTCTGTTGTAAAATTCTGTTGTAAAATTCTGTCGCAGAATAAATTCTGTTCCAATGTATGGAATTCTGTTTCTGTTGCTAAATTCTGTTTTAACGACATCCCGGTTTAAGTAATTTTTTAGTTTATTGATTTTTCTTGTAAGTATGTATAATTGTCAAATCAAATTATAAAATTACAAAATAATAAATATAAATAGTAAAAAAAAATAAAACTTTACCTACCTACACTAGATTTTATAATTTTTTGTCTCTAACTTCAAGACTGATCTTTGAGCTGTGTGCAAAAAAAAAAACATCTAATTATTTTCAAGCTAACATAAGTTTGATCAAAAAGTCTCTTTTGTACCACGCGAGGTTCCATATCTTAAAAAATTTGTAATAAAAGTTCTAAAATACCAAAAATAATATATACATACCTGTATGAACGACGTATGTAATGTACATATGAATTTATGTATATATATGTAAATATTAAAATTAAAAATGGTACAAGGTAATGTGAATAAAATAGTAAGAAAAAAAAAAAAACAAAAAAATAATAATCACAATTACCGGACAATCAATTAAAAATGCAAATAATAAAAAATCTTTTGTTTCGCGCTAAGATCAAAAAATATTTTTTTTTCAATTCAGAACACGATGACAAAAATATGAATCAAGTAGAGAAGTGGTCTCCTAAGTACTGAAATAATGTTTTATTCACCACATCAATGCAATTGTTTTAATTTGTTTTAATATATTTTTTTTTATTTAGAAATTTAAATTTAAATTTTTACGATTTTAAGGAATTTAATTAATTGAAAATTACAATTATACTTAAATATTTAATAAATTCAAATGAAGTTACATAGTTAGGGCATGCAAATTTACCGATTTTTGAAATTACCGGTAATTCCGTAAAAAGTTTTCATGGAACCGATTAACCGGTAAATTACCGAATTTTAAATACTATATTTTTAATCCTTTTGAAGACATTTTTTTATTTACGTACTACTAAATAAAAAGGTTAATTATTTCAAATCAAGAATTTAATTCATTTGTATTCAATTTCAATAGTTATTACATAAATAAATATATTAAAAAAAAATTTAAAAAAAAAGTTATGCAGATTCTTCAATCTTCACTTGCGAATTAAAAAAAGTTCGCAAAAACACATATTGTCCAATGAGGAATTATCTAGACTTGAACGAAATTTGGTGCAGATTTGGCCTGCCACCGAAAAAGCTCTTTCTGCTTCCACACTCGTCGGCCGAATAGTTTTTAGTTGATTGTAAACAGATGTTAATTATTTGCCCTTTTTATTCTGGTCCCGATAAAAATACATTTCTTTTCATTCGCATATTGTTCGAAAAATTAAAACATTATGGAATTGAATCGTCTAATGTAATTTTATTTGCAAGATTTACCGGTAAAAAAAAGTGTATTTACCGGTAATGCTCTTAATGTACAATTTACCGATTAGCCGGTAAACGGTAAACCGGTAATGCATGCCCTATACATAGTGCATAAAAAGTTAAGAAGAGGGATTTAGATTGTGGGACACATGTTGAAGTTTAAGTTGAGCATTGAATTTAAGTTAACAAGAGATTCAAATGTTCTCTAGTTTGTTAGGGCTTTTTTTTTCAACTCTATAGTCGTAGTGATACTGTCATTTTTTTTCTTGGGGATGGCGCTTGTGAAGTCTTTTATATTACTCATCTTGCATCAGTATATTGTTTGTAATTAATGTGTCTTTTTGGTTCAAGTATAATATTCAAAAATTATTATAAATAAAGTAACAAAAATATATTAAATTATGGAGAGTTGTAGTTTCAATTTACTATCTGACAGTTAAAATTCTTCGACTGTAATTTATTTAAACACATTATTGGAAGTCATTACAATAAAATAAACACTTGTTTTATCTATGTCTGAAGTACGATAAAAATATTGGTACGGTACAATGTACGTATTATACATAAATGTGTGCATAACATGTGAATCGATAAATATAAATGTTGTAACTTTTTTAGACTTCAATCTTGCTAAATATGAAGCAATAAAAAAAAAATCGAATATAAATATTTTTTATTAAAAAAATTGATAAAACTGCAAATGCAAAAATGATTTCCTTTCTAAAGAAATTTCAAATTTAGTATTCATTATTATTTTATTCATTTATGAATAAAATGCGTCATCAGAAATTCACTTTGCTTACAACAACAACAGGCGAAGAGAGGAAAGACGTTCATATATTTTATTTTGATTTTTATCTTCAAGGTTTTTTTTTCCATTTCACTTCTTATCTCGAGAATAAAGTTAGAAAAAAAAAATTATCTTCTTTATGTGTTGAAAATCTTTGTAGAAAAGTGTCTCTCTAATGTCTTCCTAAACTAAATAAGATATGAATTCTTCTTTTGCTAATTCTATAACATTTTTGAGAATATAATTTATATAAAGCAAATAATTACGTGAGCAATAATTATTTCCTGTTTATTTTTTATATTTTTAAATTGTGATTAAAAATTGTTCACCAAAGAAGTTTGAATAAGAAAATAATATAAATCATTTTATTTTAACCTTAATGTCAAGTCATAAATGAACACCAGGATAACAAAGAACTAAGTTGTGTACTCCATTTTCAATAAAATGTCTCTTCTTTGGTAATTTTTTCAGCAGTTAAAACTTGCAATAGCTTTAAATTTTTAAAGAATGCGTGAATTAGTATTTTATTAATATTAAGTAGTATTTTATTATATCTACTTAATTAAGTATTTATATTAAGTTAAATCGTTTAAATACTATTATTTATTATAATATAAAGCTGTATATGAAAATATAGTTATGCTTGGGAAAAAGAACCACTTAATTCCTTCTTTTTATTCTCCAATATCTGTCCTTCCAATATTCTTTTAATTTTTGAAAAAAAATATTTTAAAATAAATTACAATATTGTTGATGACTTACGAATTTTTGAATAACAAAACAAAAAAATTATAGATAAATGAATTTTGACCTTCAATACAGAATGTTAAATTTTTTAATCAACTTATTTACTTTTTTTTATATAAAATTTTATTTCAAGGATAAACAAATATTTACACTAAAATTATATAGATATATAATTTAATTTTCTCTGATAAAATAAAATCTGATGAGAGGTGAAATTATTCTTAAATCTGAAAAAAAAAAAAAAAACTCGATAATGTCAACAATAAATTTAATTTCTATTTAAATGTAGAGATATCAATTAGGTCTTTCTATACCTAGGCTTTCCAAAAATATCCCTTTTCTATTTTCAAATTTGAGATGTAAAAAAAAATAAAAAAGTTGAACGATGTATCGTTCGTAACTCATGCGATTGAAATTATTTTCAAATAATAATAATAAATAATGATGAATCTCGAAAATATATACAATATACATTTAAATATACGTAAATGTATGTTGAACTGAAAAGTTATATGTGTCATAATTTAATATTAAAGTTATTAGTTTTTTATGATATTTTGAAGAAACTTTTAGAATAAATATTTTTTTTATTTTAAATATTTATTTTTATTGTCGTTCGTTATCCCATGAACAAAATTATTAAAGTAAAAAAAAAATAAAAATAAAAATATATATATACCTAATGTCTAATAACCTTCATATGTATTAACAAAATGCAAAAAAAAAAAACTTTAATTGCATTGCAGCCAAGTGCATTTTAGCAACAACAACAACGTCAATATTTAATTTTGTTTGCTGTAGAAAATTTCAATGATTTTTTTTTTTTTTTTTTTAAACAATAATAATACAGAATATTCATCATTCGTATGTTAATGCATAAATTAAAAAATAATAATAATAATAATAATAATAATAATAATAAAATAATAAACTTTTATTTGTTCTTAAAAAAAAGTTCAAGGAAATTTCAAATATAAATAATAAAAAAAAAAAAAAAACTTTGAAAAAGATCTCATTTTAAAGCTTTTATATATAATATATAGGAGTGATGTGATCACAAATTTAGAATCGATATACTTAATAATCATAAATATAATGTGCAAATTTAGAAACATCTGAAACCTTGTAATAATTTTAATAGTTATCGCAAAATTCTTTTTTTTTTTTTTTATAATAATATCTGGTGAACTAAATAATCACGCTAATAATGGCCTCCGATCGTTGCTTAATTCGTAATCTGAAAAATGAATTCTATGAAAAAACCATAGCGCTTTTCGGACATAAAAATTTACTTTAGAAAACATCGATAACATAAATTATATCTTCCGTTTTTTCCTGTAAGCATTAAAATTAGTTTCGTATAATCAGTTCTATCGTTTTCCATTTTTCGATACCTCCTAAATAAGCTAGCATCAAGTCAAAAGATAAATTTAGTAATCAAGAAAAAGGGTTGAAATATTAATTAAAAACAATTATAGTTAGAATTATATCATATCATAAGAAAATTAAATAACTAAAGGGACTTAGAATTATTAATTTTGAAAGCAATATACTCACTTAGTTTTATGAAAGGTGGAATTATAAACTTGATCTTTTTGAATTTTTATTTTTGTATGTTAATTATGTTTTTTTTGGTTTCACATATTACAATAAAAACTTTAATTTAAACAGATTCAGCAGATTCCACGGATTAAAAATAATCTCTCGCAAAAAACGCAGCGAAATGTCTTGGTTTTCAAAAAAGATGTAAACAACACTTTTCCCAGCTCATTAACATCACTCAATCACCGTCGCAATGTAGGCGCACTTTTCATTTTTTATAAATACCTTGTTGGAACGAATACGTGTTCCCTGGAAGTAAAGGCCCTACTTCCTCCACTTCAAGTATTTTCATGCCAAACACGTACCGCTTCAACGTCACACCCATATTTCGTCATAATTCCCAGATGCGATAGAACGAGCTTCGGAGATTCGTTTTCAATTCGCACCTCGTGGAATGATCTCCCATCAAAACTGTTCCCGTCAGTTGGCGGACGCTTGATTTACAACTTGTGCCGCTTTAAGAAGAGTGTCAATGATTACCTACTAACTGTCCCACTTTTTAATCCCGTCTTAATTTCCTGTTCTCATTACCAAAACCATACTTCTTATACTATAAAACGTATCCCACCTAGTGATTTGGTAGCTTTAATAATAAATAAAAAAAAAAAAATCTCACTATCTCAGGACAACCTCATTTTTAAAATTACAAAATTACCTTCAGTAACTAAGTACTTATAAACCCCGCGCACTAGCAACATCACAGAAATGAAACATTTACCAGTTTATATGCAATCCGCGCACTGGTGATTTTTAAATTGAAGCAACCAAAGAATTGAAACATGTTCTATTTTCAGGGTGATTAAATTGTTGGCCAGAAATAAAGCATTCTACTTTATATTTAACCTCCCGCAATGGGTGATTTTTAAATTAATCAACTAATAAATTGTTTTTTTAAATTATTTTTTTATTAATTTTTTTTTGTTTTTTTTATTTAACAAGCAACTAATTAGTTTCTGGTGCGCAGAGAACCGCGGTTTTTAGAATTTAAAAATCCGGTTTTTCGGAAAATCTAATCAAACCTTTAATGAGCATTCACGGAAAATTTATGCATTATTATATAAATGAACTAGTCCGTACTTAAAAAATTTATAATTTTTTTTTATTAATTTTTATCAATTCTGTAAATAATTATTAAAGATATTCTGTCTAGTGGTGATTAGAAGCTTTTATTTTATTTTTTTTATATTTTCAAGTCATTAAGGTTAAATATTGTTTGATTTACTGAATTAATGCCTTCAATTTTATTTAATGGAAGAAGCAGCAGCGCCAGATATATATTTTTTTGTAATTTAGAATTTGAAGACGGCACCGACCAAAAAAACAAATTCATTCTAGGTTAAAATAATAATTTAGACACTTCAAGGACGGGTATAATGACTATCATACACAAAAAAATTTCAGCAATAAAAAAAATTATTAAAATATTAAGTACGTAGCTTGTGTGTGAGTTTTTTTTTTTAAATAACTTTTTGCTTATATTTATGCTAAAATGGTTCATTTTATTATTATTTCAACCAATAGGATTTAATAATTTGAAGGTCATAAATACATAAATGCATAATATGTTTTTTACTGTGTTTCCAGATATTCTTAATTTTTTTTTTAATTTTAATTATGATTGTACTTAAAAGCAAATAGAGTTAAATAGAGTTACAAAGTATATAGATTTTATCACAACAGATATTTGATTTCTAACTATTAGCTATTAGCGCATGCCGTGATCAACCAAGATAAATAATTCATCCCGTGGTGTTTAAGAATTTTTTTTTCTAATAATTATAATTGCAAACAGTTTTTTAAAAAAAATAAATTCCAGACAGCATAATAATAATAATAATAATTAATTGTTTTATTAGTTACTAGTGTAGGCGTTAGATGGAAAACAAGGATATATTTATGTATATTATAATTCTGCAATGTGATCTCATTTTAATATGATTCAATAAAAAGCTATACAAATATATATATTCACTAAAAAAAATCGTTTCTTCGTTCCAGGTTCTTTTTTGTTTATGATAAATAAAAATTTAAAACCGGTTTAATTCGTAAATAGCTTATTGAGTTTTTTGAAGTACTGAACCAAAAAACTTCAGCTGAATTATATAAAAGTTAAGAGTTTGAGGTATCATGACGGACGATTAGGATGAACGCCATCGCGTATTATTGAATTATCATTAAGGTACATGTAATTATAAAAGTTTTATAGTTGATCTATAATATAACGATATTTATTTGCTTATATTAGTTAAAACCCACCATTATTTAAACAACTCCCTGATTCTAATTTTAAATACTAGTCATGATAGTTGAAATCAAGTTCATCAAAAACTATAATTGATTTTATAAAACTCGACCACAATCGTGAAGGAAGGATGATTCGCATTTCCATGGATGAGAAGACTTAATAAAAATAAGGAAATCAATTATTTCACTCATATTGGACAGTTTTGAACAAAAATACCGATTCCAAATCTTTCATTTTTTTTAGACATCACTAACAAACAGATAAGTCATGGGATTTTATTGCTTTTGTTCTGTTAACCACTGATTTACTGTTGTATTTAAATAAATTAATTAAATTGACTAGGATAACCTGGCTGTGAAAAAAAAACAAAGATTTTTTCTTAATTTATCGTGACTTAAAAAAAAATACATATTATAATGGAACAGAAATATTATTTAACTCATGAACAATTTGTAATGCTATTTGATAAGATGCAATTTCAATTTTTATTTATACTTTTTATTTTTTTCACTAAGTATTATGTACAAAAATTACAATGCAAAAAAATTCTCTAAAGGTAGTAAAAAAAAAAAAAACGAATATACTTAAAAATACAAAGTACATTGAGCTAAAATAAATTTTTTATTGAAAGTAGGACAAATTATGATTAGCTTTTAAGAAGTGGGTGGCTAACAGAGTTAAACTTAATTTTAGAATTTCTCATTTGAACTTTATATATTATACATATATTGTTTACGACGTATCTCTTATGCAATAAAATATAGTAATTTAAATTTATATTCATATAATAATATGATAAATCATAAGATTTGTGCTTATTGATGTTTTTGTATAGATAGGAACTTAACTTTTTTCATTAGCTTTGTTTCAATTTAATTGCGATTGCAAGTACTTGAGTAAATTTTTGAAATACAAATATTTAATTTATTTAATGAAATTAAAAAAAATATTTTTAGATTCCAAAAGCCATTTATTTTTCGAGGGTGTAGAAAAAAGAAGAATAACATTTTAAGTTCTTAATATTCTATTTAACATTTTATTAATTTATTATTTTTATAAATGATGTCCCTGATATATTCTTCTGAAAGGCCGAAAACTCAAAAATATTCAGTAAAATATAATTTTTATTCGACTGCTTGAATGTACAAAAAAAAAAGTTACTACGAGTAGAAATATTTACTGCGGCTAGGTAATTAGAATAAGATATATAACACAAAGAATAACACTGGCCTACAAAAGAAAATTTGTGTATTGGTGCAGCTCTGCTCGCATCTGTAATCGGTAAAGTAGTTAGTATGAACTACATTGCTGCTACTAGATGTCAGCTGACAGCTCTGGTTTACCTACAATTCTTATTTCAAAGTTTTTACGGTTTTATTCAAAATCAGTCCATGTTATCACTACTTTTATGACATTAATCGTATAAATTTATGATGGCAAGTAAGTCAAGAAGTTGCATTAACGATCCTGATATGTTTTGTTACATATGCGGTGAGTATATAATGAAAGATCAACGGAAACCGATTAATGACACGGTAATTCGCTTGAATTCTGTATACTTTGGTATTGAAATTGGCAATCATGAACAAGAGCTGATATGAAAAATGCGACTAGTTTTCTTGTATCAGCTCACAAAATATACCCAAAATTACGTCTAAGGCACTAAAATGATTGTAGGCCAGTGTAATTTATGTTAGAAAGGAATAATTATTAAGACATAATGATTCTATAATTTATAATATAAGGGATTATCTATAAAATAGTTGTAGTACTTATCGCACCCTGAGAAGAATACTGTCGAAATTTCTCAAATGGTAATTTTTAGGCTTTAACTTGGTCCTATTATATTTTGTACTCTCTTTTTAATAGAACCCTGACAGAACTTCCTCAGCTTACTGGCACCTGTTGAGCCAACAACAGTTTTAGTGTTTCAAAAAAATTTACAATCTCTTAAAAAAGACCGTTGAATGCATCAATTATCTCAAAAGCTAGTTTTCAAAGTTACGACAGTATTCTTCTCAGGTGCGTTATGGTAACAAAACAAAATTGCCAACAGCAGCATTATTATTTTAAAAATCAATGTTTTGTATTTGTTATATTGTCTGGTAATTTTATTTGACTATAGAATCTACAGGTTAACACACGGAGAAATTTGAATAAAGTAAATCGCTTGTTATGTCAGTAAATATTTTTAATGGCAGTAAATGTCTTCGTAAGAATCTTAACTTAGATACCCCCATTAATAAATAAAATTCAATTTTTCAATTTTTGGTAAAAGACTTATATCTAATTTTTTTACTTTAAGTATTCTTTAACAAACTTTGTCCTATTCTATTGATTTAAAATTAATATAAAAATCCTACCGATGATAATGGAATTCAAAATGATAATGAATGACCTACCTTTGAGACTAAATATTCAAAAGGAATACTTATTTGTTTCTCTATGGTCATTCAAAAATAGAAGCCTGCCATGAAGAAAACATTTATTTCACTTTGACTTTTTTAGTTAAAAATTCTTTTTGAAGCGAATTTGTTGTTATAACTTTAAATAGTTTACGTGGTGGTAGCCATAAGTATCCATTTAATTTCATTCATTTATTAAAATTATTCGCTAAGTGTGATCCTATAATAAAAATTTTTTTAGCATAACTAATCTTTTACAAAATGTCAAGAATTTTTTTTTTTTTTTGTATTTCTTTTATGAAATACAACGACCCATCCTTGACCCATATTTCTATATCAAAATTGTTAATTTTAAATTTTAATTCATATTTTTTAAGCTTTATTTCTTCAAGGTCTTTATTTTATTTAATATATATTTTTTTAACTGCATTATTTATTCGAATAATTTTTTTTTTAATTTTGTTATTTTTACTCAAAACAAAAATTATTAGGTATGTATTACAATATTATGAAGTTTGTTTGAATGATAAAAAAAAAACAAAGGATCTGAAAAATCTTAATACCTACTCATTATACTGTAAATGGTAATTAAGTGAATACGTTTTTATTAAAACTTTTGATGAATTATTGAGCGCGATAAGATGTGTTTCAAAATAAATTCTTATTATAAGAAGGTACTTTAATTTAACTTTAAAAAAATGAATAGCTTATAACTTCTAAGACCATCAAAACGAAGCCTTTTGACAAACAGAATATTATATTATACATATTAGTATTAAAGTTGTATTGATTCAGAAAGAATAGTTTCATAATATGTATGAATGTATCAAATCGAAGATAATATATACAAGGTAAGTCTCAATAGTCATCAGGGTTATTTGATGATTTAAATGTTTTGATTTCAAGAATACATACCTATATACAAGTTTTTTAAGATATGATAAGAAATACCAAGATTAGGTGAGTTAAACAGACAGAACAAATATCGTCCAGAAAATAACAAAATGGAAATTATTTTTGAAAACACAGGAAAGATCGGAGTTCAGGTTATTTTTAGCTAGACTCATTGTAACAATATCTAACAAGCAGTTAGCTGTATTGTATATGAACTGAATATTCACATCTAAAATATATTCATTTTACTTTTTTTTTTAAGCTTAATCCTTTTTTTTTGAAGAACTCTACTACTAAAAACTAAAAATATCTATAGAAATCGCTATCATAAGCCTAAAATAAGGCTTGATTAAATAAATTGCAATCAGTCTGCCGAGGTACATAATATTTGTTTGCAATAGAATAAATAAACCAGCATTCTTTTTCGGACATCAAGCTTGAATTTAATATTATATATCTTTTATATAATAGAGATAAAAAAGAAACTGCTTGTTATATATGTTTAAGATATAACATTATGTATTGTATATAGAATGGATCTTTTCTTATAATTTGAAGCTTACAAATATAATGATTACTTTATGAAGGTAAAATTAATTTATTTAGATTAGTCAGTTTTATTTTTAAAAATTTAATCAAAGTCCATAAAATAAATTACAAAAAAGAAATCAAAAGTATTTACACTTTTTATCATATCAGAAGTTTATTGACATAAATTTCATTTGAACAAAAGAAATTTAATGTTTAATTTGATTTCCGCTCCGATTGAGAACTCATTTAAAAAAAAAAAAATTTAAAACTACTTCCAGAGGTTTCTTAATAAATTTGGAAATATGATTTCATTTTTATTAATTGTATTTTCAAAATCTGAAAATGATTCTTAAACTTCGCATAACTTAGAATCATGCATCCAAATGATTCTTCGATATGGACAAAAAAAAGTCTGCGCTCCATTTGACAATCAAATAGTTAAGTTTAATAGTGTGTGCGGATAACGAACGATCAAACTAAATCATCGACTGTCCATAGTGCCCAGGAGCCCTAAATATTCTAATATTTATTAAAATTTAAAAAAGGAATTTGGACAAATGTTGTATACAAAAAAAAACCTTTATGATTGTATAACAAATTTAATACTGTGAATAAAAAACAATCCTTCCATGCAGTATTTTCTTTTATGAGTAGGTATTTTTTTATTAGTATTTTATCTAAACATTATTTAAGGTACAGAATTTTATTTTTTCTATAAATTATTATGACATGGTTCCAAAATATCGTTCCTTCAGTAAGTATTGTTTTAAATTTCTCAAAGAAAATAGCCCATTATAACTTTTTCGACGCATCATTTAAAAAACAAAAATTAAATTAGTGTTCGTGAATGTCTAGTGACCCTTGTTGTTATAACATAAAATTGGCTGAAATACATATTTCACTACTTTTTCACATAAGTTTTATTTTAGCTTTAAATTTCATTAAAAATGAAGTATATACTAATTGTATTATGTTTTCTACAGCCTTAATTAAAATTCGGAAAAATACCAGAACCTCCAAAAAAAAAGATTGCACTTTCATAAATATTTCAAAAACAAAACAACAACATCAATTATTCAATTTCAAAGGTGGTACAGCAGCTTATTGACATATTTTCAAATCATACAATTACACACAATTGTTCATCCCCTAGTTTCAATCTTGTTGAACAAAGAAATTTATGTAAGTATAAGGGCCATAACTAAACCAAGATTTTTGAAGGACACATTTATAAAAACTTTAGCAAAAATTAAATTTTAATAAAATCAATCAATGCGTACAAAACTTAGTTTTTAATATGATGTGCTAGTACTAATGTACTTAGTGTAGTACATCATTTTAATGTGTAATAGATATTACATTATTATTAATTATTTTTGAATTTAAATTTTTTGAGTAGGAATTTTTTTTTTTTTTAATTTATTTAAAATAATGTAGTATTATTATAAAAAACTTTACATTGAAAATTGTAGTTTGTTCAATCATGGATAATAAAAACATCATTTAGTGCCCTATTAGTAGTTCCAAAAAATTAGAGCAAAATTTAAGTTTTAGAACAAATAACGTGAAGTTTTCAAATTATGGAAATTTTTCGAATAAGATTAATAAAACTAAATATAGTAAAACACATATATTACAGTAATAGCTATTAAGATAAATAATTTGTTAATAATAAAATAAAAATACAAATTCACTTACCATTTAATACTAAATTTTTTCATAATACATCGGAAATTTATTTGATCAATACGCCGTTTCAATTTTCTTCTAATTTGTGTTTTATTAGGCCTACGTTTGATGCCCTTACTGCAGTTTTGAATATTTTTTAATACATCATCAAAATTTTTATTATTTTTAATAGGTTTTCTCTTTTCCAATTGGGAACTTGTGCTAGGTCCAGCCGATGCTAACACAGCCATATCCATTAGATCATTATCATCATAGTTTTCACTACTACTTTCTTCTTCATCACTTTCATCTGCTTCACTATCCTCAGATTCTTCATCGTAATATTCTTTCTTTTGTGAGGTTTTAGTAAATGCTGGACCTGGTCTGGATCTGGACAATGGTGGAGCAAAAGATTGGGCTTCTTCTTCATCTGACGAATCAAGAATCATTACTTCATCGTTATTATCTTCGTATTTGGATTTTTTTGGAGACAGTTCCTCTTCGTCATCTTCATCATCATCTTCAGAATTATTTTCAGGATCTTCATCTTCTTCATCATTATCTTCCTCCTCCTCGTCATAGATTTCACTCGAATGATCTCCTTCGTCTTCGTCTTCATCTGAATCATCCTCATTCAAACTTTCGTAGTTTTTCTTTGGATTAAATTCTACCAAATCATCGATTTCAGATTGAGCAGTAATATCACATTCTAATATATCATCAGTACTTTTATTATGACTTCTGATTTCTCCATATTCTGGCGGCGTTAAATATTCTTCACTATCAGATACTAATATATTCGTGTAATCTACTGGTTGATTTATTTGTAGATTAATTTGACCTAAAATTAAAGAAATGGAAATGCCATTATACGTAATATTTACTTGGAACAACTTTTTTTCACGCTATTTAGATTATACGATCATACTAAAGAATGCAAGTACTTTTATGAAAACATTTACTTTAGTTTTTAAACAATTAAAATATTTGTTCCGACTTGTCGTTTCACACATTGGTTGAACGAAGAAAATTGATGAAAAAATTTTCATTGCTATGAACAGTAACGATGGATTATGTACACAATAAAAAAATTTATTTATTCACAATAAATTTAAATTTAAAATTTACTAGCATTGAAATAATTATAGTTCTATATTATTCAGTCTATTAAATACAACCTTTCTTGAAAAAAGTTTTGAATTTGAAAAAAAATTAATTCGCAGTTAAAAGTATTATATCTAACTTGAAGTAAAGATAATATACTTCTGTTAGATACATATAATCATGCCAGCCCAAAAATATTCATACATAATTATTTTATTTTTCGGAAAGAATTAAGTGGAGTTCTATTTTTTTGAACACACAATTTTTTTACGGATAATTGTGAGTTATTTATAGTCTTCACTTGTTTTATGGGTCATAACTATTTGCTAATGAACTGCTAAGTTTAGCTAAAAGACCAATCAATTTTAAAAATTCAAAATTAATTCCTAAAATGATAAAAAATATTTGTATAATTTCAGAAAAATTTAATTATTTTTTAAAATTTACCTTTAATAACAGCTCCAACCGTTTTTCCTTCTGATTCGATTTCTTTTACGGTATTAATGCCACTATTTTCTTCAGCGATTAATTCTAATTTATTTTCAGTGCCACTAGAAATTATGGTTGAAGATTCCATTAATTTAATATTTTGTTCAGAGTTTATTAAATTTTCTGGCTTTAGGGAACATTCTATAGAGACATGTGAATTTGATTTCAATTGGATTGAGGTTTCAAGAAGTTGAACTTCTGAGTCTATTTGCACATTAGATTTTGATTTAACTTCTGAATTTAAATTATGATTTTCTATTTCTGAATTCAAGTTTTCTTCAATAAATTTTGTAGCTGATTTTGTTTCCAATTCAGAATTTATTTCGTTTAAGTCTGATTTTATAAGTTCAGTATCAACTATTTTTGATGCTAAATACGAACTTAAATTTGACTCAGCTAATTTGTGTTCTAAATTTTTTTCTTCTGAGATTTCAATAACTTGTGCCGATTTAATATTGAGATTATCATCATTTTGAATTTCTTTCTCATTGTTTGATACGACGATATTGTTTATTTCAGCATTAATTATCGCATCGCATTTTGTGGGATTATTTACATTTGACGGTTCGGTACTATTCTCTGAGGAACTTATCATTTCAATTTCTTGTTTTTCCATGGCTTGTGTATTTGTTATGTCCTCTATTTGTAAAAATTCGTTAAAAAAAAAATATGACAAAATTTTTACAAATTGTCCCACATTTATCTATTTACAGTGACAAGCAAGCTGCGCCATAAGCTACAGTAAATATTTCAAGTTAAAATTTGTATCTATCTGTCAATTTTCAATTGTGATTCGTCAACCTGTGTTATCCTATGTTTTACTACTGAGTATTGAACTAATTTTTATTGTTTTTAAAATAACTTTAATTTTTGATAGCAAGTTTTTTCTACTCCATCAAAAGTTTTAAGGATTTTTATAGACTAAATTAATTACTGGATGTCTGAGCTGCGGAATTTCTACATTTTCTATTCTAGGTATTTAAGAACGGATCAGAATCAAATCAACTTTAAATTTGGATTTAAAAACATAATACTTATAAGCATATTTATCTGCCATAATTTTAATGACGTGAAAAAATTTCAAATTTAAAAATGATAAAATTTTCTTATCTAGTTAGATACATATGTCACTTTACTTCGTATTTACAAAGTTATAGGTATTTATTAATTTTTTTTATTACTTTTTGTGAGGGTATAACACTTTCTTAATGGCTGAGACATTTCTGATTATTCATACTTAGGAACATCCACAAGTGAGTATTTTGGAAATAACTAGGTAGATAAGTACCTACATACTTATTTTGGATCTTATAGTGTAATAATATTCTAAAGTTTGTTGAACTTAAAGAATATTGAGTTAATAAAGAAAATAATGAAATTAAATTTAATTTGTTGTGATTTTTCATACTAGGTAGGTATATGTAATATCATTTATCATATTTATGAGCCCTAAGCAAGAGATGAAATGAACCTGTATTATCCAATTATCAACCTAATATCTTAATTAAAATTTAAAAAAATGTTGTAAAAATCAACGAAAATTCTATTCTCATACCTACTACATTTAATTCAGTGAGTGATTTTTACGAAACATAGTTACTTAGTTAGGTTAGTTTTTATTTAGTAGGTACCTAGGTAAGTTCTCTAAGAAACACAAGACATAGAGGACGGGAGATCGATATGTAATGTACAGGTAGGTACATGGGTAAAAAAAATAAAATCAAAATTAAATCTAGAAATATCGATTTTTTTGTAATAATTTTTCCAATGGAATTTGTTAATTAAAATATGGCAAGTGCAAGTTGATAAACAAAATTGCAAAAATAATAAACATCAGTCAGAGACTCAGACAGAAAGATATCAGATTCCAAAGTTCTTTGAAGGAGACTTGTCAATTAACCATGACTTCAGGAAAGTTTACCGTTAGTTACCTACCGCTAATCTTTCTCTACTAAATAGGGTAACTAAATAATGAACTCTCCGATTTATATTTTGTAAAAATTTTGCCACATTTTTAAATTATAATAAAAAATTCATAATTTTCATTGTTTTTTTTTTTTTAAGCGTAGTCAAGTTGAAAAGAAAAAAATAAAAAAAATTATAAAAATTGAGAAATTAAAAATCACCGGCTGGCTGTTTAGCTGTAGTTTCAGATTTTTATTTTTTTAAATAATAAATTTTTTAAATTTTTAAATAAATTTTTTGTTTTGTAAAAATTTTTTCTTTTTTCTTTACTCTTTTTATTGAAATCAATTATTTTCTTTTCTTTTTTTTTAATTAAATTTTATTTTTCTTTGTAAAAAAAAAAATAAATTTCATCCACACGATTTTTTAATTTACAAATTTATGAAAAGAGAACGACATTAAATGCCACAACTACACACACACATACCACATCATAGCTTCAATCAAAAAGACATGCCAATGCAACATACTAGTTGATATAACAGTGAAGTTACCCGCTGTAATAAAAT
The DNA here is from genome assembly GCA_964007475.1 of Hybos culiciformis. NCBI lineage: Eukaryota > Metazoa > Arthropoda > Insecta > Diptera > Hybotidae > Hybos > Hybos culiciformis. The sequence continues at coordinate 14,177,807 of OZ023274.1, forward strand.
TAAATAAAATAGAATTTTGTATGAAAGGTGTTATAAATATTACAGACTACGGTTTTACACGAGTGTTAGCAATTAAACATATTTAGTTGTTTTTGTACTGCTGTTTTATCATACAAAATCAGTGTTAAATAAACCTGTTAAAGTGTTCGGCAACTATGTCCTGCTTATGTAAAAACAAAAAAAGGAAAAAAACATTGATTACACATTCATCGTACATGTGATGTGCTGTGCATTATCAAAATTAAACCAGTTTAATGGTATGCTCACCAATGGCATAAAGGAAGTATAATATAGAGTAACTATGTCAAACAACTTTTTAAAATATCGTTTTTATTTTTTTTTCCTATTTTTTCAGACCCCCAAAACATATGTATACAAAAAAGCTTTTCTATTCTCTCTAATACTCATTAATTTTTTTCAATTTTGAGGATGTTTAGTTTTAAAATTACACAACTTATAAAAATTCGAATGTAGTTGTGCGAAAAATCATAACTATAATGAATAAATGAAAAAATATGTGTCTAAATATATATTGCTGTTATGTGCTAATATCAATTTATTGCATCTATGATTTTTTTTTTTTTTTTTCATAAACTAGTATCTTCGTCTTCATTGAAATTTATAAAATTCTTATCATAAGTTAACTAAAAAAATTTTTTGATAACTATTTTGCTCAAAATGTTTATAAAATTTTTTTTTTAACAAACAGTATATAATTACATTGCTGTTTGGACGCAACAAAATTATCAAAAAAATATGATTTCTGGTTCACAGAAACAGACGAATGTTATGAACATAAATTTAAATTTTTGGAGTTTGTTATATTAACACTTTTAATAACAAAAGGCTCAATATTTTTGAAAGGGATATTCTTAAAAAGTGAAAGTATCCTTACAAACCAAAATAAAAGAACAAAAAAATCATTATTCCAATAATATAAAATAATGCGAGCATCGTCGGTCTCATGCAAAAATCACGAAACTGCAAAAACATAGTTTTGAGAAAATTGGTTTTGAAATTTTTTTTTCTTTTTTTGTAGTACGTTTTGGTACTTTCGGGAAAATAGAAATAGTCATTGCGGATAATTTATGAGAGCTTTCGACTTTGAACATATTCAAATTTTAGTTTTTTTATGATTTTTGTACAATATTAGGTCAAAACGGCCAAACTTACAGTTTCGTGCTTTTTGCACGAGACCGACGATATGTAAATAAACATGAAATAAAATGAATTTATTATTTCAAACAGACGCCGACGCGATCATATTTTCAATTTTTTGGAACTGCTGCTAAAAAAAAAAATCATTGCTCGCTACTGCGTCGCTGATAATCGCTAAAAAAAAAAAACCGTTAAAAAAAAAAATCTAAAAGTAAAAAAAAAACCAAAAAAAAACACAAAAATTTTCGTCGCTGCTTGGTTTTTTTTTTTTTTTTTTTTAAAACTTCTATGACTGCTAGTGATCGCTTTCACCTAAAAATTTGTCGCTACTGTTAGGTCAAAAAACGTCGCTGCGTACCTTGCGGTCGCTCAAAATCTATGATCGCGTCGGCGTCTGCTTTCAAATATAATTTTTTTATTTACATTTATCTAACTTGCGGGTTACGTGCGGGTTATACTTGCTGAAAAAAAAATCATGATTATGATTTTTTTTGAATGTATGTGTGAAATTTTTATGAGTCAAAAATCATACTGGCTTTGATTTTAATCTTGATTTTTTTCTGTCACTGTACCAATAAAATACAATTGTTTACAATATTCTCATTCAAATTCAAATCCCGTAATAACAAACCGCTTTTATTATTGTTGTTTGCGCTTTCAAGAGTTTACTTTTTTCTTTGGCAGCCAAAAAATTTTCTTTTGACAGAAAAAAATCAACCCTCTGATTTTTTTTTAAGCATGATTTTTCATCATGATTATTTCTTGATTTTTTTTTTTTACACAAAATTTCACACATACATTCAAAAAAAATCATGATTATGATTTTTTTTTCAGCAAGTGTAACCCGCAAGTTACACTTGCTGAAAAAAAAATCATAATCATGATTTTTTTTGAATGTATGTGTGAAATTTTGTGTAAAAAAAAAAAATCAAGAAATAATCATGATGAAAAATCATGCTTAAAAAAAATCAGAGGGTTGATTTTTTTCTGTCAAAAGAAAATTTTTTGGCTGCCAAAGAAAAAAGTAAACTCTTGAAAGCGCAAACAACAATAATAAAAGCGGTTTGTTATTACGGGATTTGAATTTGAATGAGAATATTGTAAACAATTGTATTTTATTGGTACAGTGACAGAAAAAAATCAAGATTAAAATCAAAGCCAGTATGATTTTTGACTCATAAAAATTTCACACATACATTCAAAAAAAATCATAATCATGATTTTTTTTTCAGCAAGTATAACCCGCACGTAACCCAATTTTTTTTTTTGATAGAGAACAAATACTAGTAAACATTAAAATACAATTATAATAAAGGAAATATTTTGTTTATTTTTAAAAGCTTTATATAAAAAATTTTTAAAAGCTATAAAGCTCTCTCGTTATAGCGATATATTCTAAACAAAAATAAAAGCTTGGGGGTCTGATCTAATTTTGTTTAACTTTTTTTATTTGAATTTTTTGTATGGGACTAGTTTCTCTATTTATACTTCCTTTATGCCAATGGTTAAACTTTTTAAAAACATGTTTAATTATATAGTGTAAAAATAAAAAAAAATTAAAATAAATAGTACCGAAATCAGAATCACACTACTTAGAGTTGCCAAATGAGTTAAGTAAAAAAAGAGTACATTTTTAAAAAAAAATCTGAAAAAAAGAGAACATTCGGGTGAAAAAAAAAGAGATAAAAAAGAGACCAAGAAATATAATTTAGTATTTATTCAGTTTTTTTTTTATACATTAATATAAAATTGGTATTTTGTTTCTGCACAACTGGTATGCTTCTACACAACTGGTATTTTGGTTCCGCACAACTGGTATGCTTCTGCACAACTGGTATTTTGGTTCTGTACAACTGGTATGTTTCTGCACATCTAATATTTTGGTTCTGCACAACTGGTATGTTTCTGTACAACTGGTATTTTGGTTCTAAACAACTGGTATGTTTCTGTACAACTGGTATTTTGCTTCTAAACAACTGGTTATTTTGGTTCTGCACAACTGTTATGATTCTGCACAACTGGAGCAGTAAAGAATGATTTATTTTCTTAGTTCTGTTTCGAATCTCATTTACATTTTTTTTGGTTTTGAGTCTTCTAAGTTTCATGCATTTTCTGTGTTTTGAATTGCCTAAACTTTTTACCCCAAAAACAGTTTCATTTAAAAAAAATTCAAAAAATTAACATTAAAACAAAACGAATAGAAAAATTCTTTTTTAAAAGTTTCAAGGACTTTTTTCCTACTCATATCAAAAAGTTTTAACACTCTTACGTCAATGAGTTTTCCAACAAAAAAATAAAAATAAATAAATAAATAAACTGTAGAAAAATTACATTAGGAATTAAAATTTCCCAGAAAAAGAAATTAAGTGAATGTTTTCCAGAAAAATGAATTTAATAATGAGTTTTCCTTAATTTTCGTTTTACATTATATGTATGTAGGAACCATTTAATGTTATAATATTTTAAAAAAGTATATAAATAAAGGTATTTTAAACAACAATATATATACATAATTATGTATGTGCATAAAAAACAATTTTTTTTACATAAAACAATTATACATGAAAACATAAATTTATACATAAAACATCTGTTTTTACATACTAAAATCAAGTTAAAAATGCTTAGAAAGGTGAACGTACTCCCGAAAATAAAGTACACGGCTTTTTCTTATTCATAATCAGTTCTTATTTGTTATAAATAACATTAACATATTTTTGGACCTTAATTTTTTTTATAATATAGTATTTTTAAGTGTAATACGAAAAACAAAAATTTTAAGTAACAATTTACAAGATTTTATTTTATTATTTTTCACTTTTATAGACAGAATTTACCAGCAAACATATTTTTAAATTTTTTGTGACAATTGAAATTTCAATCATTTTATTGAAATAGCCTTAATTTTTTATTTAAAAATCAATCAAACATTATAATGATATTAGTTTCAAAAGTTTTTCAGCTTCTATCCTTTATCGTTTGAAAAGGTTTGGCTTTAAAATTCAAATTTCAATAAAGTTTGGAAATTACTTTTGCTATAATGGTATTCGAAACCATATAGAACTTAAACAATATATACATATTAACACTACTTAAAGCTTTTAATGGCATAGTGGGCGATGTTTCCAAAATAAAAATATATAAAGCTTTTTAATTTCCCAAGTAAAATATTCTACTTCAAAGAATTATGAAAATTCAATGAAAATTATTTATTCTTTAAAATAAAAACCAATAACTAATATGTCACTGAAATAATCAAATAATACAAAACCTCGAAAACCAGCATATTTCAGAAGTGATAATATTAGCATTTGGGTTAATATTTTTATCTGTCGTATACTTGAACAAGTAGTTACTTCTTCGACAGAGTATCAACATTGGGCAAATTATTTTCGATACTTAAAATGAAGCAGAGTATATATATTTGAAAGTCTGCAAGAACCTTTTATATAAGAAAATTGTCATGACCGCGAAATAATAACGCGCTTATGACAATTCTTTTTTATCTTTTTTTTAGATTCGCGGTTATAATATTTTTTTTGTTATAACCGCGAAATGATAAAATAGGTGCAATAGCACCGAGATATTATATTAGAAAATAATATTTGGATAGTAATATACGGGGCCGCGGGTTGGCCGTTGCTCAGTGGGATTTGTGATAATATACGGGAGCGCGGGTTGGCCGTTGCTCAGTGTGATTTGCGAATTCGTGGTTATGACAAGAATAAGATAAGTTTCGCGGTTATAAACATTTTTTTTGTCATAACAGCGAAACTCATACAAATTCAATAAAGATGAAAATGAAAATCTTTAATTTAAAAAAAAAAATTATTTTTATTATAATCGATAAATTTGTTTGGCGCTGAATTAAACTCAACCGACCGACTTACATGGGTAGAAAAAATCTTTAAACATAGGAAAGACTCAACCAATGTTCCAGCCTAATGTAGAATAAATAATAAGCTTAAGTTACGTATACCTACCTAAATATTTATTTGTAACAATTTGTAAGAATTTTATGTTGTTGCAACTCTTCAATGGTACACCTTAATTATAAAGAAACGGAATTGAAGTTTAGAAAGTTACGTAATATTTTATGGTTTTTTTTATAAATAAAATTAATGTTTTTTTTTTTTGGGAAAATTTTGTTTTTTTTCTTTTATAACGCTATTTGTATGTTTTATTTACGTGGGAGTTAAGGATATGAGTTTTCTTTTCCGGTAGATTTTTCTTTTCAAGAAGAAGGTATGGGAAAAGTTTCTCTAAAATGTATTATATGAACTTATTTTTAAAGATTTAAATATATAAATTATTACATATTTTATTTTAACTTTTTTTTTGGTTTCTAATAAGTAATACAGGTTTCATCTCGGTAACTTCAAAAAAATTTTAATTTTCACATTTTAACAACAAAGATATTTATTTGTAACAATTTGTAAGAATTTTATGTTGTTGCAACTCTTCAATGGTACACCTTAATTATAAAGAAACGGAATTGAAGTTTAGAAAGTTACGTAATATTTTATGGTTTTTTTTATAAATAAAATTAATGTTTTTTTTTTTTGGGAAAATTTTGTTTTTTTTCTTTTATAACGCTATTTGTATGTTTTATTTACGTGGGAGTTAAGGATATGAGTTTTCTTTTCCGGTAGATTTTTCTTTTCAAGAAGAAGGTATGGGAAAAGTTTCTCTAAAATGTATTATATGAACTTATTTTTAAAGATTTAAATATATAAATTATTACATATTTTATTTTAACTTTTTTTTTGGTTTCTAATAAGTAATACAGGTTTCATCTCGGTAACTTCAAAAAAATTTTAATTTTCACATTTTAACAACAAAGATATTTATTTGTAACAATTTGTAAGAATTTTATGTTGTTGCAACTCTTCAATGGTACACCTTAATTATAAAGAAACGGAATTGAAGTTTAGAAAGTTACGTAATATTTTATGGTTTTTTTTATAAATAAAATTAATGTTTTTTTTTTTTGGGAAAATTTTGTTTTTTTTCTTTTATAACGCTATTTGTATGTTTTATTTACGTGGGAGTTAAGGATATGAGTTTTCTTTTCCGGTAGATTTTTCTTTTCAAGAAGAAGGTATGGGAAAAGTTTCTCTAAAATGTATTATATGAACTTATTTTTAAAGATTTAAATATATAAATTATTACATATTTTATTTTAACTTTTTTTTTGGTTTCTAATAAGTAATACAGGTTTCATCTCGGTAACTTCAAAAAAATTTTAATTTTCACATTTTAACAACAAAGATGCAAAAAAATATTTAGATTTCACGATTATTCTAAGAGCTCAAAAAGCAATTTAGTTACATACAAAAAATAAAAATAATGACATTATTATGAATATACGAAGATACTTAAATGAAACCTTATTTAGGGAAGAAATATAAACGCCCAATTAATTGGTGCAATTTTTGAGGTTGCCTAGAAATGATTAAAATTTTTAAGTGAATGTATAATAAAATGCTGGAGAATAATCATCAAAATTATTTTTTTCTATAATTTGAATTTAAATTTATATACCTAACGTGTATATGGATGGGATGCAGTACTAAGCACTTTTTTAAGAGAGAACATTAAAAAGGAATTTACCTACACCTAGGTATGAGTTCAATAAAATCTACAGTGTACATTTATTAAAATTTGAAATTAAAAGATATTTCTGTAATGTTTCTACCACTTTTAAGGTATAATTTAGAATCGTATCGCCAGGGTTACTTAATTGACATTATAAATTGATGTTATTTACATAATTTTTTTTTTCCATAATTTTGCATTTGAAAATATAGATAAGTTTAATTGAATTTAATTTTTTTCTCCATACATTTTTTTTTACATAATGTATGGTATGTATGTACAATAGTACACATATGTATTTTACACGAATATATAACATTTATTATAAGATGAAAATATAAAAAAAAATTTAGCATAAATTTCCAATCAATTAAATTATATTCATGTATGTACTACATACAAATATTTCTGTATAATTAAATTTAATTGCATGAACATTTATGGAAGAAATATTTCATAAAAATTGTATTTTCGCAAATACTTTTTCTTTATTTTTTTTTGGTATACGGCTGATCGTTGTAATAAAATATAAAAATATGATGTATGAATATTTATAAGTATGTATAAGAATAAATATATAGAATTGTAAAAATTTTTGAAGTTAATATCCCTGTGTAGAGTAACGACAGGGATATTCAATCAGTTCAATAATTAGTCAAAGAACTAGTTAAAATTCTGACTTATTTGTATGATTTTGTATGATTTTTTCGATTGTTGGAAAATTGCTTTCCTGTTGACATTCTTGAACTAGATCTTATTTGATCTATTTTATGGTGGAACCGATTCATTAGTATATATATTAGAACATTTTAACCTCGATTTGAACTTATCTTATTAATTATAAATAAGTTTATTAAAAAATAATAAATTAATTTATGAACTTCTTCATAAGTTATCGAAACATGACTACGTTCAATACTGGAACAGGTTTTAAAAAAGGATAAAACGATGCCGCTGGAGATTGCCTGATCTATATGATTGAAATCGAAAGACAATTTTATAATAATTATAATATTATAAAAAATATATTTCTAAACAAATTTGGATCATTGTTAATAAAATACATGTTTGTTTATAATTGACCCAAATATAAACCAAAATACTTGAAATTTAATTAATGAAAAAAATAAAAATGTCTAACTTGAAAATATAAGAAAGATAAAAAAAAAACTATACCTACTTTAAATACGTGATTTTTGGTCAGTTTCTATAATTAATGTTAAAAATATAATAAATAACATAATTATATAATTAATCTGGCGGGGGATTGGGAATAGAATCTTGCAGTACAAAATTACTATAATTGGAAACATTTTTTACTCGCATTTCTCATTAGAAATAAAAAAAGTTCTTGACCCAAAAAACTTAATAATATTAAATTTACGAATTTAAATATATTTTACCTTACAGTAGAATTATTTTTAATATGAAAGATTAGATTGTAGAAAAATTAAGTGAAAACAAAAAGCTTCACCTTTACGTTTATAATACCAATGTTTAGGAAATTATTACAAAAATAGTTAAAGTCTAACTTCAACGATCATTAAAGTAAAAATTGAACGTCGAAAGAATGAACGCAATCATACAATACCTTTCGTTAGATCGAAGTTAAAAAAAAAATGTCGACAATGAAAAAACAATTAATTTAATAAAAGGTTCTTTTTCATGAGATCATGAAGTGTGCTAAAGATCTGAATCTGTAAAATAAATCTAGTGGATTAGAGTTATTTTTGATTTTGAAAAGTTAGTCATATATTATGTTATAATGTCATATCTAATGACAAAAATTAAACTTTATTCACATGCCCCAAATTCTGTAAATATGGGGTAGTAAAAAATATTGCTGAAGTTGTTTTTAAAAATTAATAGAAAAAGTTTCATTATATATTATTGAAATCAATGAGTTTTCATGTTTTTCTTCCACTTATCATCATAGAGTTAATTATATTTAACATATTAAAAGTTATTATATTCTTTTTTCCTGTGAACATAATAGTCATAATTTAATAATTAATTAGTATTATAGTTTAATGTACAATTGTTAGATTAAATGGATTTATTTTGTTGCACTTTAGCTTCTTTTTTTTTAAATAAAAGAAGCAAACTTTGAAAAGGTTAACATCATGCATTCATCATTTATTTCTCAAGTTATGTTGAGAAGAATGTATAACATAATAAGAGATCTTATATTTATAATAATTTTTAAAATAATTTTTTTTTAATACATTTAGAATCCCCTACGGATTACTTAAAACTTCTGTAAGCGAAAAAAAAAAGTTTTTCAATTATATATAGCTTCTATGGTAGAGTTGGTCTCACACTCTTTTTACCCCCATATTCGCGCAGTTGAAAGAATAAAAAAAAGTAATAAAACTTTCCATAAAAACTTATTTTTATTGTTTTTTTTAATGTTATTTTGTTACTACTTGTAGATTTGTGGACCATTCAATAATAGATTAAATTCTCTCATATAAAGTGATAACTTCATATAGTTTTTGTTTCATTTGAAATATGTATTGGCTACAGAGACTTGTGAGTTCGAATTGGATATAGTTATATTATCTTATTTCTACGATATTGAAAAAACAAAAATTATCTTTAATAAGGAATTTTGACATTCAATAATATACGTATTATGGTTCAAAAGATATGCTTATTTATTTACTTCCAAACTTAAGACAAAAACCAGATTCTACGGTTATGGATTCTGGACCTACAGAAGAAAATTATCAAAGTCCAATGTTAACCGTATTATGATTTTAAAATACAAGGTTCAACAAAGACTCGACACAACAATCACATTATGATGAAGGAATTAGACATACCACAAAAAGAGTTCAATAAAACTAATAAATTTATAAATTTATAATTTAGATAAAGAAAATTAGTATTTTAAGATGTCATTTGCAGGAAGCTTCGTTTGAGTTCGAGTAAATTTCGATTACAGAAACAAAAATAATGTTAAGTACCTATCCTATTTATTATATTCTATAAGTACATATAAATAAATGTATATTACTATGCAAAATATATATATACAAAACATATGTTATATGTTTGATTTTAAAAACGAAACAATAAATAATATAGTTTGCGTTCGTACTTATTGTATATAGATTATGTATATTGTATTATATTATTATTTAAAACAAAATATTGTCTAAAGTAAGATATTCTCCAAAAATGACGTAACCAAACGCTTGATCATTTCCAGCTTTTCTTTTTGCACTCTATTAAGCAATTGAAAAATGATTTTGGAAATACGGAATTTTTTTTCAGATATGTAGATACAGGCAGACAGAGATGTCTTCACTAAACAATTTTTTTTGAGTCTCACAAGGAAAGAGTTCATTTCAATTCTTTCTATCTAAATAATTCTTTCAAGCTTATATTCTACCTACAATATACTTTTATAATGTTTATTGTAAAAATGTATATGGATGTATTTAATGTATAGATTTATATTTATAGTATACATAATAGAGTCTTAAAGCTATATAATAAAATATGTTTTTTTTTTATTTAATTTATTTTGTTTTTGTTATTTTTAATTGAATTTTTTCCTCATAAAAATAAAAACGAAATTGATAGAAAATTAAATAAAACATTATACACACAACCAAATATATAAATACCAAATTATATATAAATATGTAATTAAAACACATAATATAATATATAAATGTATATTAAATAATGCGTATTTGTGTGTATGTATATAACCGAATGAAACAACATTTTATAACAATGTGTTTTGTAATGAATTTTGAGAATATAAAGAACCTTTATTTAATTAAATTAAATTGCGTTTTGGTTTTTATTTTTAATAACTTTATACTTTTTGTATTGTATGAAAAAACAAGGGTCACATCACAAGCGTTATACTTTATAAGTAAATATAGAAAAACAAAAGTTACAAATAAAAAACACAAAACCAAAAACTCTGTATGAATTGATCTTTAACCCATATACTAAAATTAAATCAGTTTTAAAGTTTGGATTCCTCCTCACTCAACTGGAAAAGAGGATAAAAGTAAAATATAATTATAAATAGATAATTTCTGCTTTATATCGCAGTCAATAATTATAAATCACACAGCAAACAAAAATGCATTTCAAAGTTAAAAATTTGATGGTTTGAACGTTTATCTGGATCTGGAATATCCATTACAAACCAAATTTGATTTTTAATCTTTTTTATACATATTTAAATGTGAAACTAGGAATTTTTGAATTGTGAGAGTACGAGCTAAAAATAATTAAGTTTTTCAGCTTTTTAAGATTAGTCATTATCTATTGAATTTTTCTGTGAATTATGGCATTTCCTTTTCCTGTCGTCACAATGTTTTTTTTTTACTTTTGTTTTTATCAGCCCATTATATTTATTATATATTTAAAAGAAATAAAGAAAACAATAATTTTAAGTTATACGTTTTTATTATTTAAATATGAACTAAAAAGTATAAAATAAAATTACATATACATATTTAACTAAAAATTAATAAATTTTATAACATAATAATTTGTTTTTCTTGGATTCGAAAATTATACTGAGTTTAATTTTATTCTTTTTAGTACATATTACAACATCGGAGGCTAAAAATTTTGTTACTTTCTTAAATATATCAATATTAACATTAACTTTTGATTATAAAATCCAGTCAATCAGTTATAATATTTTTTTATTTTCTGTACATGCACATTGCACCACATTGAAATAAGCATAAAAGTCTGAATTACGAACAAAATAATCGTGGATTTTAATCAGCTCCAAACAAATATACTTAATTTTAATTTTACATAAATTGTCAATAAAAAAAGCAGACATTATATGTAAATTACATAAAAATTAACCATTTTTTTAAATTTGATTATGAAAAAAATCGATACTTCATTTAACTTCAATTGGTTTCAAGCGGAATAGATTTATTTTTAAAAAAAATATGACAGCTATTACGTCGTTACCCACTAATACATAATATAATTCAAAATGATATTCTTAAGGTGCGTTCCCACTAAACGATTTTTGACGACCGAGAAAAGTTGCTCAACGAATGAAAATTATTGTCCGAACTCTTTTTTTCAACACAAATATTAGTGTAGTACCTATCTCTTTATATCTACTTTTAAATCTATATTAGCATAAATTAAGTATAATAAGATTTATGCTGGAGAACAAATTTTTGAGTCGACTTTGAAGAAGGTAAGCACGCAAAGAATTTTTTATTTTTTCAACTGAAAAAAATAATTATGCTTATATAATACAATTAATTGACAACATAAAATGTTTATTCAAGACATAATTAGTTTTTGAAGTTGAGTAAATAAAAAATTTAGCTCGAGCTTAACTTTTGCAAAGTCGACACAATAAATTGTTCTACGGTACCAATCTTATTATAATTAATTTATTATATAAGTAATTGCAAAGAAAAAATTTGTGTAATGTGTTTACGGTACTATACCCATAAAAACGGCTCAAGAGATCTGTATCAGTTATATAATTTTTTTTTTTTGAATTTTAAGTCATTAAAACTCCAAATGTTATGATGCATTTATAAACTCAAAAACTTTTACCACTTATATTGAACATTATTGATTTTATGTTGTAATTCTTATTAGTAACTAATTTTTTCTTCATATCTTTTTTTTTATTTTCGGATTGAATGTGGAAAAATATATAAGTTGAAAAGATAAAGTTTATTTAATATTAAAAATATGTTGATTCCGTTTTCTGCAAAAACGTACCTTTAGTCCAACTATAAACCTTGTCTCTTAAACTTAAAAATTGTTTTTAAGTATAAGAAAATTTACAAAGTAAGCATAATTTCAAGTTTTTGTTACTTATAAGTACTGAAGCGAATTATGTGTTCAAAACTAATTTGGCAGCGAAATAAGTGTAATTAGATTTTTCATATTACATTTTATTCTCATGTATACAGTGAAGATAAGTAGTAGAATGCACACAGAAAAAAAACATACGGCCACTTAAATTTCTTAATTGTTAATTATTGTGCGAAAATGTCTAACAAATTGTAAAAAATGTTTTATATATAAAATTTTTATAGTTCAACGGACCCCATTCCCATTCCGACTGTTTCCATGGGATTCCATAGATCTTCAAAATCCATATTTTTTCAAAATATATGAAATTTCAAAGCAAAAATTACTCTCATAATCAAATTTAATTTTTCGTTACGAACATAATTATACACACACGAAATAAATAGAATCAAACAATATGCATAAAATAATTGTATCTTATTTGATTGAATATAGAAATTTTGTTTGCCGATTTCATATGTATTAATTCAATGCTACCGCAATTCATGTGTAATAATAACAACTTTTATAATATGTAAATAGTTGCTAATATTCTAAGAAATTGATGCATTTAGTTTTTGAAATAATATTTCAAATGAAAAATTTCGTTTTTGATTTCGTTGGAGAACCTCATAATCTTGTGAAACAATGTGTTCTTGCTAAATTCCCTTTTAATTTTCAAATTAATTTTTAATTATGTAATTAAGTCACTTTTCACGAATATAAATTATAATATCTTTTATATGAACACATTACGATATTTTATACTTTTTATGTCAAATATGTCAAAAATTATAATTGTAATGTTAATTTCTCTGTGCTTATACACAATAACATAATTATAATATAATAATCATATATGCTATATTCTAAAATGGTCTATGCACAAAACACAATCATATATTCTTATGTATACTTGAAGATAACATTATTTTACATTATACTTGTAGGTAAATATATCAGATAATAATGTATAATGTACCACATAATATATATTATATAATTTTTGTATATCCATATGTTATATACAATCAGCGGCGTGTCTAGCTAATTTTAAGCCCAAGAAAAACTAAATTCGTCCTAAACATGCCTCATTATCTAACATTCATATATAAAATTGACGATTATAATAATTTTTAATGCGTTGGGGATCGTTATGTTGTATTTAGTGCTATAGAATTTAGATCACTAAATGGAGTATTATATGCGTCAATACACATGCAATCATTTAGATGCATCTGCGTAAATAATGAAAAAATTTAGATGCATCAGAGTATATAATGAAAAAATTTAGATGCATCAGCGTAAATTATGAAATCATTTAGATCAAGGGTCGGCAACATACGGCCCGCGGGCCAGATACGGCCCATTCGGTGTTCTTTTTTGGCCCTCCAAGATTTTTATTGCCGCCTTGTTATTCGGCCTGATTTATTCTTCTAGGCCTTTTTATAATTTTTTAACTTTTTTACAGCAAAAAAAAATTAAAACTATCAAAAATTCCATTCAGAACCTCATATTTATATAATTCAGCTTTTAAAAAAATTCTATTACTACAACTTTTTGCATTATTCAATAAATGTTGCATTAAAAATATTGTTTTCTGCTAAATATTGATCGCCAAATTTTCTGAAGGGCTGCTATTGTTCTAGCATTACGAATTGTAAATTAAGTAAATGAAAGAATTAATCCCACAAAAAAATTGAAAAATCTGCATCTGGCCCAGTAGATGAAAGTCTTGCCGACGCTTGAAGATGTTTCGTATTGAATATTACGTAATACCTAAACAAACATAATATGTCTCACAATATTTCAATACAGCCAAATACAAAAAAAATGAGAAAAAATGAGAAGAAAAACTATTCTCTCTTTGCAACTACCTCTCCCCTACGCATTAAAACAGTATATTGGATATGTAAACAAAATTTGTTATACAACTCGTTCTGTATTTACACAAAAATACATTGAAACTTGTCAATTTATATCATTGGACCTTCGGTCTCGTGATATAAGTATTTACTCGTGTCAATGTATTTTTGTCTATACAGAACTCTTTATTAATAACGAATTTAGTTTACATATACAATAATCTACTATTAAAACACATGCATAATAATGTACTATATTATTATCATTCATATTAAAAAACTTGAAAATTGAATCCGGCCTCAAAACACTTGCTTATTTTTAAATGTACAAGTACAACACTGTCTACAATATTGTATGTACTTATATTCGAATCTTTTTACTGCCTTGGCATGACACTATTAATTTTGTTTTTAGTTTCTAAGAACATAATTTTAATTTTAACGGTAAGAGAAACATAATATTCATAATTTAATAGAAAAAAGTAATTTTTTTTTGCTGACGATGTCATTAATACAAACATACCGCAAACTCACATTTTTCTACGACACTTTTTTTTTTGTTTAATTTGAAGAAATTGGCTCTCTTTATTTTTGTTTTTATTAATTTTCTTCAAAAGGAAAATTATGTATAACTGTGGACTATGCAGATTGCAGATTTACATATTATTTATTTGTACATGGTGAAAAAATACATAATTGATAATGAACATAAGAAAACAAAAAATCTTCGTTTTATTAACATTAATCTTAATTTCCGGTGGAAGCGAACGTCGAATTCAAAAATTATTTTACGTTTTTGTCCTTTTTGAATTTTTAAATAAATTAATTTTGGTTACTATCAAATTTCTTTCTTATAATAATTAAAATATCTATATAAGAGACTGACTACTTTTATGACAGTTAAAAACAATTCGTCGAGCTGTGTTGAGTAGGTTTTATATTAAATTATAAAACTTTTTATTTGTCAAAAAAAAAACAAAGGCAAAATTTCCCTGTTTGGAAAACTAAATCTTTAAAATCCCTTTCCAAAATATTATACAGAGCTACATATGTATAATACATATTATAGCAATAGCCCTTAATTTTTTTTATTGGAATTTGGAATTAGTTTGTATCATTTGTGAGGTCAATTCTTTATCGATTTATGAAAATAAAAAAAACATTATTTTAGGATCTTATCAATTTTCCACATCATTCAATTTTAATAAAAATTTTCGAAAATAATTTATCAATGAAACCAACCTTTCAAATAAATGGAAATAAAGAATTTAAAATAAAATGAATGAAATAATATTTTTATAGAATTGGAAGAAGGTTAATAAAATATTAATTTCAAAGTTTCGAATTTAATTTATTTTTTTTATTGTGGTAAAAAAAAATTTGATCTATTAAGTTAAAACGAAATATAATATTATTTTTCTATTTAAAATAATCATCCTACATATTTTAAAAACTTCATCAGGGCGGTTCTGAATTTTTTATTTTTTTTTTGTTAGAAACTCCTTTTTCTTTTTCATTTTCTCAGACCTCACTAGTATTACCCACATAAATATTCTTAAGAATAAAAATGGAACAATAACATTAATTAAATAATTAATATTCTGTGGTTATATACAAACGTTCAACATCTACCCACATCGACCACATCCTGTCTGAAACATTCTTAATCAGGATTTTTGTATTTAATAATGAGAAATCTAATCACAAATCTATTTATATGCATATAATGCTTGTATAGTAGTCGTTTACCTACACAATTTTAACGAGAAAAAACTGAAATTTATCATTTTACAATGAATTATTCAAATAATGTAAATTACTTTTCCTCAATGGAATTTCCTCAGATTAAAATTTTTCGACAGAATGAAATACAATAAATTTTATAAGTAAGCGCGTAGTTATGCCTAATAACCTTTGTAATCAAATCGTTTTCATTAATAACTCATATAGCCCAGAATAAATTCTTGAAAAAAAGAAATTCCAAAGATTTCAAAATTTGAAGAACTTAAAATATCGCCCCTGATTTTTACAACTGAAATAAAATGGAATTTGAATATTATAGAAACATTATGCGAAATTATAAGATAGGAGGATAGATAAGTATAAAAACAAAAAAAGCATCTTTAGTAACATTTCAAAAATATTTTTGCATATTGAGCAAAATTGTACAATATGTTGTATGGATATATAATACAAAGAGAAGATGCACATAATTATTTACAATATTTATGTCATTATTTAAATTTATATATAATGACATCATGTATTAATCCAGTATATACTCTTATCTTACTCAATGGAATAGTATTTAATATTCAATAATATTTTACTACTTAGTAATAATTCAATAAATGTTATATGTATATTATAATTATAAATATAATTTTTCATTTTAAATAATGTTTATTTACCACCAATTTTCTTAAAAAACATGACGATAATTTATAGTATTCTTAGCAAAATAAAACCGGTCAGAAAATATTTTAAAATAATATTCGGAGAATGTTGTAGCATCTTTAGATTGTTGGTTAAAAATTTGTGATTATTTTATGGTGTTATAGTTGAAGCAAAATTAAAAATAAAACCACGAAGAGAAAGAGTATATAAATCCTAAAACAATAACAAGAAGTATATGCTTTTTGCAAGAAAAAACATTTATAAAACATTTATACCCAATTAAGTATTTATCACTGTCTTTTGTACTTCTAACAAAGTCCTCGAATTAAAAGTCGGCACTCAGTGCAAATTTTCTTTCTCCTGATCTAATAAAATTGTTGAAATAATTTATATTTTTATGTTTTATGTTTTTTTTTTTAATGAATTTTCTTTTCCATTAAATTAGTGACCAAAAATTTATTAAAATTTTTTTTTTTATTGAAGTTTTTTTTTTACGAATGAATTTGAACAAGGACTTTATCAAAATTTCATTTCCTAAAAAAATTTTTTGTGAATTTTTTTTATTCAATTTCCACTTCACTAATTTTGATAACAATGAAAAATGAAAAGCTTTTTGGGAAAATTTTCAGTTTAAGCATGTGAAAAAGTTTTATTTAATTTTAATTTTAATTAATAAAAATAATATAAAAGAATTGAAAGACAAAAAAGGAAAAAAAAAAAAATAATTATAAGTTTGTTCTAAATGCCCTAAAAATATTCAAAAAAGAATTTTTCATTTAAGAAATTTTTTTTTCTTAAAATCATTTTAAAGAATGAAGAAAAATTTTGTCAGTGACATCATCTTTAAAATTGAAATCTATTTCTTTTTCTGTGTATTTCAAATATTAAAACCAATATGTTCCTTTTGGACTAAAAAAAAATAAAATTTCAATATTTTGAAATTCAACCTACAACAAACTTTAAGTTATTAATAAAATAAAAATTGTTGCCGTGATTCTGATTCTATGTGAGAAACTTGTAGGAGTTTAGAATTTAAGAATTTTTGAATTTCCTTCAATATATGGATCCCTTTTTCGGAGATTATTATACGACGTTAAAATTCAGTATTGTTTCGTAATCGTACCCTAATTGGAGTTTTGTCCTTGATGTCGTTAGCGATAGCTATAAAAACTCTTAAATTATTGAAGCTATTTATTATTTTGCACAGCAACTCAATTAAGTTTGTTTTTTATTTCAATATTAAAATTAACACTGAAAAAAATAAAATTAATAACTTTGTTATGATCTTGCTAAGAAATGTTTTTGACAAATTAACTATACTGTAACAAAATGCTTTAGGAATTTGACTTATTATAAGGTAGACTTAGCTTTACTTCAGCATTGTATTAATTGGTTTGGATATTCAGCAATGTACTACAATTTAATTTTATGAATGCTATTCAATAATTAAATAAAATTAAAGTCCTATTTTAGAAAATTACAAGTATTGAAGAGGTTAAATATTTTCAGCTTGTAAATAATGTTAAAAATTTGCTTACAACTTATGCATTATACTTTTTGAAGTGTTAATTTCAATTATGATCAACTTTTTGAATAATTATTGCTTTTATTTACGTTGTTGATTCTAAATACGTACATTGTATATATAACAATAATAATAAGTTGTATCTGTATTACTAATTTTTTTTAATTTTACATATTTGTTGATACAGAGTGTTTCAAGAGTGTATTAAATAATTATGGAAAATTTTTTGCTCTCAGAAAATAAAGTTGGTTTCTTAAATGGTTTTACCGTCTTCTACGAACTACCGTTAAATTTATAAGGGTCGATACAAGAGTAATTGCAATGAATGGATGATTTAAAACCTTAATTTGCCTTGGTAGATTAACTTGAAGTCAAATAGTACAATTGACGTCGTCGTCATGGAAAAATTTTCCTTCACGAAAATCATTTTCGCTTCAAGTTCTAAAATGCAATATTTATTAACTGATTCTTAACACACTTTTGTTTTCCAGAGCAGCGGCTGATTTCTGTGTTATCCCTAATGGTGAAAAGTTTGGTTATCGATGTTCGATCAATTACTAGTATGTCAATAAGGTATCGGTAAATTTTTTTAAGGTGATAATAAAATTTTAGTATAACTATAAATTATTTATACCTAATACCCATTATAATATAATTAATAATTAATCAATGCTAAAAAAATATCAAAATTAATTTATTTTAATTATTTTTTAATTCCAAAATAAAAAAATTTTATATAAACAAAAATTACATTTTAATTATTTTTGTACAAAATGTTTATTTTTTTTTGATAATTTTTTTATTTTACTTTACATTTTCTAATTTTTTTAAAGTATTTCAGATAGGCGTAGCCTAGTAGCTCATATTATGTTGCAAAAATCCATATTTTTTAAATTTTATTTTAAACCAAGTCTACTAAAGCTTTCACAACATAAGACCAAACAATTTAATTAAGAAATATTGAAATTTTTCCATGATGCTGATACTGACTGAATGAACCCGAAAATTTAGAATTTATTTTATTTCAATGATTTAATATTTAATAGATAACTTTAATAATTTCAAAATGTTTGGAAATTTCTTTTTGTTTTTAATGAATTCTCTTATTTTACTTAATAAATTTCTTCTTTAAACCAACGTTTTTGTTTTATTATACTATATTAATATGTATATTAATATGTATAATGTCTGTATCTGTATTCAGTGTAGTTTGCAACGTTCATTTAAAATAATATTCTCAGCAGTGTGACACATTTTTTTTTTAATTATGATTGATTGAAATTTAAATTCAATTTTATTTATAGGGTAAAAAATTTTATAAAAATCTTTATAAATAGTTTGTTGTCAACTGTTTCGCATATGGAACGTGTAATTTTTTTTAATAAAACCTCTTTTGTTTCTAGGTTCATACTTAGAAACTACTAAATCATCTGAGACGTTTGTGCCGAAAATTATTGTCTTTTTTTTTATAAAGTGAATTGTTGTTTAATTTTTGAACTAAGTAATAAATTTTTTTTTAATTTCAAATATTTCTTATTTTGTCTAGTTTAAAATCGAAGATTGTGAAGCATCGAATAAGAATGAAACTCCCGTGAATAAGTTATTTATCATATTCAGAAGAGGGTTTGAAGGCAAATAAACTTGGTATATAAAATTATGTCCTTTTGTCCTAAACGGTTTTTCTTTTTAATTTAAATTTTTTGTCTTTATTCATTACTTTTATTCCCTGTATAATGATAAAATTATTATGTATGCTCTGTTCTGTATACGTCCGACGAATAAATGCAAATTGAATAAGAAATTTATAGAAATACGGCAATCTGTTCGTATTAAGAAGAAACGACTTTTCATATTAGTTTACATCTAAAATTACTGTTTCTGTTCTTGCAACAAATATACGCAGTTTTAGTTAAATTTCTAGTCTAAACAATATCTTTTAAGTTTTCAGTCTGTATTAAGTTCCTGTTTCTTTCCATTTATTTGCTGTTAACAACGCTTTTTAAAAATCTAATTTCTCTGAATAAGCAATTCACTCAGCAGAGTGTTTTTCCATTTTAAAATAATTGATCGGAAATTATTTTCTGTCAATAATGCTTAAATTAAATAAAGTAGCACTGAATTTAAAAATTTGACGCTACTGATACTTTCAAAAAAATTGAGAAGAACATATTTACATATTTCACTTTTTAATTTTTTCATTTCTATATAAAATATATAAAGATAATCTGATTATATTTTGTATTATATGTAAAACCAAAAATGGAGTTATAGGAAGGAAGAAAGAAAGTTATTTTTACATCAACACTTCTGCTTAATTTATTATAAACGTGTCAAAGTAACAATATTAGCTCACAAAATGGTTAAATGTTATAAAAAATCTATAATTTCATTAATTTTTATATTTTGTTATAGGTTTCAAAGTGAACAGTTATTGTTATGTTTGACATGTTTTATGACATACCCTCTACATAACCATTGCTAAAATTAGAATTAAAATGATGTAATAGTATTATTCTTTGTAAGATTTTATTTTCATATATCTCAGATAACTATAAAGAATTTTCCTCTGCACGGTCTACTGATTGTGTTGTACCCTTAATAACATTCTAACTAAATACTACAAGAAAATTTATAAGTGTTTCTTATGGTTAAAAATTATGGATATTAATAACTAATTTTACAAAACCTGCAGTGTATTTAAAGAGCCTTGTAATGTAAACCAATCGTCGAGCTTTCACTTAATTCTTCATTTTAACACAAATTTTTTCCAACTACCTACTTACACATTTAAAACATAACAATATATTTTTAAGCCATCTACTAAAATAATATTAAGATACCTATCGTAATTGTAACAAGTTAACATTGAATGAAATAATTTTTTTAAATTCAAATCACTTAAAATTAATGCAAATTCAGGAAGAAAATTTGATAAATTAATATCAAATTCAAAGAAAAATAAAAAAAAAACGGCTGAAAGCTTTTTTTAACAGTCTTGCGCAAAATAAAATTTCCTTCCAAAATAACAAGTGCGTACATTGACGTAACCTTAAATATCCTTCAAAAAGGTTTCTATTACATTACTTATATATTCAGTATAAGTATATACAGAAAATTGTATTTTTTATATTCTCCTTTTTGATTTAACATAATTTTGAGAAAAAAATATAATAAAGTGTTTTTTTTTTCTCTTCCGTATCTCAGATTCCTCTTACCATTTTATAGAAACAATTTATTTCCCGCTGAAAAATAATTATTGGACATTTCATTTTACCTGATTTTCTACAAAATTTAATTAAAGGTATGAGTTCGGTTAGGTATATTGGAAGGGGAAAGATCAGGAAAAGGATGATAAGAAATTGGGATGTACTGTTGTAAGATTTATCTTTGAAATAATCCAAGGACGATTATTTTTATATTAATTATTATTAATATCTGTGTGCTCTTTAAATTTAAATTATTAGAAAATTTCTGCTGATTGCTTAAAAATATATTTTTTTTAAGCCAATATTACGTATAAGTGATGAACAAAAATCAATAATAATAAGTAATTTTTAGTAATTTATTTTGATATAATATTATATATTAATGTTGAGTTCATCTTCTTCTGTTTAAAAAAATAAAGGAAATGATATCACGCTCTGTTGAAATCGTCTTTGGTTTTGCTATCAAGTTTTGCTATAGTACTTGAAAATTTAATCCAAAAGTTCCTTATTTTTTAAACAAATTTGTTTTTCCGTCGTAGATATAGGGTATATATTTCAATGCTATATGACGACGACTTAAAAAAAATTTATTTTTTTTATTAAAAAAGGAAATAAGAAAAATTTGATATTCTTATTTCAAAAAACTAAATATATTTGAAATATAGGGAACAATTCTTTAAGATTATTCATGCATACTTAACATTTATACATACTATAGAATGTATAAATAAATTGTACCACATGAATGGTGATGTATATTTTTGCTTCATATTATATTTAGAGAAATCTTTGCGCGAAAAATCAATATTTCTTTTGGTTGAATATACATAAATTATTCGGCCCTGAACCTTTATTGGTAATATCTTATGTATATACATTAAAATTGTATTTATTATAGTATCCTTGAGATATATATCCTTGTTTTGAAAATTGAAAAGGATATTGAAATTTTATCAATTGAATACACAAAATTCAATTTTGCGAAAATTTATCGATATCGAAAAATTATACCTACGTATTATATTTAAAAAAAAAAAAATATTTTTTTCAAATGGGGTTGAAAAAAATATTTAATTCAAAAAAAAAAAATAATTTTTTTTTATTTCAACATTTATAATTAAAATAATGTCCTTTAAATTAACTTTTTAAATATGTATATAATAATAAAAATAACAACATATGTGGAAGAATATTTATTTAAAATTATCCTTTTTTTTAATTAAAGAAAACCCCCATAAATTATAATTAATTTTAATATGAATATATATATCATAAATTTTGTATGTAACGTTATAATGTTAAGAAAAAGAAAGTCGAAATGAAAGGGTTCACGCAATTTTTTATCTCAAAAACTATTTAGTTAACTCTTTTATTTTTTTCTTTCGTCTAATTTATGGTTTTGATTTATGGTTTTTTCTCCAAATTAATGTTCCAATCCACTGTCACAATCGTGAGCTTACCGTGTTTTTATTCCTTTAATTGTCTTCTGTCTATATCCAAATATTAACACTTTTAAAATATTTGAATTAAGGCCGGTTGAGAGCTTATAACTTTCAATTCTGAATTGTAAAATCTCACCCTTTAAATAAGGTGAAAGTGAAGTGAGATTTCTCATATTTTGGTATATTCAAACATCCACTATCAATAAAATTTTCTTAGCTTAATATTCAATTTTTGGAAGTAAATATTATAGTTTTGTATGAATAAGTCTGGTATAATATAAAATTAAATGCAAATAATGTGGGAATTACCACGTCAGTTCATTTTGCAATCTTAATATCTCCAAATAAAAAAAAAAATGTATAAGAATTTCTCATGTTTTTTTAAGACGAAGTAATTTAAACGTATAGTTAGAATACTATGCATACATGTATAATTTCTCCAGCAATAACAACAAATTCATTTAAAATTCAAAGCAATAGATAAAATTTTTGTAATGGAAGGGTAAAAAAGGAACAAAAATTATTAAAGCAAAAATATTTTCTTAATTAAGTGTTTATGAAAGTTATTATTTACATATACAAGGAAAAAAAACAGGAATAATAGAATAGGTAGATTTAAGGTGGATTGGATTTATTTTTGAAAAATTTACAATTAATTTTTAAGTTTTTCAGAATGAAAATATTAAAAATTTTATTGCTAACAATTTCATTACTCAACTCAACTCTACCGCTGCAAGAGGAAAGATGAGTGAAAAATACTTTTAAATCATTTTACAAATATGTACGTGTACATTTATTTCTTCCAAGGGGTTTGGGAAACATTCTCTTCTTTGAGTGACTAAAATGTATGGTATTAAAAATGACAGTTAAATTATTTAGTTTAGTGATTGAAATTAAATAAAGTAGTTAGTTAGGCACTTTCTACAAAATACATTAAAATGTCATTATTTAAAAAAAAATTAATTAATTTCATCAAAACTTTAAATTTTTAAGGTTTCGTCATTGTATTGTTTGCATTTAACCAGCATTTATTACTAGCACCAAACAGTATCTTCTCATATCCGAATAGTATCTTCTCATTATTTTTCCAAAATCACTCATAAATCCACTTCAGGTTTTTATTTGAAATAATTTAAAATACAATTTTGTATAAAAAAAAATTAGTTTTATTTTTATCGTTAATTGAAATAGAATTTTTTTTATGAGTAATTTTCCACGGAAAAGATAAAAAAAAAATTTTATTCCATCTTTAATTGCTATATTTGCAATTATCTTTTTAAATATTTGTTCATTAAGAGAATTAATGAACAGTGCTGCCCTAATTAATACTTCTTAATACTTTATTAAATGAAATTTTGTGTGTTTATTTTCTTTTTTAAAAAATCATGACGATTGATACAGTAAATTTTACAAAACAAAAAATAATTAAGTCGTTTTTCTCACGGTTTTTAGTGGTTACATACAAACGTATATCGAAAATAAGAATATTGAATTCAAATAAACTATATAAATGATGTGTATACTGGTTAAAGCGATGTACTTGTTATATCTTAGGATTAGATTATAAAAAATTCTTTCTTACGCTCAGATGAAAGAAAATGAAAAATTTTGATGAAAGTTATTGGAGATAATTTATTTATTGAGTTTTATAAGTATGTGTAGATTAGCTCACAGAACAGTAATATTAACTCGAGATGGAAAAACCAAAAAGGTTTTTGCCTACAAAGGATTATTATAAAAAAGGATGACTCAAATGTAGTGGCAAATAATCATCGTATATTCCTGAAATGTGATTCATAAAAGAAAAGAATTTGACAAAAAAAGAATTTGATTATATACGTATAGTAAAAAATAATTTAATGGGGTTGGATTGTAAGTAATCTAAATTTGATGGTGAATTAATTATTCTTTAAAACGTATCATTTGTTTGACTGAAAATAATTAAAAAAAAAATTAAATTAAATGGTATTAGAAATCCATTTCGTTATTATCTCGAGAAAGTTATGCCTGAACTTTGATTGAGTAAATTGAACTATAGAAAATAAAAATATCGTAATATGAATAAGATTAAAAATATTAAAACTATTGAAAAATTATGAAGATCTTCTGATAGGTTCTTCAAACAAGAATCTGTTCCAAAATTAAAATTTATTCATATATGTATATCTAACCCAATGTAGCTAGTGCATATCTTAGACAAGTTTTCAGAGAATCTAAAATTTATATTGATATATTTTTACGATGAAAAAGTCTCGTGGAAATCGAATGCGGTTGTAATATTGTTAATCTGCCTTAGTAATATTGTTTATCATGCCTTAGTGTTAAATGAAGAAACAATTCTTGTATACTTATTTTCGTTTTATCATCAATTTATCTTTTTTGTGACTTATATTATTTTGATGTTTGTAATATATTTTTAAAAAAATTAGATAATGATTATTTAAAAACCCGCTTATTCCAACATTATTTTATTACAAACTATCGGTATCTGACTTATGTTTTTCATGAGTTTTTGATTGAACTTCCTGAACATTTTAGTTTCGTAATATTTAGAGGAAATTTCTAAAATAGTCCGCAGTTCTTTGTTGTTGTTTTGCTTCATAAAAACTTTTACTAAAAATAAATAAAACACATTTAAATGTTTTTTTCTAACTATTTTCTTCTGATTTTATTATTTTTTGAAATATGTTTATATTTTCTCTATTTATGTTTTTTTTTTTTACTTGTTTTCATTTATTTAATTATTGATTTTTTTTTTTTTTTTAGTTTTTCAAAATTTTCTATAATAATTTTATTTTATTTTTTTTTTATATTTACTGTAACAATTAATTTAAATAAAATTATGGATATTTTTTTTCCTTATTTGTTTTTTGTTTTTAATTTTAATATAATAATATTTAATATATTTTCACAATAATTAATAAAATTTTTTAATAATAATAATAATAAAAATGATAATAATATTAATAATAAAATTAATAATAATTAATAAAAATAATAATAATGATAATAATAATAATAATCAATGCTTAATAATAATAAAATAATTATTTAAATATATATTTTAAAAATTAAAAATTATATTTAAATATAAATATTTTTTTTTTATTTTTATAATATTATTTATAAATCACTTAAATAGAAAAAAATTTAATTAAATTAAATTTTATTTTTAAATTCCATAATTATTTATTTTAAATTTTTTTTTGTATTCTTATTTTGAATAAATATGTATATTTTTATTTATTTATAAATATATTAAACTATAAATAATATATATATAATATAAGTATTTTTGTTTGTTTTTAATTTATTTTTATATTATATTATATATTTTTATTATATTATTATATATAATGAACATTTAAAAATTTACTTTAAATATTTTTTTTAATTAATTATAGGTTGTTGTTTTAGAAGTTTTTTTTATTATTATTATATTTAACTTTATAAATATATTTATTTTAATTTTGTTTATTTTTTTTTTTTTTTGTAGTTTTGCATTTTTGTATTTAGTACAAATTATTTTATTTTCTAAAAATTTAGTACAAATTTCCTATAGATATATATATGTAGTAAAAACTTTGATCGTTTATTTATATTATATAGATAAAGTGATTTGTTTTTTTTTATTCATTTCTTTTTGATAAGATTAAGCTAAAATTTTGATCTGAAGAAATTGCAAATTGTTTATTGTCAATTCAAAAATATTCGAGATAAAAAAAAAAATAGATTTTATGGGTTTATATTTCTATTTTATGTGTGCTGCATTTGGAACAAAATAAACTATGCGAAAAACTGTCAAAAAAATTAGATCTAGCCTGATGAGTTTTTAAATTAAAAAAGAAACGTTATTTGGGTTTTGGACTGTGGGAAATAAAATAAGATTTATAATTTATCAATTAATTCCATAAAAATCATGAATTAAATTTCAATATTAACAGAACTAACAACAAACTTTAGATCAAAATTAATTTTTAGTATAATGATGATTTATATAAATTTTTATATGTTTTTTACTTAACCTGTTAATATACTAGATACATAAAATTATATGATATATGTATAATGCATATGTGTAAAATTACATTATCTTAAGAATTTATGTACTTTATATGTTCTTTGTAGAAAAATTTTTGCATTTTTATAAATAACCTCCTGTACGGTAATTATAATCATAATTGGAAAATGGATGATGACGTGGTGTTACTGATGGTGTTTGTTGATGATGCAATAATGATGATGGTGGCTGTTGATGATGATGTCCAGCAGCAGCTGCGGCAGCTGCAACTGCCGAATAACCGCTAGATGTTAATGCGCTCCATGGAAAATTGGTATAATTATGTGATTGTTGTTGCTGTGATTGCTGATAATTAGAATATGTTAAATTATTGCTATTAGTGTTAGTATTATTCTGAGTTTGATGTTGTTGCTGTGGTTGTGATTGCTGTTGTGGTTGTTGTTGGGATTGCTGTGATTGCTGATGTTGTTGTTGTTGCTGATGTTGTTGTTGTTGTTGGGATGAATAACGATTTGTATTATTGGTTTGACCGAACATCATATTTGTATAATTTATAGCTGTTTCAGCCGAAAATGCCTGTTGATGCTGTGAAGATGGCTGTGACGGTGGAGGATGTTCAAAAATATTTGTTGCGGCTGATAATGTTGCTGATGAATTTGTGTTATTATTGCTATTGCTTGTGTTATTATTATTGCTGTTGCTAATGATGTTTGATGTTGTGCTATTATTGTTATTATGGCTATTTTGTTGTTGTGCAGTTGAATTACTATTGGCATTGGAGCCACCATTACCATTAGTTGCGGGCTCTTTTCGAGCCCCTATGTGTCATTCACCAGTTGCTGTAACAGTAGTCCATTGCCATGGACTTGTGTACGTTGATGATTTTTGGCCACTGAAAAATAAAATTAAAAAATATATAGATTAGTATTTTCTGTTTGCAACACTAAAAAGTAATATTTAATAAAAAAATATGTGCAAAAAAATGTTCAATCAATGCAACTATTGCAACAAACATTTGTTATAAATGTTCGCTTGTGATTTTTAAATATTTTTGAGTTGAAAACATATAAACATTAATCTTTTCCTCCTTAATCAACAGAAAATACTTTTATTTGAACTACTAGGACCTAAACACGAGTTTCAAGATCAGGTGACTATAAGAGGGATTCTATTGAACACAAAAATGACGACAAGACTGTAATAGTTATATAGAAAGAAAGATGATTGGTTTTCTGTATTAAGTTTTTTTATTAATAATAATATATTCATAAGCAGGGTTCTAAGGAATGAATGTGAGAAACAAATACGTAGATTGATTTGATACAAGTATTTTTCCTCAGCAATTAATAAATACACAAACTTAATTAACGACTTATTTGGAATAAATTTATTTCTGAATTTGTTTTGAATTTTTTTTGTGTATCTTTTTTGATACAAATATTTTTTTTTACTATACATTCGGAAAAATTGTGTAAATAAGAAATAAAGAAATTTTTTTTTATTTACCATTTATACCTTGTAATAATACATTATATACCTAGTATTTTATGTAACAAAAAAAAACTGTGAATGTGATTTATGTACAATTTATGTATACATGTATATTATATATATATTTGAGTGTAATTATTGACAGAGATTTTTATATATTTTTTTATGTATAAATATAAAAACCAGATAAATAAATAAAATTAAATAACAATTATAAGATTCCTTTTTTTATTTCATTTCGTATTATTTCAGAATTTTATTATGCAGAATTGTCAACTACGAGTATTATATATTGTAGTTATTTCTAAAAGTTTTTTTTAAATTTTAATATTTTATTGTTGAAATTTCACCTATACAAGATATTGAGCCATTCTATAATGTTAGTTAGTTTTAGCCGATATTTTCAATTAACAATAATACTGTTAATACTATTGTTTTTGGTATAAAAGTAATATAACATTAAGTAAGAACATAACAACAGACATACAAACAACATGTTGTCATAACAAACATTCTAAGAGACCTACACTTGTAAGTTAACATTTAATTTAGCTTTAACAAGTTATTAATGTCAAAGCTAAATTGATTCGATGTCATTCGTCTTCTAGCCCTTACACTACATTCTCCAATTGTAGTTGGAGCTTCATATAGTAGTACTTTCGAGCATTAACTTCGTCAGTCCCCCTACAATCAATTTAATGTTCATGTTCACATAATTTTCATTGATAAGTAGCAAAAGAAAAGCAAAAATTACAAGAAAAAATATTATTTTTCAGCTCTTATTTATTTTAATTTTTTTTTTCTACTCATTATAGTTAAATATTTAATTTCTGTTTGTTCTATTTAAACAGATGGAAATTATTGATGTGGCTTGGATGCAATCTTCATTTCTATGGAAAAATATAAAGAAAAACATTTTTTTTTTTATCGTGTTGAAGAAAGATAACACAAAAAGAAAGTTAAATATTATTTATTCAAGATATATACATATATATATATATAAACATTTATTTATCATAAAAATATAATTTGTTTTTTTTTTTCTTATAAAAAAAAAAAAAAAAAATTACGGATGGCGGGGGGTGGCAACTTATTATAAAATATGGTTAAGAAAAATTTGTTGTTTTCACTGTAATAACAGCTCTTCGATATTATAACATAGAAACTAAGTATTAATTCAATTGTTTTTAGAAGATCAAAAATTAATAATAACGTAATATCGATAATGAATATCTTGACGAAAATAGTTCTTAATCGTGTAAGATGAAACTTTATTATTTTGTTAATTATTAATTTACTATCTTCTCATTTTAACTGTGGTATGATTTAAATCATATAAGTTGTTACAGTAATTAAATTATTTTTTCTTGAAAGAAAAAGACCTAAAACGGAAACCAAGTAACTCCTTAAAAAAAAAACGAAAATATGAATCCTATGTTTAAATAAATAAAAAAATTAGAGCTTTGGAAAAACAGATAGCTATAATTCCTTTATGCCCTTGCTATTGCTATCTACATAGGTGAAATCACTAGCAAATGACTTTATTAAGATAAGCTATTTGTCATAGCAAGGATTTATATAAATTTTTTCCTGTGATTATAGCAATATATTTCGTAATTAATTCTTTGCTAGAAAAAAACAAAAAAAAAACATAATTTTAATGTAACAACTTTAGCTAGACTTCTTCTATTGTACGTTTTTGAACGAATTATTATATATTTAATAATAAAAGCAATATTTTGAGCACATATTGCCAGAAAATAATGTAATTTTAGTTATAATATTTCTGCTATATTTTATAATTGATTTATCATTAAGTTTTTTTTGAGTGTAAAAATCTGTATAATGTCTGCATTTTTAAATCAAATCTGTTAAAACTTATAAATAAAAAATTTTAAATTTTTCCTTTTGTTCAATAAAATTTTAATTTACTTAAAAGGATTCATACATATCAGTAATAAATAAAGATATATACATATTATACCTTCTATTCTTAAAGAATATTCTAATTGGCTTACAAAAAAAAATAATTTTTTTTTCCAAGCATATGTTTTTAAATTTACACTTTGGGGAATTTTAGTCTGAAGGGCTAAATATTTACCGAACGACTGTTAAAATACCGTGGACAATAAAATTTAAGTGGTTAACAGTGTGGCAAAATAGATTTTCCTTGATTTTTCATATACTTAGAACAAAAGATTTCCCTCATTCTAGATGGAATTATTTTATTTTTGAAAAAGTGTCGAAGATTAAAATGAAAAAGTATTAATTTTTTATTGGGATTTTTTTTGTTATTTTTTTCATATATATCTAATATCCTCAAGAGATTATAAAAATCGATAATATATAATTCTTGGTATGTACGTATGTACATTTTATTCGTACGAGTTGTTTTTATCAAATTATTGTTTATTTGGATAATCTGGTTTTATATGTTATGTGGATGCGAACATAATAAATGTTTGTAGATCTAGATAACTAAATATAAGGTTTGATTTTCAAATGATTTATGATTAACTGGTTGGCTAGAGGGGAAATCCTTCTATGATTTAGAATTTAAATAAATTTTCCCAGAAATTTGCGGTTAGGTTACTCGGAGATGTATCAAATAATTTTTTTTTTGATTATTTTTAGGCTAAAATAACATTATTTCCATTGGTTAAATTTATGGTTTTTTTTGCTTTATGAGAAATTTGATAATGAAAAGATAACCGTGTAGACCATGGCAAGATGACAATAGAGTAGAATCAATCAACATGAATCAACTAGATACGACTATTATTTTAAAAATTGTAATATATCTTATTGATAATTTTACAATTTGTTAATTTAGATTTTATCAGACGCCATTCAATTTCCGCTTCCGGCTAGAATTTTTGTACATTTTTTTTAATTATCGAACTTCATTTAAGTGTCAAAACTTTCCTTGTTTAAAACACGGATTTTTTTAAATTACCTTTAAAATTTAAAAAAGATCTATACTACGGATAACAAATCTGTTTCTTTTTTTTTGTTAAAAAGAGTCATATTCGTGTGTGACTAAAAGGTATTAACTATATATTTTGGTAACTCGATTTTTACAAGAAACGTATATTACAAGTACATTATAAACATAGATAAATTATTAGATATATGTTTGTAAAAAAAAAGAAATAAATCGAGGGTGACTTTTAGAAACCAAAAACACAAAATTTTTTTGTGTGCATTTATTTATTAACTTTTATTTTTAGTTCACATTGCAAAAATATATTTGATATACCTTAGATTAAAATTTCTTTATAATTTTTAATTCAATAAAAAAAGTTTTAAAAAAATTTTATGTGGCTTTAAAAATTGAATGGATTTTTGGATTTTATTTAACTTTTAGAATGAGAAAATATAACCAATTTTTTTGGGGGTAAAATATCAAAAAAGTTATAAAAATCACTTTTTGTAATGTTATTATTTCAAATAAGACTATCGGTGTTTTCTTCCTACAATTTTTCTCAAGGGTAATATCTATTGGTGCGTTAGAATTAATCCTGTACACTTAAAAAAAAAAGGATAATAATTGGATTTAAGGAGCTCATAGGTTATAATTTTGTTACTTTATTATCTTTTTTGATTGTTGGAGGTGGGTTTGATGTACGTACAAAAATCCATATTTCTGCAATGTAATCAATTCATCAAAATTATTGGATACTAAACAATTTTTTTTTTTTAATTTTATATGATAAATTGGACTAACTAATATGTTTAGCTTCATTTTGTATATTCATGAACAAACCATTTGGTTTTATTGGTTTTATTGAACAAAATATTATAATTTCAATAACTTTTGACCTAACTAACAAAGAGGGTTCAAAATAGGGTTAAAATGATCGTTTTTGAAATCCCTAGATCCCGCTTATAAAATGGTAATTTTTTATTCATTATTTAATAAATAATGATGAAAATTAAGAAATAGACTTCGATCAATGTCATTTTCTCAGGCACTTTAGAGTTTTTTATTACGCATATTTTGAGTATAATTTCCATCGCATAGTTCAAAAGTTATTTCCGGTGAATTCTGTTAATTTTTATATATTAAAAATATATTCAACAACATGTTTGGTAAATGTCTGTTAGTACGTTTGTAGCAAAAAAAAAATTACTGTCTAATTCGACATATCATTCTTTATTATCTCTTACAGTCTGTCCTTACTTTTATTATAATTTCTAATTAGTGTATAAAATCTTATAGCAATAACGAAATACATTCAATGAATTTTCTGTAAAAGAAAATCGAGAAATCTTTATATTCTCATTATATATTTTAAAGTTGAACTTCATTCTTATTTAAATAAAAAAAAATATTTATAAGTGCATTTAATGCAGAAAATGAAAAATACATTAAAATTTTGTCATCATAAACATTTTATTATTGTCTTTGATTGAGATAAATTTAATGTAACAGCACGTATACATAATTAACAAAGTGCACGCGTACAGGTCCTTTTTATCCTTTACCATAAAAAATATACATTTTTTTTTTAATCATTCTATCTATAACATACTTAGATTCCATATAGAATTTTTTTTTTTATTTGACTCGTGTCTGTAAACGATTTTGGTATATTGCCCTAAGGGATGTTTTAGAAAAATAAAAAAATAAAAAAAATGTTTTTTTGAAATGAATAATATTATTCAAAGAAAAAACACTTGTTTCAAAATTCGTGAGGAAACAGGGTTTTTCATTATAATATACTTTTGTTGTTTTTTTTTTTTTGGGAAATGCACAAATTTTTATTAAAATAGGGTGAATTAATTGAAAACAAAGGTATAGGTGAATAAATACATAATATATTAAAAACATGATACAAATAAAATTGGATTGAAAATTATTTGAATGCTAGATTTGAACGCAATTTAAATAAAATAAAAAAAAAAAATTGGTTTCAAAGAGGGTTTGCAGTATACCCTTTATTGAATATGATGGTTTTTATTCATAGTTTTTTTTACGGATTAATTAAAATGTTCGTCAGCGAGCAACAAAAAAAAACCATCTTATAAAGATAAGGTTTAGAATTAGATAATGGTATGATAAAGACCTATATTCAGTGCTGAGCTGTGGAATTATTATCAGAGGGCTCGCATTCAAGATTTCATAGATTTACAAAAAAAAATATTATTTTTTTTTAACCTGCATTTTATTTTTTGAATAGTTTAGTATTTACACATATATGTATAACATATTAAAATATTACATTAAAATTTATAAAATATTACATATATATTTTAATTACTCATTGAACAATAAATTCCAAATGGGGTTCTCGTCACTATTTAACTCTTTCCCATTTCTTTGAGCTGCAGTTGCAGGTCGGTGAGACTTTAAAAATGATTTAACATAATTCTCAGGATTCCAATTCTTAAATTATGGACCATTTAAATTTATTGTCATAAAATCGGCTAAATGTTCAATAGACAGACAGTTTCTTTTTACTGTAATTATGTTGTTCATAAGACTGAAAGCTTAGAACTAAAAGTAGGCTTTTAGAACTAAAAGTAGGCGATCGTTTAAATTTAAAAATATAAAAGGCGGGACTTTTCATTCAGTAGTATACAAAATCAAACATTTCTATATTAACTTTACGATTTTTTTATTGTATCAAATAATGTAGTAATATTTTAAATCGATATTTTCGATACTTTTTCGCAAATTGTTGCATCAAAAAATTTTAATATTGGGCTAAAACAAATATCTTTTGTAATTATCAAGGGGCTCGCGTATTTTTTAAAAGTTTATCAGAGGGCTCGCAAATTTTTTTTAAATTTATCAGGGGGCTCTTGCGAGCCCGTGCGAGCCCCCTTCAGCTCAGCACTGCCTATATTAGCTATAGAAATTCAAAAGAATCCAGCGGTTGTAAATGGCATTTAAACCACTTGCCTTTCAAATGGCATTATTGGGTAAATTTGTGCTAAAATACTTTATCGGTTTTTAACTTAAAAAAAACTTAAAAACATTGTTCTCATATGATCAAAAGACGTATTAAGAGTCTTTTTAAATGGCAACAAATGTTAAACTTAAAGAAATTTTTTAAAATGTTAAACAAAAAGAAGAGAATTGAGCGATGCTTGTATTGTGTATAATATAGAAATTTATTTAGAAAATTTATTTTACTAAAATTTATGTATTTTTGAAATTAATTTAGACAAAGACCGCTTTGTTTGAGAGCTTGCACGGAGTGTCCTTCAAAATAATTAAAAGAAATATAATCATTATAAGTATAATATTAACTAAATATATGATGTAGTGTAGACTAAAAAAGATTTTATGTTATGTATAGTTTTTATTTTAAAAAATATGTACATATATGTATAGTGTATACATTTATATATTAATGAACAAAAAAAACCATTAATTGCTACAACTTTTTTTATCTCTATATTACAGTATGGAATTAAATTTAAATTTAGTTGTTATCATGGGAATGAAATAATTTTTTTTAAGTCTATCCCCTAATTTTATTTTATTTTATTTTATTTCGTGACTTCGTCTTTTATAACAAATTTGTATCTATGACCTCAGCTATTTTTATTTGACTTTAGATGAATTGTGGAAAAAGATTGTACATATTATTGTAGAATTTTTTATTTTATTTTTTTGTTGAAGTGTGCAATTAATGTATACAGAATGTAGAAAACTAAAGATGTGTGATGTTATATGTTTTGTTAATTTTTTTCAAATTTTCCCAAAACTAATATTGAGTACGAAATTTTTTGGGAACTCGTCAAGCCGAACTGTCAAAATTTAAACAAAACATAATATAAGATTAATTCTAGATGAGTAATACAAAATTAAAAATAATAAAACAGTATGATTTGAAGGTTGCTATTCTTAAATCACTTTGTTCAAGAATTCATAATTTTATCACATAAGGTAATTTACTCGAAAGCATACCCGGAAAAAAATAAATAAACAATATAAAACACTGGATCAAGAAATGACAGGAAATTAATAAAAATTTACCACTAAGCTGGACGTAATTTCAAGTTTCGATGAATTTCAAATGACAGATTTAATGAAATGGATTGAATTCTATTTTTATTAAGTTACATGATTCATTAATATCTTAAATTAAATTACTAATTTACGTATTTAAGAATTTTTCTTTCTGTTTTTTTATTATTCAACTAACAATATATTTACGTTTGTATATGAAATTGCAGCTTATGCAATAATTTTATTTTTTTAATTGATTAAGAAAAATGTAATAAAATAGAGTAATTTAAAAACCTTTTGAGTCAATAAAATTTTATTTATATATTAAAATAAAAGTTCATGATTTTCTTATCTTTTTAAGACTAACGTTTGATAACGATTTTAACTGATCGTTTTCTAAATAATGTTTAATACATTTTAATTAAAGAAAAACAAATAAAATTAAAAAAACTTTACAAATAATAAATGGCACCTTTTATACAATATAAATGAAAGGTTAGTACGTGAAAAATTGTGAAAAGTTATGTAAATTGTTTATCAAATTTTTTTTCATTAAATGCGATTATTTTTTGAAAATCAGAATTTCTTTTCTATACAAATAAATCATTATTTTTTTTTATTATATAGTTTTGCTAAAAAAAACACTACTTCAACCCTTCGTACTATGGAAAATGATAATAGTACAATGGTATATATATACCTATGATAATACACTGAAAAATCAGATATCTGCGGCAGCTATATTTTCTGTATTTTTTTTTGCTATAGTTCAAATCGACTAGTGGAACTAGTGTATGACGCTAGCAAAATTTTTTTATTTATCGTAGCAAGACAAAATAGCTATAATAGTTTATAGCAATATTTCTCACAACAGAAACTCATATTGTATGTAAAAACAAATATTTTTTGTTATTTATTTTTCGGGAGCGTTTTTTTTTCGAAAATGATCGCAGTCATATGGTTTCAGACATGTTGAACATATTCTAATTTAAAATTCAATAAATTAAGTACTCTGAATTCGCTTGAGGAATTCATCAATTATAATTGAAGGTTAAAAGGAATAAATTATTGTGTTATTATATAACTATAAATATTTAATTCAAAGCTAATTAATTATAATTATTGAATTTTAGTAAATTAAAAAATATACTAAATAACAATAATATATTCATATTGTAAACTAAATTATAAGTATTACTTACTAATAAAATATTATCAGTATTATTAATATTTAAAATTTCAAATAAATTAACTTTACATATTACTAAAACTAAAATTATACAAAATTGTAGTTGATTGATTATAAAATCATTATTAATTTTGGAATTCATTAATTCGGTTAGTAAATAAATTACATATTTTTAATAACAAAAAACACTATAAGAATATATGTTATAGTTATACTATTAATTCTCTATAAGAAGTTTTTTTTATCAATATTTTTTACTTTTCGATCCAAAAAATTTGAACAGAAAATTATGCGGAAAATTATGGAAACTTAAATTACAAAATGAGAACTTGCAAGAAAAAAGGTATTATTATAATTAAAATTTATTTATAATTGAACATTTGCACACTTTCAGCTTTTGAGTCCCAATTTTTGGACACAAATAAGGGAACTCAACATTTTTTCTTTCGAAGTCCACCCACATACTAATTTTAATTGAATTTATTAAAAGAGAATCTTATCTCTTTCATGCAAAAAAATTTACTATTAATTAGAAAAAAGGAAAATGATTTTTATTACTAAAAGAAATAAAAGTATAAACATGAAGGAAAGTTTGAAAATTTAAAGAAATTTTATTTTTTGAAGAATCAAAACGCGAGCCAAGGAATAAGTGCTATTGCTATAAAATAAAACTTCATAAACTTTTTTGCATTATAAATTAAGTATAAAGAAAAACTTTTTATTTGTTATCAAATAGAATTTTTAAGTGTTCTTTTTACGTTTAATGCAAATCATAACATTTTTGTATAGAATAAAGTAAATAAACACATATATGCATACATACATCATAAATATGTTACGATAAGAAAATACATAAATTTTAGTTTTTATTTTAAAAATAAAGTGTCTTGTCTAATTGCATGTAACTATAAAGAGAATGTTATAAATTTTTGTAATCTTTGGTTATAAGTGCCTTAATTCAAAACAATTCACGAGCTCTAAAAAAAAAAGATAAACATGTTAGCTTATTTAGGAAAAGCTCCATTTTTTCACTCGAATTTACTAAAATTTATTATTTTCGAGATTCATAAAGTTCTAATGTTCAAATAAATACAAAATATTGATTCAAATACAAAAACAAATTACAAAATACGAAATTTGTATTAATTTAGCCAAATAATTTAACTAACATTATTTTTAAAATAATATTTGGTTGAATAAATATTAATTAAAAAATACATAGTAACTAATTTTGTGAAATTAATTTATTCTTATTGCTCGTTAAGAGTTTTTTTGGTATTTACAACCAAATCATATTGTATTTTTACGATTGACTAAAAAAATGTTGCTGATATTTTTTTTATCTAACTATTTTTGATGTTATATCCTGGTGCTATCTTATATTGGGGCCACAAAACCAAAGATATAGAAATATTTTAATGTCGATTCTCAAGCCAAACAACAAAAAATATATATATGTATATTGTATATACAAATACATAAATATAGGTATGGACATAATATATTATGAAAAATATAAAAAATATAAAAACCAAAACAACTTTGCAGCTGTTTTAGTTTGTTGCAATGTTTTTCTATTTTTCTTATGGACTGGACCTGAGTAAATAAAATGGATGAAAATAAATTTTATCTAAAACACTTTTCCTCTAAATTAGAGACTAATAAAGTTATATTATATTAAGAAATCATTAAAAGAATTTTTAAATTTCTGTATATAAGGATCACATTATAATATATGCTTTTATGTTTGTGTTTTAGCAGTTTTTTTTAAACTCTTCATTGAGCCAAAGCCGAAAATAAGTTTATTTTTTGATAGTAGACAATTGTAGACCATCATTGCATATTATTATAAACTTGTATTAGATATTATTTGGATGAATGCATAAAAAAAACATTTGTTTTGAAAATAATATAAGATTCTAAAGCTGGTTGTGTGTTATCACGAAATCGTCTCTTTATGGTAAAATATTTGTTAATTAATAACATTAAGTTCAAGAACAATGGAGAAATTTAATCAGCTAAATTCCATTGCTTCAGATGTTGAAGAATAATAATTATACAGAGCATATAAAGTTCGACAATTTTTTTTATTAAATTTTTAATGCAAGTTGAAGTAAGTTTTTTATGACCGATTTCTAAGTAAGTATAATTTTTTTAAATGTTCATTGTGGAAGTAAGTACAAGTTCTGGCAAATCTTTTCATTAAAGAAATAATTAAAAATTTAAAATAATAAAAACTCTTGTACTTTTTTTTTTAATTCAATATACGATATACCTGTTGGATTAATCTTATTCTTGTATGCAAGTTGTTTTTTTTTTTTTTAACATTACATCATGATAAAAATATAGTAATTTTTTTTTTTATCTTTTTCAGATATACTATCGGGCAAACAACAATTCAGTTCATTCAACTTCTTTTTTTTTATTAAACTGTTCTATCTATCCACATACATATTTCTGTTTAAATAAAAAAAAAGTATATAAATTTTTTTTGTTTTCAAAATAAATTTTTAAAGCTTTTAATGGATTATTTATTAGCATTAAAGTTTTATTTACTAAATATCCATTATATACTTACACAAATTTTATTTTAAAAACTATTTTCTGTATCTTTATTAATACAAGTACATACTATTATTAAGTATATCTACAGTGTTCAATGTTCATATATATATATATATATATCACATTTATGTTCCAATAATACAAAAGAATAATTATTGTACACACAAAGCTGTCACAAGAGAGCTTGCAATAAGGTTTAGTTTTAACTGAAACTAGATACCTAAATATTTAATTTTATGTTTCTACTTATGTCAAAGGAATTTATAAGGGAATTCTAGTTCTAGTTAACTATTAACATAATTTTTTGGCGAATAAAAAAATAATGAAAGATCTACTTCATGAAATCATTTCTTTGCGCAATCAGTTTAAATATGTTTAACACGTTTTCATCATAAATTTGAAAGCATGGCATCAGAAAACAAAGCCCAGTTAATGGTCCATTTATATGACTAAATATGAAACTTCATTATTGTCGTTGCACGTTTAGCGAATCGAGTTCAAATGGAACTTTATTTATTCCATTAACTTACATATTCATATATAATAGCTTGGAATCACAATAAAATATCTTTGTAAGAACAAGATACTAGTATGACCATCATGGTTAAAATTTGAATACATTTTCTCTGTAAGTTATTTGCGGTATAACAAAAGAAATAGCTATAAACAATATTTTTAAAAATTTTTGGCACATATCCTTAGGGTAAACATCCTTAA
The DNA here is from genome assembly GCA_964007475.1 of Hybos culiciformis. Taxonomy (NCBI): domain Eukaryota; kingdom Metazoa; phylum Arthropoda; class Insecta; order Diptera; family Hybotidae; genus Hybos; species Hybos culiciformis. The sequence goes on from OZ023274.1 coordinate 14,217,765, forward strand.
AACTTAATAAAAAAAAAAGAAATCAACAAACCTGCATTTTTTCCACGAAATTGTTTTTATGAATCTGTATACAAATTAGTTATGTGTATGTTTATGTAATTCATATAACTAATATATCTATCTTTTGTACAGATATATACATAAACATAAGTATATATAATACATATATTTTTTTCTTCCTTTAATACACACATGAGCCGACAATTTTTTTTTTATTATTAAGGAAAAAAAAAGAAAGAAATGAAATTTGAAAAGGAAAAAAGGGTTATAAAATTATTTTGCACAAAGGACCCTCTTTTGTAAGCTTGAATTTTTTTTGCTTTCTAAGGATTTCACGTCATAATTCCCTAATATTCATTCCTACATGGAAAATACTTATAAAAAAAAAGAACGCATAATTTTGAATTTAAACTTTAAAGTGTGGTAAAAACCATTTTCGATGTTTGTAAAAGAAGTAAACATAGTGTAGAACTGTAAAGTAATTATATAGAATTATAAACCATCTTGATTAGTTTTGAAATATTACTTTGTAAGTCTGAATTATCGAGGCTTAAAATATTAAGTATTTGAACTCCAGAGTAGACTAAGTTTACTAATTCTGTTTGGCTTATTTCAAGTTAGATGTCCTTGTGATTAGAATATTTAATTTCAAAACCCTTAATATAATTATTTCTTTGTCTTATTCTAAATAACTAATACTTAAATATTTAAAATATAGAAATTACTTTTTAATTTGCTAAATTTAACTTAGATGGCTTTATGATTAAAATATTAATTCCAAAATCCAATAAAATGGCCCATATATGGCTAATCGAAAAACAGATCTAAATATATCAAATATATATTTTTATTTTAATACATTTTTAACTTATGATTAGCTTTCTAAGAAACAATTATAGAAAATCTGTAGAAAAAAAAAACAAAGAAAAAAAAAATAAACGATTTAATCACAGCATTTTTTGAATTACGTCAACCCCTTTAATATTTTTTTTTATTCATTTTCCTTATAAATTTTATGAATCAAACCCGCCTTATTTGTTCATTTTACCAAACTTGAAAGCATATAAACTTTATTTTATTTTCTATTTTAATATTATTTACTTTTCCTTAACATTTGTTTGCCAAACAAATGATGCATTTTTAAAGATATGATTAATTTTCCAAAAAAAAAAAGGGATAATTTCTGAATGATTTGTTATCTATCAATTTATTTTCTGACTTATGTGTTATATATCCAACTTGCAAGAATTTTATAAATAGTTTTATAGGATAGTCGATATTCTATTTATATTTTTTCTCTTGCTTAGAAAAATCAGGAAAAAAGTGATAAGTGGATTAGATTTTCCAATTTTTAGTTATGCATATAGACATAATATATACACATATATAAATTGTAGTGTTAACAACAATAAAAATTCACTGAATTTCTTAAAAGGGGTATTCAAAGAAAATAAACACGAATGGGAATATGTAAAAAAAAAAATTAGTCCTGCATTTTTAGTAAGAAAACAATTTTTTTTTTTTTTAACCAAAAGTTAAGAGATTGTAATCCAATTTATTTGTGATGTGAGTATAAAACATTTTTATGATTTTATTGAATTGAAACTGTATACATTATGTGTTTTGTAAAGTATGTATTTGTATGTATTTAGTTTTTTTCTTAAATTAATTTTAACATGTCCTAACTGCAAAACTAAATCTTAGAAATTGAAAATAGGAACAGGAGGTTATTATGAATTTATACAGGCAATAGAAGTCTTATAAAAATTTGACTTTTCTATTTTGATGAAATTCAATGAAAATGTGATTCAAATTTTTACATCAATCAAAATTGAAATGGGATTTCCCTACGATCGGTACAAAGAGAGATTACACTAATTTAAATATCTAAAAAAAAAAAACTAATGCTGGAAAATAAAAGAAATTGAGAACGCACTCAGATCTCACTTAATCTATTTTTTATAATTCAAGCTTTATGAGCGCAAAAATTTGTTCCCATAGCCAAAAACTGCTCTTTAAGTAAGCAAATGTGATTTTTTGAACTGACAACAATGTGCTAGCATCAAAAAATGTCAGACAAGAAATCTTATTGTGAATGAAGTGTGATTAATTTCGATTATTTTAAATTGCAATTTTTTGTGGATCTTATAGACATTCAATTCAAAACTCTAAGCTCATCCAATTTTGAAAATTTTTTCTATACTTTCAATTTGTTCTTAATCTGAAACTTTGTGTATTCTCAAAAGTTCTTACGAATCAACACTGTTGTACCAAAATTTTAATAAATTTTCTACTAAGATATTAGAGTTTCTATACATTAAAAGTTATTTCGTTCAAATGTTGTTTGTAACAAATTTTAAATATAAATTCAATTTATATAAATAATAATGGGTTTTCTTTTATATTATTAATGATTTTGTCATCAAGTTTTTTTTGTTTTTTTTTTTTTTTGCCAGAAGTGGGGGGTTATAAAATTTTTGTGGTTTTGGGTAAAAAGCCCATGTAAACATTAGAAGCAAATATTAAAATGAAAATATCTAAAAATGTGAGGGGATACCAAAATGCTAAATGGAGTGTTAAAAATCAATTGTTTTTTTTTTTTTTTGGCTTTTTTTTTAGTGTAATTTTGCAAAAAGGGAAGAAAATGTTATGAGTTAAAATCAATAATAACCAGAACCAAAAAATTTTTAATTATTTTTACTTTGATAAGAAGAATAAATAATATTCTTTGTATAAATTTGTTTTATGTACATATATATATAATATAAGCTTTTCATTAAGAGGTCACAAAGATTTAATTAATATATAGAAGGGAGATATTTCCTATTTACTATACAAAATTTATTTAGTTCAATTATATATAACATAATTTAATAATTTATTTGTGCAACTTTTCACATTTTTCTTGCTACCTATTTACTCGTTAGATACTTGGCTGCGGGTAAACTACACATACAAAACGGAAGTTAATACTCGAAACAAAGTTGTAACAAGATTATAATAATAATAAACTCAAACTCAACTAACTTCTATCTATCTGATTTAGTTATCAAAATTTTTTTCCATTCTATATAAAATGTTTTTTTAATATTAAAATGATTGAAAATTATAAAATTTCAAAGTTTCAGAATTTATTCTCTAAATACAAAAAAAAATTCATATTACACTATCATACTTCATACTATAACATAGAGCTCGATCTGTATAAAAATAACAAGTTACAAATAGTTACAGCCATTATTATGAAAGCATGCAAAATGACATGCAAAAAATAAAAATTAAAAAAAAAAGAACAAAAATAGACTAAAAATTAAAATTAAAACTGAATCACGAAACAAGTAAATGAAATTAAAAAAAAATAAAATTTATATTTTTAATTAATTCAGACCCTCTACGAAAAAAAAAAAAATTCTATGTTTATTTTTAATTCCTATTCAAGCGCAAAAATTAGCTTCAAGTATATTTTGGATTTATTTTTATTTGCAATAATTTTATTTTATTTCTGTATATATTTTTTTTCCATTAATTTATCAACGAAAAATAAAATATTTGCACATTAAAAAAATATATATATTGCGCAATCAGTAAAATGAAAAAAAAAAAATGAAATAAATAAATAAATAAATTTATAGATTTATGTTTTTTTCTTTTACGTAACATAATATAATATTAAATTTTAATAAGCGAGAAAAATATAGAAATTATTAGGCAAAAGAAAAAAAAAAACAAGAAAATTAGAATTTATCTAAGTCAAATAAAAGAAGCTATTTTTGGCATTTTTAATTTACAAGTATCTTATATACTTTATTAAAAAAAAAAAAAAACAATAAATATATAAACACGATCATAACGCCGCCAATTTATAAATTTTTTCATAAACATTAAATTTTTTTTTTTTTATTATTCAAAATAAATACAAAAATGTGATCATTTAAAAAATAAATATATAATTTACGAATTGAAAAATATCACACATAAATTGTCGAAATAAATTTTACTTTTAATTGCTTTTATATAAGCGGCAAGCTAGCTGGATCCTATTTTCAAAATTGGACAATAATTATTCTGAAAACTTATGCATTTTTTAGCAAGACAAATTTGACAGTTTTTTGTTACTTTAAGAAAAAAAGGAACTGAATAAGTTTTTTGTGGCAATTTTTCAACCTAAAATATCAGTAACAAAATAGCTAGACTAGCGAAATTTGTAGTATCAAAAGAAAAAAAAAATAAATAATTTACATTAGAATTTAAAATTTATCGTAATCTCATACATATATTTAGTTATAAATTTAATTAAATAAATAATTAGATAGTAAAAGATATAGGAATTTATATAGCAATAAAGTAACTTTTGAAATTTGTTACTTTCAAATTTTAAAAACATTATTCTAAAACTGTGAACATATACTGATTACAAAAAAAAAAAAATAGAACTATAAAAACTTCAATTTTAATTTCGAAGAGGTTTTAAGATAATAATTTCGTTTAGTGTTTGATTTTCGTTGAATTTCCTATTCTTCGTGGTCTGCTGTTCATGCCAAGAAGTAAAAGATTTATTCAAGTAATTGCAAAATACATACATAGGGAGAATTTAAATCATATTAAGAAGACTTTAAATTAATTAATCCAAAGCAAATATTTAAAAAGAACTTACTTAAATAATGAAAATATATTCTTCGCTAATATTTCACTATATTTGCTATATATGATGTGCGTGTGCATATCCTTTCAGCGGCATTTATTCGAATTAATTAGAATAAGAAAATTGTTCTACCACTAAAACTTAAATTAGAAAAATTATTATAGCTTTGATAAAGGAATCTTGTAATCTAGCAGTAAACTAATAATATGAATGTAATAATATTAAAACTGCTGAACTGATAATTTATAATTGTCGAATTTGATTTTTGAACCTGTCTTAATAGAAAATTTTAGATTATTCTTAATATGCTGTTCTCGAAACTAACATATTCCTAATATTTAAGAAAATATCCTTATTTTATCCATTCGACGATTTTATGTAAAATTTTTAATTAAAAAATAAGCTAAAATGCACATTGCACCATAACTAAAGGTATACCTATATACAATTTTAGTAATCGTGCATTCTTCGCACATGAAAAATTATTTTATTATAGCTGTAAATGATTTTTTAATTTTAATTTGTTTTTCATAAACGATTCAATATACAATTTATATTTTACCACACTTTGTATATATACATGCATGTATATATTTACACATGTGTACATACAAAAATTCAATGAAATTTTGAAGAATATTTTTATTTGACTGATGATAAATTGACTTGTAATGTTACCCTACAAATTTGTTTTAAATAAAATTTGAAATCGTTTCAATCAAAAGTAGCCCAAGGGCGTAATAAAATATTGTATGTAGTTATATGAAACATATAGAGATAAATTTTATATTATATATTTTCTATAGATATTTGCTTTGAGAATACACATAGTAAAAAAATATATATATATGTATACTATACATATTTTTTTTCAGAATTTTAGCTTTTTAATTACAATCATTAAATGAATAAGTTTTATTTATTTTTTTTTTGTCAATTTTTCTAATATTTTCATCTATTCTGAACAAAAAGTATAAAAGATTTATTTGAAAATTCATTAGATACACATTGTGTAATAATTATAATAATTTTTTTTGTTCCATAATGTTTTTAAATATGGAATTTCAAATAAAGCGTATAATATAAAAATGGAAAATTTTAAAAATCTCAGATTTTAGTGCTTAAATATCAAGTTTAAAAGAGTCAGCTATTGTAGAAGATTTGTAGAAGTTTTTCAAATTATACCATTGGCAAGATAGGGGTTTGGACTATAAATATTATGGGCTATAGCAGTCGTTCCCAAACTATTTCGGTCGTGGAACCACTAAATTGGTTGCCAAAGATCGCCGAACCCTGAATATTTTCTAAACAAGAACTTTTCAATATTTAATGAGATATTTTAAATGAAACAAGTATTTCAAATTTTATTGAATTAAACAAAACTAAAAAAAAAAAAACAATTCATCATAAAAATAATTAATTAAAACATAAACTAAAATAAATGAAAAACTTTAATGTGAAGAATGCATCTGATTCTTTGATTCCATGATTTTCTTAAAATTGGGCGTTATGTTTGATAACTGAACTCGCATATAAATGTGCCTTAACTGACATTCTGGTTTGAATGATAGGTACTCTTAATAATGCAAGATCACAATAGAATTGGCGTAAATACACGAGTGTATATTGCACAAAAAAAATTACATAAATTTTGCTGAAGTTCGAACCGCCACCGATGCTTGTGTTTTCAGCTGCCTTATTTAAAACTTTTAAATTTAATTTGGTGATTGATTGTAAACTTTCCGAGGAAAATGTGAATATGTTAAATACCATTTTTATTTTTTTTTAATAAAATAAAATTTGTCACGCGGAACCCCTAAATCTTTTCGTGGAACCCCAGGGTTCCTCGGAACACACTTTGGGAACCAATGGGCTATAGGTACAAAAAAGTTGCAAACTTTGTGCTCATACAAACCATTTTATACATCTACAAACCACATTTATATATTTCTATATTTTTTTTTTAAATGAAGGTAAAATAATTCTGTTTGCGCCATTTTTCTAGATCTTTGATTAAGATATTTTTTCAACATCAATCAAATTAATTTTTCAATGTTCATTCATATCAAAATTTAAATATAAAAATATTTTCACTCGAATTTCGAGTCAAGGGAAATAAAAAGCGTACAGTGAGAACCATATTGAAATTTTCTTAAATTTTCCTTTGCTTGGCAAAACATTTTACCCCATTATTATTGAAGAAATATGTATCTTAATAAAATAATAATAAAATTAGAAAAATATTATAACAATAATAATTTCATTAAAAATACAATCAGGATATTATTAATAATAATAAAACTGCAAAGAAAAAGAAAACATTGTGGATACCTTTTTTTCCTGTATGTACTTCAATAAAAAAAATGTAGGTATAGTTACATTTCTATTCTTATATTTCTATTTTGGTATGTATTCAACTGCTAGCATTTTAATATAAGTGTTTTTAAAAAAATTTCAGAGAATCAAACTAAAATAATTAAACATAGTAATGTAATTTGAGATTTGAAATTCTTATTCAAAGCGAGTTTCAACTACAATTATATTTCATTATCAAGTATATCCTTAAAATGTATTGTACCTAAAATATGGGATAATGTTAAGAATATATACCTTTTAAACATGTTCTATAATTAATGTTCTTAAAGACAAAATAAAAATCCTTACAACTATTATTGTAATGTTGCTTGTAACAAAATAATTTACAATTATCTGTGTTATTCCAAGGATAAGAATAAAAAATTAAAATAATAATAACATAAATATAGAATGTGTGGTAAAAACACCATATGTAATTGATTGGGATAACAATTGGAATTTTTGATTTTGTATTTTTATCGAAAACAAATAAATGTTTTTCTGCTAAAATTAAATTTGGGAAATTACCAAATGAAAAAATATGATTTGGGGAATTTTATTGTTTCTAGGTACAACAAAAATTAGTATCGTGGAAAATCTAACTTAAATAAAACACTGCTACAAGCTACAATTTAAACATTACGAAAATGTGAATAATATCTTTAATAATTTTAACATATGCGAATTAAAAAACAAAATGTTTATTTATTTATTATAATTAATTAGACCAAATTTTCATTAACTTTTTCACATTTCTTGCAACATGCATAGTATATGTAGAGAATATTCAGAACCTAAATAATATCCTTTAAACTTTTAAGTCTGTCCAAAAACCTAACAAAAAATTGAATATTTCCATTGGTTTAAAATTTAATTATAATTACTTTTGTTCGCTACAATGTCCAAACATATACCACAAGTAAAATAGCAATGTATGTCTTTTAAGTTGGAAAATTCTATTCAATTTTATATTTTATTTTAAATTTTTCTTCTTAATGTTGATCTTTTACAAAACAAGCAAAATGTAATAATTTGTAAAAAAATATTTGAAAAATTACAACTTGGTGACAAGGACAACTGCATTATTAAATCTGCATTTTTGCCATTGCAGTAAAATGAAACTGACAATATGTGGGCGTAGGGTGACAAAAGAATAATTTTCTTCAAGAAATTATCATAATTAGTAATATATATATTTAGTATATAGAATAAAATTTATTATTTTTATGTATATATTTATTTAATGATAAAGTTAATTATTGAACAAAAACCACTACTGATGTTTACATAACCAAGGCCAAATTTATACTGATAAGAAGATTATAAATATTAATAAATTCAATACAATTTCGTCGTTGATAAATGTAGTAACTAACATTATTTGTATTAATCAAAATAAATGAAAAATTAAATTTTAATTCAAATCGATAAAAATATAAGAACCAAATATTGTCGACATGTCTTGAAGGAGAAATAATAAGTTAGTCTCTTGCGTTTACTCACAATTATTGCGTTTTTTACGAAGCTCAGTTCATTCTTGGTGGAAATATTTTCAAAAAAGCTGAGTGTCCCATATTATATTTAACTCCAAAATATGTGTCATCATAATAACACTAAAATTATAATTTTAAGAGCATAAATTTTTTCTTGCTAAGCCATCTTCATGGAAAGTTAAAAATTTTCTATCAAATATTAGTGTAATCAGACTTTATAATTTCTAACTATAATTTTAATTATTTTTTAATCCCTATAATTATTAACATTATTATAGATAAGAATTGTATATATATGCGATATATATATAATTATATATATATGCGATATAATTATATAAAATACGATATATAGAATATATTATACATAATACATTCTTGTACAATGTATACACAATATTATAAACATTAGTAAATAAGTAGCGGATAAAAAAATTCGATTTTTTTGTAATATGTAATAAGTATATAAAATCAAACAAAATTTTGTTGCATGCACATCAACGGGCACTTATAATATTTACAAATCAAAAAAAAACTTTTGAATTGATACGATTCATTTAGAAATAATTATAAATATTAAGAGAATGGCACCCGAATATAAATAGCATCTTTTGTTAGAACCATCTAAATCAGTTGGCGCATCCAAGGTCTTACGATTTACAATGACATACTACTTCGTTTAAGGCATAATAAGTCCTTTTCATTGAGGATTCCAATGATTTAACGCTAAAGTCGAGATACGGCCAAATGTTCTTTGTTAGTTCCATTCCATTTTTGGATAGCCGCTCTTTTAAAAGTGACTAACTAAATACTTTTTGGATATTTAGTCTTTTAAACCTTATCAACTAGCTACTGCAGTTAATGCTAAGAAAGAGTACTAAAATTCAACTCAAAAAGAATAATAAAAGGGCCCTGTAATATTATAACACTTTTAAAGTTGATCAAAATTATAAATTTCATTTTAATTATTATTTTTAATATTATGGCAACATTTTTTCGGCATTGGAACCTTACGCCACTCCAGCCAACTATATATAAGAGCACTATATCATTAACTAATAGTCACTATTTATATAAGTTTTAATTCAATCTAAAAATCATAAAAAAGCAAATTATTTCTAATTTACCTTATGACCTAAATATAATTTTAGATATGTTTCAGTTTTCCTTAGTTTTTTTTTTTTTTGTACATAAAATAAAAGCTTTTAAAGAAAGGTTTATTGTTCCAATTATTTTATTTTCATTTGATGTGCAAAAAAAAAAGTTGTCATAAATTCAGACGATTTGACCCAAAATTGTATTATTTGGGAAATTGACCAATTATTGTAATCAAAATATATTTTAATCACAAAATTGTACTATTCATACTAAATTTAAAATGAAAATTAAGCTTATCAAAACGAATCAGTTGTATAATCGAGATTTTTACCTTTAAGTTATTAATTATTTTCAATCAAAAAAATTATTATTAATATATTTTTAACTTTTATGTGCATTAATTTTATCGCATCAATATACTATATATGTGTAATTATATAGATTAGGGTAAAGGTTTTAACCATAAACGAACCATATTACGAGCATAAATTAGTATAATATAGCTAAATCTAGAACATTCTATGAACATTTATGTTTTTTTTTTTTATGTATATAAGTTAATAAATTAAATATGTTTAGGTATATGTATTTTATGTAAATTTATAATGATGATGAAAATAAATAAAATTAAAATATTTGAAATAACATTCCATTAACATAAAAAAAAAAAACTAAAGAATATGAAATGAGAGTGCAAATGGGGTTAAAGATATTATGCACAAAATGGAATAATATGAGACTATGCCTTTTTGATTATTATGCTTCAAAAAAAAAAAAAAATGTTTTCATTTAACTAAAAAACAAAATCGTTTTCGATATACCTTTGATCGGTGAGATTAGAGAGTTGAGCCAAAAAATTCTTTTCATCTGCTGTTAAATTATCAAATCTATATTAGGATGAGAGAAAAAAAAATTAAAAATAATAAAAACATTTTTTATAAATTAATTTTTTTTGTTTTTTTTTTAATAATATAATAAAAATTTCAATTGATTTAGCCAATTTTTAATAAATTTCATTATATAGAAAAACAAAAATAAAATTAAAAAAAAAAACAGATTGGAGAATTTTTTGTTTTCTATTTCCAAATTTTTTTTTTTACCACTTCCCTTGTATGCTCAGATGTTTTATCAGAAATGTGATATTATTATTTATAGATCTTATATGTTTTCTTTCAAACTAAAACATTTGATCATTGGTGAAATTGGAGGTTTTCAATTTTCTATAATAATTTCACAACCATTTACTTTCAGGTTATACATTTATATACATATATTATTTTACTACATTCTTTTTATGTAATTCAACTCAGGTATAAAAATTGTACTCTTCTATAACCAAAATTTTTCGCCTCGAAAACAAAATCCACAAATTTCTTATTTATTATTATTGTTCTTATATGAACTGTGTTTCGAAGCATTTGGAAACGAAATATTTGTTTGTAAATATTTCTTTGATCATGTTCTTGCCATGATCTTTGAACACTATTCTAAAATCTATAATTTATGCCATTTAGTTTATAGTACGTATCTAACATTTTGCATAAGATTGAATTATAATTATATATATTATTCATACTAATCATACTACACTTAAAATTAAATTCTAGTCAATCATTAATCTTTAAGAATAAAATTATGTTATGTTGTCCGTGTTTCTATTTAATTTAACGATTAGAAAAAAATAACATTTTATTTACATCTTTCAGCACTAACCGGTAGCGTCGGTCGAAATTTTATCTCACCACTTATTTCAACCAATTTCTTAAAGTTCAGTAGTAAACTACTAGAATGCCATCAATTTAACAAATTCTTCAAAAATAACTTTACAACCTCGCTTATAACATAAAGTTATAGTTTTTTGTATAAACATTTTTTATAACTTTCAATTTCAATTTTTTTTTTCGACTTTTAAAGGAGAGAGTACTTATTTTTATTTTATTCAATTCTCTTTTTTTTTATTTAAATAAAAATATATAAAATAAAAGAAATGCATATAAATTAAGGAAAATGATTATTATAATGATTGCCGCAATGAATTTTAATTTATATTTCGTATGTGAAAAATGAATTGAGAAAAATTTAATAATAAACATTTCTTCACGTATGTATAATACTTATGTACATTATTTATAAATTATTCATCATAAATGTGTTAAATCCATAAGAATAAAAATACATAAATTAACACATCATAATCTGATAAAAATAATAAGATCTTAACCCTATCCAAAATATGGCATATGTAAAACAGCAGTATAGGATCTCCAAAAGTAACTAAATTATACTACCTATGAACAATATCTGAACTTTTTTAACTAAAAGTATGCTGCTTAGTCTAAAATTCGAAATCACCATGTCATTATTCCTCAAATTCCTGAACAGAAAACATCAAAAAAATTATAATTCACCTAAATACATAATAAAAAAAAATAGTAGCGCTTCACCTCAAAGAAATATTCAAAAAAATAAAAAAACTAATAAAAAATTATCTGTGAATAGGTTCTAATTAATATTGATAAATAATATAACTTTAATTAACAAAATTTATTGTTTTTATGAAATTGTAGGCATTAAAATGAAAAAATGTTTGTTGAAAAGAGATAAGAATTTTGGTAAAATGAAATTGCGGCCAAAAACCAATGACAGTTAAGGCCCTATAGTTTTAAGGTTTTCATTGCATAATTTAATAATAATAAAATCCAATAAATACTAATATATATAATCATTTTTTTTTCTTCAATTTTAACGATGCAATGTTTTGGAACTCGAGAACATTTTATTTTATTTTTAATTATCTGAAATTGAAAATTGTACGCTTTAGTTTTTTTTCTCATTTATCTACAACCTTAATGAAATAAAAATAAAAAAAATTAATTTTCATAGTGTGATTATATACATATATAATTATTTATTATACATATGTAATTTTGTGGTTATAATGTAAGATGTAGGTACAAAATATCCAAATATATATAATAATAAAATTCATATTTTGCAAGCGACTTCATTTTATATTTAAAATTTTTATTAACTACAATTGATAGTATAGGTTCTTATGTACTTGAATATTATATATTATATAATGCTAATCCGAAATCAGTTTCTTATACATAAGTATACTTACATACATACTTATAACTTAGATTTTAAAATTAAATTATTTACACTCAAAATTGAAAATCAATTATCTGAAAATTCGAATTTGTTCGGGTAGAAATCTATCTTTTTTATTGCCAATAAAACTAAAATATTCTAATTCTAACTACATTGCCAATTCTGTCTATTTATTTATTTTTTTTTTTTTTCGAGTTTTGGATTCCTGCAAATTAAGCACTGATCACAAAGATATTTGTAGACAAAAAATCAGTTGAACTAGATCTGAGATCCGTTCATAATTAATTGGCTTTATTCACTTAAAACAAAAATTTTAGTAGTGTAGTGGACTATTAACTATTAAGTGCATTTATAATAAAATACACTCGATTATTACTAGGTTATTAGTGGGATCGCAAGTAATCATATAGAATAATTGAAAGATCCTACTTCGATTTCCATTTTTTTTTTTAGATTCAAACTGATTAATTTTTGAAATTTTTTCGCAACCAAAATCATTATTTTCTTTTTTACCGACGTAAGCCGAACTTTTTATGAATATTTATCCTGTATGATAAGTATAAGCAACGTAGCTCAAATATGGTAATTGATTTTACTGTCTCGTAATTTTATTACATATAAGAAATTATTTTTTATTGACATTGTCATTGTCAAAAAACATTTATTTATTTTATCAAATTAATTAAAAACGGAGTTTAAATTGAATTGAAGCCGTATTAAAATTATATGTACGTATATTTCATATATGGCGAAAAAAAAAATTTTTTTTTTGCAAAAAGAAAACATAGACAATGAAAATTTCACAAATTCAATACATTGAAAAAGTGGCTTTTTTATTCAAAATTTTCAAGGCCATAAATAAATTTTTTATTGCAAAAAAAAAATTGTTTTTTTTTTTTAATAAATTTTAATATCTAGCTAGATTTTTAAAGCAAAATTACAATAAATAAAAAAAAAAAAATGTATATGTAAACAACAACAAAAAAGAGAAATTGAGGTCGTGAACATAATGTGATTAAAAAATATTTTGTTATTACCTACTATTTCTATACTATATATATATATATATATATATTTTTTTTTATTATTATTTACTATCAACATTTATTTATCTCTATGTTCCACAACCAAAAGTATTAGGTATGTTTTTTTTTAAACACAAAAAAAAAAAAACATAGTGAATTTTTCATAAAAATGAAAAAAAAAAAGGAAAATTCTTAAGTAATATTTGTTTTTTGCATAAATGTTTAATGTATACATGTGGTAGGTGAAGTGAAATGTAAAAATTTAAACACGAAAAATGATATAAATTTGCAAAAAAAATTAGTCAAATAATCAATTTTTAATTTATGATTTTTCAAATAATGCTCGTTATACGTAATGTTGCTAACCCCTGCCCGGAGAAAGCAGTAAATTTCAAAGTTGAAAAACAATTAAAAAGCAGCTGAAAAGCAGTACTGTCTTTAGGCAGTATGGTTGTCAATATTTGTTATACGTATATTATAATAAGAATAAAAGTATCTTTTTTTTTAGAGCACAGATGCTGAAAGTTACAAATTATACTGCATGTTCAGTAGAGCCGTAGTCAAAGCCAAAACGAATAATTGTTATTGAAGGTGGATATAATTTAACATTGTAAATTTTTTTTTTTTTTTTTTTTCAAAATATCTACCTCTAATATTTTTTAATCATACATTTTAATTAATTTTGAATTTCTATTTTATTTATTATGGTAATTAATAATTATAAAAAGAAATTTGATCCTCTCAAAAATTTTTTAATAGAAAAGACGTAAAAAAAAAAAAAACCTAGAATTATTTTTTTTGTAAACTGTTTACTATAAAGTAAGTAAGCATATAAATAAATAATAATATCATATGTGGGTAATGAAATAAAATTCCGAAACGGAATCAAAGTAAATATTTATTTAAGTGTTTCGCATATAAAATTATTATTTTGTTTTTTTTTTTATTGAAACGAATGCAAAATATTGGAATGTTTTTGAAACTTATTATCATTTCCCAACCTCAAGGTTAATAATAAATATTTCGTAATGAATTTTAGGGAAAAAAAAATACTTTCTTGTAATAATATATACTTATTATGTCAAAAAAATTTCATTTCATTTGCCAAAATGATGTTGTCTGAACAGAATTGGTTAGAGAAGACTAAATTACCAAATATCTTATTTTTTTATAATACTGATAGTAATTGACAAAAAAGTATATATAATAATGTGTTGCTAAGTATTCAAATTTCTATACTAAAAAATTAAATATTAACTAAGTATTCCCAGAAAATAGAAATCACAATTTCTGTTACTAACTATAGAAATATAATGAAATAACTGATTGATTAATTGAAAACCCCTGAACTAAGTTGATTATATATTTTACTAAAATTCTTCTGATCCATTAAAAATAATAATTAAATAAAAACTATAAATACTTTTTTCATGGTAGGTATTTTAATTCGAAATAAAATATTGTTCAATATGTATGTTAATGGAGCGTTGAAAAACAAAGGAAAATAAAAGAATTTTGGCATTCGATAAGAATAAGAGTGGGCCAAAATTTAGTAAAAACCGATGTAAATATTATGCCAGCAATAATTTAGTTATCATAGGCTTGTGATTTTTAGGTTTTTACCTTTTTTACTGCGGAGCTAAATAATTAAGATTTGAAAATATATGAACGCGTTTCGTAAAAATGCTTTCAATTTTTTACCGATCTATTTTTAAATTTCTAGGATCTCTCTACTAGCTTTTGTTCACAAGTTTCATCAGCTTCAGAACCTACGTGATGAAAAACTACTTCTAAGCTGATCTGAGTCAACTTTTTATACATTTTTTTGCTATACATACATTTTTGTAGCTTTTTTAGGTGCCTTGACTGGTCTAATTAAATTTTTTCAATTATAAATTATTCAATTTATTCATTTTAAATTGCATTTTTTTCGTATACATACATCTGTTTTTTTTTTTGAATTTCTAATAAAGTGAATTTCAAATAAAAATTTACAATTTTTTTTTAATTAAAAACATTAATGAAAGTTCAAATACCTTTAAAAGAAAAGTATATCTATATGTTTAATACAAATTAAAATAATTATTAGGGTCATTTAATGTTAATTACATGGAAATAGATAATATTATAATAATATATGAATAATGTATATATGAATGCATTGCATATCCATATTACAAGATAATATTAAAAAAATATAATTTTAAATGATAATTTTTGTAAAATTTCTAATAAGATAAATGTTGCTATGTTCCTATATTAGATAATTTTTTATTTTGAAATGAACAGTCATTAGGACCTATTAACAAAATTTTAAAAGTTTTTTCTTAGAGTTTGGTTTCTAGAAAGAAATTTCATTGAAAACTTGTGTTTGCATATTTGTAGTAATACGTATTAAAAAAATGTTATTTTCCAAAGTATTTTAATTAGAAATGTTTAAAATAGACTTTATACTTTATTTATGAAGAACTATACTTTATTTACAGTGTCTACGTATATATACTTCCAAAGACTTCAATTTAAACTGAAAATTAATCTATTAACTAATACTATAGATTAAGAATACAGAAAGATTTATAGCTTCATACAACATTTTTTCAGACTTTTTTGGTATTTTTATGTGAAGGTGTTAGTAAAACTAAATAAAATTCTTTTCATATATTGATAATTATCACGTATTTAATTTTGTTTTACTAACACATTCACATAAAAATACCAAAAATAATGTTGTATGAAGCTAACAATCTATGTATATTCTTAATCTATGCTAATACGATTACCATATAATTATTGTTTAGTAAATCGTTTTAAATCTGAGCCTTTTATAATTATTAAAACAAAATTTACATTTAAGAAAGTCAAATCAAATTTAACGAGATCTATATATATATAAATTCGCTTTTATCAATACAAACCTTTGAGTACCTCTACAAGGGACATTTATTGAGCGATTTTAATATTTTTTTTAATCAAGGACTTCAACATCAAGGTATAATAATTTTATTTGCGTATTTTTCACCTTTATTTCATTAAAAAAAGTTTAAAATATTTACAAGAACTAAATGTAAAAACTATAAGTGACTATAAGCAACTTTATTAAAAACTTAACATAATTATTTTATCTGAGTGTTGAATTATAAAATGGTCTTTTTAGGAATTTACTCCAAAGAACTTCTTTCTAAACATACCTATTATGACTTTAATTTTTTTAAATTTAATTTTAAGCACTTTTTTATGCCATTTAAGCCAAAATCCGTATACATAGATATGTGTAAATATATGAAACGCAGAAAGCTCTTTTTCAATAAATTTTTAATTGATAATGTATGCTTGTTTTAGTATTTACAAGTATGAAAGAGTAAAAAACATAACACGTGCTTAAGTTTATGCAAAAAAAGGATATTATTTTTCATTCATTCACAATCCAAAAAAATTGGTTATTATTATTTTTTAATGTTTACATTTTTTTTTAAATATGTATCCACATGTGTATATACATATGTTGAAATATAGCTACCAGGGAATATTAAATGACAGGTATCGATTGCATATTTTTGATGTATTCAATTTTTTTTTCACTTTCTGTGTTTATAGCTTAAATCGTGTTAGAGCCTCAGGCAAAATTATTGAAGGTATAATCAGATTTTTTTTTTATGTTCAAATACCAACATATCTTCAGTATTATATGTGTATAATTTTTTTAATGTTTTAAAAATTATTTATTTAAAGTCTTTATACTTTATATCTTTTTTGCTGATGTAACGTGAAACTTAAGAGTAAAAATTTTAAATTAAAAAAAGAAATCTAAAACAGTGTAGTATAAAGAAAATTCTAGAAATTCCGGTTAATATCATCCATTCTCTAATATGTAACTATAAGAAAGACTAGTAATTAAAAATTATTAAGATGAGAAATGTAATTGTCATGTAAATATGTCATGTTGGGAATGTCTACAGTATTCAAATGCCTAAGCCCTTATTTAGCATTAAATTTTTTTTGTTGTTTGGTAGAATTCTTGTATGCGGGTAGCCTGACAGTATTCTTAAGTTAACTTTAAGTTTAATATTTCATGGACATGTAACTACTTTCTTAATAAATTTCTTAAATTTGAAAATGATTTAGATGGGAATCGGATTGGTAAAATTTCTCTGAATTGTCTGCGCCTAGAACTAATGAAGTCAGATAAACATTCTATAGATATTGCTAATATGTCGAAACTCGCAAATCGAACCCTCAAGTTCTTATCTCTAGTTCAGGAGAAAAACATTTTATTACAGATTATCGAAAAAATATAATTGTGTAACGTCATAGATGTTCATAAAATCTAAAATTAACCTACATTTAATTTTTTTTTTTTATTAATGCCATACTGAGAACTGTGGATACTTGTTTTAAAAATATACTTAATTTTCTATTTTTTTTTCTTTTTAATTCATAATTTTAAATAGCCATAATAATAAATGTATTTATTAAACGAAAAAAAAAAATGTTTATATGTATATACATAAAAAAGAAATTGAAATAAGGAGTTCTTATGGGAACCATTTACACTACAAATGTGTGTACCTACCACGAAAAAGTAATGAAAAAAAGTGTTTGTTTCTTTCTTTTTTTTTTGTACAATATTTTTTGAACAGAATTTGAGGAAAAAAATTATACATCATCATAGATTCATTTAGGGAACATCAATTCCTATTAATTACAACGTCAATTTATTTCAACTTTTGTTAAAACGATTTTATGTTAGATTTTTATTTAACGAAAACTGAATCTGCTGTTGGATTACATTAGAAAAAAAAAATAATAAAGATAATGAGATTTTGTTAAGGTTTCAAAAATACTGGGAAAAATATGTACCTATATATAGAATAGAGTTCATAAAACTTAATTATTGCTTGACAATATAAAGTTAAATTAGTTTTTTCTAATTCTTTTCTTTTTTAAAATGTTTTCTTGAAATTTAAAGGTAAACTTGAGTGGAAAGACATACAATTTTATTGGAAAATCTTTGAATTTCAGGAGTTTTGAATCAGAAGTTGGGTCATTAAGTGACAATTTGACGACATGTAAGAACTATGTAAGTACTTTGCACTATTTAAAAACTCTACAATTCTTGATTTAAAACTTATATATTTTATTGCTGAGCCTGTCATTTAATTTCTGTCAACCTCGAATTCCAAAAGTTCCAAGTCTCTAATGCACATATATGGATTATATGCATCTTTAAATCATTTTTAGATAAATTCAAAAGCTAAAAAATGCAGAACTTACTGTTTTTTTTATACACACATTTCTCTTTATTCCAACTTACATTATCTCTTTTATTATACCGTATATGCAATCTCTTTAGTGTATTAATCTTCCTTAATTATTTCTCAATTTATTTGTACTTGGCTCTTATATCTAAAATTTTGTCATGCATTTGCTTATTTTTAAAATGGAGTTTATTCTACATATGTACATAAACTTTGTTTCTCGTGCTACTTATTTTTGATCTTTTTGTTTTGCCCCCTAGCATAAAACATGATTTCATTGATCTCGGTTTTTTTTTTTTTTCACATTAAAAAAAAATTTTTTTTGGAAGAACTAATATAAAAATATCTTAAACTACATTCATACTCTATCCTTTGAAATTTGTATTTATAGACTTATTTCGTCTTGAAAATTTTTCAATTCCGGAAGTTATTTTTAATAATTTGCGAATATCACGAAAAAAAATTTTACAATTCAAACTTTTTGAAAATACAAAATGTAAGTATTTTCGAGTTTTAGGAAAGTTTCATCGAAATAATAATAAAAAAAAATTTCTTTAAAAAAAAAAGAACATAAAAATTAAAAAATATATGAGACACTGTTGTTCAATTAGATGAGAACATGATCAAGTTTGAAAAAAGTTAAGAACATTTATTTTTATATAGTTTTTATTAATACATATGTAGTTGCTAGTAGAATGTATATCTACATTAATTTTTTTGATACATAAACTGTACACACAGAAAATAAAGAAGCAGCAGACTAAAAGTTCAAGAAGAAACAAAATGTATGTAGGTATATTATTTTAGATTTATTTACAATTTTCATATATGTAAATAATGGGTAATAATACTGTGAGATTTTTCTTTGTACACTTTCCTTTATATTTCAATTTACATTTTACATTTTTAATACATTTTGTACGTTTACAATGTAATGTTCTTAACAATTTCTAAATATCTTAACAATAAACAATTAATGTTTTATTTGTAGTAAATTAATGAATGAACCTGTTAGTTTTAATTAATCTTTCTTCAAGGAAAATTAAATCGTATCGCTGTTAATAGTCAAATTTTAATAGTTAACAGTTAAAAAATCAATAATCTTCACACTGTTCATATAGATTTTGAACAAATCTACCTAGCATATAGTAGATAGTACCTATATGATCTGAAAGTAAAACAATGGTACAAAAATTGTAGAAACTATGAATTTATTTCTGGGTAAAAACCCATTCAGAAGTGTGTTTTTACGATTTAAATAAATATCAAAAATCGGAAGAATCTAAAATGTAAATGCCCATCAGTTATTTTATTAACCATTTAGTTGTTTGCTAGTTTGAACTAAATTTGTAGTAATTTGAGATGATTTTTCAACATAAGTTCTACAATATTATATTAAGGTACGAGAAAGTGTATAGAAAATAAAATTTCAAAATATTTACATACATTAGAAAATTTTGCATCACAATTTTGAATTCTAATAGAAAATAAAATAAAATAAACGTCACTGAACGACATATGAATATGTAGTGCCTGGCTATAGTGTATAAATATATTATTTAAAGAAAATTGATAGGTTAAAAATAAAGCATATAATGAGGAATATACCTACAAAAAAGATTATAATCTTTGTTTTTGTATATATTCTACACGTCTAATGTATATTTATAGTAAGTTAAGTATGTTGATGATATACATACAATGAATTTATACTTTTTAGCGTTAACTTTATAGAAACAAATTATTTTTGTTTCATACATTCTATATTAAACACAACTCGTCGGCCTTGTGGCGCAATGGATAACGCGTCAGAAGATTCCAGGTTCGACTCCTGGCAAGGTCGATTGTTTCAAAAAGATACTTTTTTTATGCATATAAAAATAATAAAAAAAAAAGAAATAGTTAAATAAACATAACTCTGAAACTATTTTTCCCAAAAGAATTTTTTCAAAAAAGAATTATCCATTGTATTATAATTTTTTTTTTCTCAATTTTTTATTGAATATTTGAAGAAATTCACTTCTAATGAATATTTTGATTAAAAAACTATACTTATTGTTAATTTCTCATAGTAAGATTTTTTAACATCAAAATTAGATCAACGAATATATTTCTAGTGTGTTTGTTATATATTTATCTGAAAATTAAGTTCAGGCTGCAATGAGTATATAACCGAATTGCATCTATTTATCAGTAACAATGCCGTGCTAAATTGTAACAATCTAACAATCTGTCACATGCACCAGTTTTTACTCTCAAAATTAGGTAATTCAATTCATTACAATTTTCTAAAGACCGACATTATATACATAATTATGTACATAAAAGATAATTATATAATAATAATTCTAATACAATAATAATAATCCCAAAAAATAAACTTTTTGTTTTAAAAGGCTTTTAACCAATTATATTTTGGGCTTACTGAGGATAACACTGTTTAAAATATTAGTTTTTGTATTGTAGTTTTGATACTTAGGTTATAATTACAAGATTTTGCAAATTTTTTATTTATTATCCTAATAAAATCTTTTCTCGAATTATATAATACCCATAAATAATATATCTATATATAAACATTATATTTAAAAAAAAAAATTACCTTCCGAATAGAGGATGCCATAGTACTGAATTTGGATCATTAAGCATCATTTCATCTAAATTATTGGTAGTACTACCAATCTCGGTTATAATATCATCACAGTTGAGTAAGCGACGATTCACTGCCGCTGGATCTAATAACTGTGATCCAGATTTAATTTTCAATTTACCACTTTGATTATTATTGGAAGAACTGTTAGGTTGAGATCGCGAAATTGAATAAGAAGACGATGTTGAAGAATTGTTTGAAGATGAAGAAAATTGTCCCGATTGATATCGAGATTGTTGCAACTGATGTTGTTGCTGAGGTTGTGTATGCTGTTGTTGGTTGGTTTGAGTTTGTTGTTGGAATGAGTTGGTGCCAAAATTAAAATCAAAACCTGGCATTGCCATTAAATTTGAAATTTTAGTATCAGCCATTGGGTTCATCACACGTTCTGGTTGTAGGAGATTCGTTAACGATTTACATGTAACTCTTGGCTTTTGATCAATAGTAGAATTAGAATTGGGCTTTGGTTTCTTTAAAACTGGTGTTATATCTAAACCACCTTGAGCATAATTTTGATGAAAAGGATTTAATGCACGTTTCTCTGCCTGTGACGAATTACGTTCATAATTAGTATGAAAATTTGGACTTCGAAGTTGGTTACGATTATGATCTTGCCGGAATGGGTTGATCCCAATCATTGACCGAGATTTCTGATTTTGTTGTTTTTGCTGCAAATCACTTAATATTCGCGCACTTTCAGATTTCTTTTGAACTGCAAATAATGCAGCCAAATTTCTTTGTGCATTTAACTTGTCTTCTATCTTCTTAGCTTCCTGTTGGCGTTGAGCCTCAACTGCAGCGGTTGTAACCTTTTCTTGTTGATCTCTTAAAGCTTTTTGAAGTTGTGCTTGGTTTAAAGCCTGTTGCCACATTGCAACTTCTATCGGATTTTGAAAACCTAAAGGATTTTGTAATGCAGCAGCCATCGCCGCTGCGGTATTGAAAGGTGTGCTATTTGATGGACCTGCAGCTGCTGCGGCTGCAACTTGCTGTTGAGCCGCTAGCAATGGAAGCAAAGTAGCGAGAGAATTATTCGATTTTTCTGCAGATGAATTATTTTGCAAACCAGCCGCCATAACCTTAAATAGATCAGGTGCCATTTGTCCAATGTAGGGTAACCACAACATTTGATTAAATGCCGCCATTGTTGCAGCATCAATCTCACCGGCTAATCCTGATGCTAGCAAGGGGGCTAATGGATTTAACACGTTATTATTTCCTGATTGATTTGCATTGATAGATTTCTCTGAAGGTACTTCGGTAGGAGGAATAGGGGTAGGAGGTGTTGGTGTGGGTGATGGTATTGTGATAGGTTGGTCTTTTTCTGAAATATTTTTCTCACTATTATTGCTATGATTATTATTTATAACTGGTTCTATTGTTACTTGAGGTTGTACAGGAGATGTCTTTGGTCTTGGTGTTATATCTATTTGTTTTTGTAAAATTGATTCTAATTGGCCCATTGATATCACAAGAATATCAGGATCTTGCAATATAGACGGATGTGTAAATGCTTCGGGGAGTTTTAACTCTGGCCTTGTAGTTAAAAGCAACGGGATTTCACGAGCTGGGGATGCCAGTACAGCATTTAATCTGTCCTTCGGAACTAAAATTGGATCAGGTACCTTCCACTCCGGGTTACTAATTAACAATTTTAACTGCGTTAAAGGATCTGGATCCCTTCCTGATGATAATAATTCAATTAAGTTTTCGGAATGCCCTTTTGATTTTTGGTGATTTGATTCTCTTTTTATACGTTTCGCTGCTGGTTCATCATCAGCAAGCGCATCTACATCGATTATTGAAATGACATTTTGTCCTTTTTTAGCTTCTTCAGAGCAACTTACTGTTGGACTTGCAGATTTTCGATGCGTGCCAAGGTCTAAGGGTTCTTTTTGCTGTGTTCTAGGAATTTTTATTGGTGTTACTGTAACTGAAGGACTTGTAGAGCTTGAAGCTAACAATTGATCTAAAAACAAATTTTTACTTTTGTTATTAATATGTAATAAATCTGGAGAAGGTGGAACTGCCGGCAAGCCACTTGGTTGGGGAGATTGTATGGCATCAGAGCTGCGAGAAGTTGGCCTTTCATTTACTTGAGTTTCTACCGATTTATTTAATGTTGATTCATCAGATTTTTTACAACTCAAATCCTTAGGTGAATCATCTACACATGAGTCGGGAGAAACAATAGTATGATTTTGATTTTCCGCTTTTTTTTGCTGTTGAACAAAATTATCTGAAGACTTCTCTAAATCCTTTATCGTAATAGATAGTTCATCCAAAGTATTTCGATTAAATATATCCGATTGCATATTCGTTTGAAATAACTCTCCATGTAATCCTTCAATTTCTCCTACCTCATTGAATGACAAGCATTTTGGTGAAGCAGTCAATGAGCTTCCAAGACGTGTTATAATGTCTTCAACAGGTTCAGGTTGGACTATCAAATCATCATCTTCATTTTCAAAATCGTCAAGGCATATTGTTGGTGTATTGTTTAAATTCTGTGCGCCCGAGGTAATCTTATTTGTAACAACATTGTGAATATCTTGTTCTGAAATTTGATTATCCTCACATCCTCGTTTAACCAAAGACTCAATTATTTCTGCACCGCTTATTGCATTATCACAATGTTGTAATAAATCAGGATCGTCTAATAAATCCTTCAAGTGCTTTGCATCAACATCTGATGGATCGAAGCTTTCAGATAAGTCTATTGTATGAGGTTCATTGGATACTCCATTAAGAGAAGAAGAGTTATTTAATACCATGTTAGGTTGAACTACATTAGAATGTATATTTTGATTTGGCAAATGGTGTCCAAATATACTTGGCTGAAATACATTGGTAATTATTTGACCATTAAACTCCTTATCAGGGTGATGAACCATGAATTGAGGTATTTGAAGTTCTATATCATCGTCACTTAATTCTGTTAGTGACTTTGTTAAATCAACATTAGTTTCAATAGCATTATTATTTGATTCAATTGTGTTATTACCATTATGAATATTAAAGCTTTGGAGTTGATTAACATTATGATTATGGGTAGCATTAACAAAACTATTTGTCAGATTTGTGACTAAACTTATTTGAGACACGGGTACTGACATAGCCCGGGAATCCACTAGTCCATGTGTATTGATCGATTCTTCATTTGTACTTTCAATAGCATTTGGATCTGTCATTTGATTGCTTTCTACAGAGTCATTTTCTGGTAATTGCTGTGCTTGACCAAATGTACAAGGAGATTTCGGAGAGTTTGTGTTTTCTTGTTTATTCCCTGTTATATTCTGTAAAGAAACTTCTTTGTCTGCAATGTCTAGTTCAATAACATTTTCATTTATATTTAATGTGCATTTTTCTTTATGATCTTGATTTTCTAAATCATGCTTTCGTTTTTTCTTTTTTTTCTTTTTTTTTTTCTTTTTATTCTTTTTCAAAACATCTTGCTCAGAAGATTGATGTGTTTTCTCTTCAATCTGTGCTTCTCCACTTAACAGCGTTATGTCTATTAGACCTTCATGTCGTTCTTGTTTTATTTTCATTATAGGGTTTGGCATTATTTTAGCTATTCTTGATGATGAAGGATCAGTTCTAGGAATAGCTCTCCAACCGCTTGGAGTTTTCGTTAATCGAATGCGATTTCTTTTATCGTAATCTTCACAACGAACCTCTACTATTCTAGTATCATCTTGCTTCACCCACAAGAAAATAGGGTTTACTCGAGGTGATGACTTGTTGTTTTCCAAACTAGAATTCGATTCATTTTTGGAACTTTTTTCTTTTGTGCAATTTGATTTAATTTCAGTTTGTTTTGTAACAATTTTTTTTTGACTAATTCTAGACTCTCTTGAACCAGTTTTATTGTAAGTTTCTGATTTTTGTATATTCGAAATTTTTAATGGTTTTACCACTTGTTTCTGTGAAATAATTGGCTTTATATCTTTGTCTTGAACATCGGTAATTTGAAATGTACAATTTCTTTCAAACTTTGATGTAGTTATTCTAAAAGGTTTCACAATTTTCTCAGTAACATTTTCAACGACTGTTTTTTGCAGATTTTCGCATGGTATTAGTTTAATTATTGGCTCCAAATTTTCAGTACATTTTTTCATCATAATTTCAGTCTCTATTGGAGAAGCTACAACCCGCACTTCTTTCATACAATCGATATTAATTTGTTTCTTTTTTCCTTTAAATTTTTTAGTGTTCTGTTCACTTAAAGAATTCGGAATAACCGTTTCAATTTCATTATTATTTTCTAAAGTATCTTTTTCTAAATTATTATCAAGTGTGAGAATTTCTATCCTTCGGCTAGAGCTTTCTTCATTATTTTTTTCTATTCTTTCCTCTGGAATGTTTATTTTTTCAGTTAAATTTGTAGTATTTGATGATCTATTTAGGCTATTTGATAGATCTGATGAACACTTTTCTGGAGCAACATTATTAATATTAGAAACCTCATTGAAAACCACTTCCTCTTCCACATTAAGCATAGAATCTAAATCTTGTAGATTTTCATTCTCCAGTCTTTTTCCAGTTTCATTATTTGAAGTACTTGGTATATGAGATTCTGAAAATTTTTCATATTTATCAATTTTTTCTTTTTTAATAGCGACTGGCCAATTGTTATCATGTCTTAAAATCGATACATTTTCGGCAGCTTTTAAATGAGAAAATTTCGATTTCGGTCTGCCACGTTGTTTTTGGCCCGCCTTCTCATTACTTTTTCCACGCTTTCGTCTTCGATCATCGGGATGTTCTTCGAATAAAAAGAATATATCTCTTTCCACTCGCCGTCGACTTGATTTTCTATGCGTTACAGCTGGAGAAAGTGCTCGTTCACAAACAGCAGTTTCTATCACTTCAGATGGAACCAAATTTTTAGGAGCTTCTGTTTTCATTTTGGTTTTGCTTGATTGATTGAAATTTCTTCCCGAAGCACTCGCCCCTCTTCCTTTTCCCCGACCACGACCTCTTCCTCGACCCCGCCCTCTTCCTCTTTTTCCACCTTTCCCTCTTTTTGAAGAAGCTCTGGTAGATGCCATTTCTTCTTCTTCTAGCTTTTGATTGTCAGAATAATTGCTATCGGATGTTGATGAATTGAAAGACTTTTCTCTTTTTGATTCTTCTAGACATGTGTCACTTGCTTCGTAAGTTGACAAACTATTTTCCGTTGATTCTAGTTTGGAATGTTCAATACATGAGCCATCAGTGTCATTTACTAAACTAATGAAATTATTATGGTTTGGTGAAAATTGTACAAGTTTATCCTTGCTTTGACTAGATTCGCTAAATAGACCGTTATCAGAACCACATGTACTATTGAATTTACTTTCATTTGATGAAAATAATTTATTAGAGTTATCAATTCCTTGTTTCAACTGACTTATGGTAAACGATTCTTCTGCGTCTTCAATTGCATCAGAGTATTTCAAATTATTATTGAATTCATCTGTTCGCGATGGTGAGTTCTTTGGTGTTGTTATTAAAAATTGATTCAAACTACTTGTATTTGATTGATTATTTGCTCGACGAATTGGTATTAAATCAGGTATTGGAGGTAATGAACAAATTGAAGATGTACCTGGCGATCGAGGCTGAGATAATGAATTTGTATCAATTGTCAAATTGTCATCTTCATTGTCATCATCGTTATTATCGTTATGATTTGTTGCAAAAAAAAAACTATTTTCAACTTTATTTTTATTATAATCGTGCGTCAAATTTCCATTTAAATAGTTATTAATAGCGGCGGAGGCGGCCGTATTTGAACCTGCGTTATTTAGGGTACTGCTATATTCCTCCAAATTTAATACCGGTGAAGATTGTGTTTGTTTTTTCTGACCGATAATAAATTTTAAATTTGATTGCTGATGAGGTGAGTTTCCTGCTGCTGCTGTTAAAATATTTATGCTTTCTTGTATTGGAGATGATGATGTTGCTAAGATTCTTGATGTTTGTTTTGACAAAGAAATTTTCCATGGTTGTTCTTCACTGATAAGATTTTTGCTCATACTATGCAATAAAATTTTTTGTTAATAATAACGATTGTTTATACCTTAGTTTGGATTATTACTTTCTTACTAAAAAAAAAAAAAACAATTTCATAAAATTAATATAAATTTTTATTTTATTTATTTTTTATAAATCAAAAGAAAATCCAAAATATTTAATATTAATTTTATTTACAATTAATATTGATGTATTTATTTATGTTTTTAAGTATATATTTAATATAAAAGTTTTTATATTTTGTATTAAAAAAATTTAATTTTTGTTTTTTATTTTTTATTTTATTGTTTATAAACTTTTTTTTTTATTTATTTGTTTAATTTTTCTCACTTAATTCCCATTTAAAAAATTATTATGCTTGAAAATGTAAGTATATATGCATATTATTGTATTAATATGCATTCATAATAATGCATTAGAAATTTTTTTTATGTGGTTGTGTGGTAGCCTTTGTGTGCTACTTACATCCACTTGGAAAACACTATCATTTTCTTATTTACATTTTCAAATCTTTTTTTCTATATATATGTATATACACTTTATTCTACAGATGTGTAAAAATATATAATTTTTTAGGTGAAAGCTTCTTTCATCTTTATTTTTTTAAATTTTTTATTTTGATAATTATTAAACAAAAAAACACAAAATTTTTACATTTTTAATTTTTTGTAAATTTTCAGTTATTAAAAATTCTAATTAAAATCTTAATTTTTTTTGTTTCACAAAGAATTGAAAATTAATTTAATATAAAATTTTCAATTTAATAGTGAAATATTGAAATTTTCTTTATTTCATTTTCACTTTGTTTCACTATCTTGTTGGTTGTGTATATTTTCTTTAATATACATATATATATGAGAATTATAATATTAATACATTTAAAATAATAATTTAGGTATACAAAAAAATTTACGACTGCGCTCTACTTATTTTCTTTGATTATATTTGTTCATTTATTTTTTATTTTTTTTGCTTATTATTTTCAATTGGAAACTAAAAACAAAAAAAAAAATAAATTTATTATAGAGAAATTTTTCGAAATAAAAAATTTTCTTTCATAAAACCAAAAAAATTTTGATATTCTTTTAATTTTTATTTATTATTATTTTTTTTTTTAATTTTATTTTGAAATTTATCTAAATTTTATAGGAACTAATTCTAAAATAAAATCGTATACGACTTTTTCAATATATCTTTTAATTTATTTATTTATTTATTTATTTTTTTTTTTTTTTCATATAAGACAATTATTATTTTTAATATTGCACAAAAAGATATAGTTCTTTATATAGCTATTTATATAAATTTTTATCTAATTATTATTTTCACTATTTTTAAATTTAATCCTTTTTTTAAGTATTCAAATATTATTATCCTTTATTGTTTTTTGTAATCCGTTTCTATGATGATAATTTTGTTCGAGGAAGCAATTTGATAAAATTTTGATAATCCAAAATGAACCGACGATCGCACGCAATCCGAAAATGATTAACAAATTTTTATTTAAAAAAAAAAAAAAAAAAAAGTCAAATATAGTAAAAATTTGATGATTAATTAAAAATATAGAAATTTTTTTTTTTTTTTTATTATTTTATGTATCCTAATTTTTTTCCTGTTTATTTAAAATTTATTCAATTTATGTATATTTGTTTTCCTTTAAATTCTTGTGTGCCGAAAAGAGACAGGTTTTTTTTTTTGTGTAATATTATGTATTCATCAAAAAAAAAAATAAATACCTAATATAAAAACAATTTTTTTGATATCAATAATAATATATAGAAATATCAAATTTTTCTTTTCTTTTTTTGAATATACACACTTTTTGTTTGAGGAAATCTAAAAGGGTTTTCGTGATAAACCAATTTTTGTTTTCTATAATTATTTTCAGATAACTTTTTTTTTCGAAAATAAAAAATTCCAAATGATTATTTATTATGTTTTTCTGTCACTTTTTTTATTTTTGTTTTTTTTTTTTTTAATATATAAAATTATTGCAAGAAAAAAAATATATCCAAATATCTTCTTTTTTTTTTTAGGTTGATATTTTTTTTTCGCGACCAATATAATGTTTATTATTATATACACAAGTATCCATTTTAATAAAATAAATTTTTTTTTCTGTATATTATTTTTTTTTTTTTTTGTTTAATATACTTTTATAGTACAATTATAATTCGCACGCGACAAAATTCCATTATATTTATCGTTCTGTAGTCCGATGAATACTATCTGAGAAAAAAAAAATTTATGTATATTGAGCATTGAGTAAGTAATTTCGAGGTAGGTTGGTGGTAAAGGTTTGTTGTTTTTGTTGTTGATGTTTTAATTTAAAAAAAAAAAAATTTTTTATTGTGGTGTTTTAAGAAGAGCGAATTTTTTTAGAAAATTGAGAGAGATGAATTTCATTTCAATTTCATTTACTACACAATTTTTTTTTTTTTTAAATGTAAATTATAAAAGTATATATTATTGAAATATAAAGTTATAGATATCTAAAATAAAAAAAAGCAATGTTGCCACTTGATACAGCATAAAATTGCACAAATAACTATTATGGTTTTTGGCTCTTTTGCTGTGTATGAGTTGTATCATTCCGATTATATATTCATTGTCAGTGTAAACGTTTTTGTATCTATCGCCGATAGTGTGTAGTTATGTGTACGAATACTGAATATATATAAGAAAGATTTTTCTTTTTTATTTTTTATCAAATACAAAACTAATATAAACATTTTTGAAAAAAATAATCGGAATATTGGTGTCGGTGAACTTTTTGGTTTATGTTTACGTTTTTTGATTTTTTTTTTTATCTAAATGTGATGAATGTGTTTATTTTATTATTGAATGCCGGTATGTATGCGAAGTTATGTTTTTGGTACTTTTTGATATACAGATATTTGTATATTTACTTTATATTTTGCTTGTAGCCTTGAGTTCTAAATAGAAAAATATAATAATTGTGATCAAATAAAAAATTTTTTTTTTTTTTTTAATCCAATAATAATCATTTTAATAACAATAATAACTTAACTTTGATGATGATAAAATTCTTGCAAGAAAGAACAAATCTTAAAATATGCACACTTATGTAACATAATTTTATATGTCATAATTTTTAGCATATATTTCTAATGGTTCTTAAGTTTTGACAGCTTTAGTTTTAGTTAGTATTATAGGTATGAAATTTTAATATTTATGAGAATAATAAATGCAAATTTTTGTGCCTCATATTTTTTCATTATTCAAAATTATTCAAATTTTATTTAGATTATGTGACCCCAAAAATAACATTGCAATAGCACTGCTATTTATGTAGTCAATATAAATACATACATTTTTTTTTTTAACTATCTCATTCCATTTACAATTACTATTCCAAATATCACACCCAAAAAATTGAATTTTTTTTTTATTAATTTAATACTAAGAAATAATTAATATTGGAGGTTATAATAAAAATAAATGAATTTAAAAGACAAATTTTTACTTATAGTATAGATAGCATAAAATATTTATATTCCAATAATTAAACCGATTTTTTTTTTACCATTATTTGCGCTAATGTGAGAGATTATTAAGATGATAAATTGATATATAAATGTATTTGGATATATAAAAATTTACATAGGTAATCTAAATTGTAGATTTGCATTTGGATTTTTAAATATATATATATTTAGTTTTAAATCCTTATAAAATAAAAAATCTCTGTTAAAAATATTTTACTCTTGAAAGCGGGAAAAATGAATGAATTTTTTTTTTGCATAATATTCAATTTGAGTATGTTTACTGTTTTCTGAAATATTTATTTTTATATTTTTGATTAAGAAGAATTTTCAATGTGTATGTTTTAAAATATTTTATATGTAGATATTTATTTTATTATAATTAAATACATGCACTTTATTTCTAAAAATATATTATTATGGTCATCTTTTTAAATCCACAATAATGAGAATGAATTCCAGTATATAAATTATTTTCCGTAACTGAAAATTTTTCGCATTGCTGATCGAGATGCTGAAAAAGTTTGCATAAATCTAACTATTCAAGACTTTGATAAATAATGGTTGATATTAAATATATGCTCACACTTATCTTTTTTTTATCACATTTATTATGTTATTTTATAGTATCTTTTGAAGTGAGAATTAATGAAATATACTAATTGAATCTATAACAATAATCTTTATAACTTCCTGTATAATGTCACAACTCAAAAAAAGTTCCAAAGAATGATAGAAAGAAAGTTTATTAGTTTCAATTTTAATTTTCATATTATCTTAATTTCTATACTCCACAAACACCATTTTACTCGTAACTTACTAACTTATATGCAACTCATAAGTAGAAAAAGAATTGAGATAAATTATGATAACAAAAAAAAGTTAAACTTCTATAAAGTCTTTCATTGAAAATACTGATTTCTTTCTAAATAAGAATCACTTTTGACATTATACAGTCGACTATATTTCGAACAAGAAGCAAAATATTCCCAGAATTTTTTTTTTAATACAGAAAATGTCAAAACCTTAAAAACGCATTTCATGGAACAATATGAACAAATGAAACACACATAGATACATTTTAATAATGTAAAATATACATTTTTAGGTTATCAAACACATAAATAAAAGCTCTAGACGTAAACACTTTAGGTGAAAGTAAAAGTTCGACAAAAAAGAACCATAAATCGTTAACGAAACTGAAGAAATTGAAACACGGACATGCATTTTATCGATTTAAATATGAGATAATATAAGAGAAGAGAAAATCTTAGCCAAACCCATTCATTTTTTTCTACCAATAAAATTTTTAGAATATTTCCCCTCAATATAATGTCATTGGCTTAATTATTTAATAAATTAATTGTACTTAATATATGAAACTTTTTCAAATCAAGTAAAACTTTATTGAAAATTTACAATTTAAATAATTTCCTTTAAGTTTTTATTTACAAAAAATAATTCTAACCTTAATAAAGTTAATAATTTTCTAATCATAATTTTCGGAAACTTTCTTGGAGAGAAAAATAAATTTACCTGCATACATATGTAATCAAATGAAAATTTCCCCGGAAAACGGAAGAGAATAAAAAAGCTTTTGTGAAAATTTTCAATCAAAGGCGTTCACATTCCAGATAGACATAAAAAAGCTTTCATAATATTTTTAGAATTTGTATTTTAATTTAATGTGAATAACATTAAGGGGTAAAAAGAAAATAAGGATATTTTGGTATATTTTTAAGTATGTAAGTATCTCTGTATATATTTAAATATATATTTTTGGACAAGGAAAATATTTAAGAATATTCTTACATGTCATATATAACACATATCATACTATATAATATTATACATAAAACTTTTTGTTTTCGAAGAAACTTTCCTAAAGAAATGAACATAATATAATAAATTGATTTAAGTAGGAATACGTAAAGATTTCAGAAATTATGAAAAATAAGAAAAAAAATTTTCTACAAATAAAACTACTCTTTATTTAAAAGCTGATGTTAACGAGAATATTTTGAATATGATCCCAATTGACCAGGTTTGGAACATTTTGACCATTGTACCCAATTACCAAGGAATCCAAGAAATCTTTCTTCAGAAAATCCTAATTAATTAGGTACATTTTTTCATTTTGACCATTTTCATATGAAAAATGTGTGGATTTCTAAAAATTTTCATTTACAATTTCCATGGAGATCCATTTGAATCTAGTGCTATGTTTTTATAAAATTTCCGACCGTCTGTCCATCTGACCTTCTGTTACGTACCAAAAAACTGAGACTAACCCCCCATTTACACAGGCTGTTTTCGAAGATTAAAATGAAGATTTTTTTTGAATGTGTGTGTAAAATTTGTATAAAATTTTTTCATGTGGGTATAAAATGAAAAAATTTTATACAAATTTTACACACACATTTAAAAAAAATCTTCATTTTAATCTTCAAAAACAGCCTGTGTAAATGGGGGGTAACTGGCCGATTTCGATTATATCAATGCGTAAAAATGTGCAATATCGTTTACGAGCATACAAGATAAAGCGTTATATTCTTCGCAATTAGAAAGATTTTTTAAAAAATATATTTTTCAAATTATTTTGTTAGTTAAATGAAAACTTTACTTTATAATAAATTACTTTTTTTAGATCTCCGTTCGAATTAATGGAATCTAATTTTTTTGTGTTTCCACAAAAAAAAACAAGAAAAAAAAATGTATAAAAAGGTATATTCTTAAATTTAAACTTTTGGCACATAATAGTGAGAAAATGTATATAAAGAATTTTTTTTCAATGATATCCTAATTTATTTAATTCCATTTTTTTTTTTTTTAATATTATGTACCCACATTATGTATATACTCGTATATGTAGTTTAAAATATTATTTTATTCAAAGTATCCTTATATGAAATCAATTTTTTTTAAATGTGTTAATAAAATTAATATAATGTTGTAGTTCTTAGTTTATTCAAAAACTCAAGACTTTTATTTGCGCCTATACATAACAAAAATGAGAGTTTTTTTTTGTGAAAACTTTTATTCCAAATAGTTATGCAAAACACTGTGTAAGTGTTTTTTGCATATGTAACCTAATTCTATTCTATATTCTGGTTCCAAAAGTTAAATTCAAGTTTTCGTTCCTAATTTCGTATGGGTAAATTCTTTGTACCTTTTTTAGAAAATCTGAATCAAAGTTCCAAAGTTAAAAGTTAATACTTTTTGAGCTTCAAAAATTTAATTTTTTTGCTAACATGGATTATTATTGTATTATTGTATCTTTACTCATATAATAAAATCACAACACAAACTCTTAGATGTATCGAACAATTATCATTGGACAATTTAACCGCAATCAAGGGACACTATTATACCAAATATATCTTATTGATTATTACTATTTTCATTTTAAATTCTATACAATAAAAATAATAAGAATTTTATTATAAATTGCTTCAAAGAGCAACTACCAAATAAAATTTAACTAAACCTAAAAAAAAGTATTGATAATAATAATAAAATATATTTTGGCCACAAACAGTATAAAAAAAATTGTATAAATAGAAATGGTATTTTTTTATATAATATTATTGTTATAAATAAATAAATTAATAAATATTTCATAAAGATAGTACATCTGGTTCCTCATTATTTTCAGCAACATTTCTAACAATTTATAAACGAAACCTTACTTGCAGGTACATATATTGAAATAATAAAATTTAATTTATTTTTCTTATTATTTATTATCATTTGTACATATAGTATAGGAATAAAAGTTATTGATTTCTCATTAATCATCATTATAAAAATAAAACTATTATATAAGCTATTATATAGATTCAGAAGACAATAATAATTAAAAGGTTTCAATTATTTATTTTTTATTCTAAAAGTGATGATTTAACGGCCCGATAAGACAAAAGATATATTAACGAAGATTTCTAAATAGACCCGAAGAAAGCACAAAAGCTTGAATCTGTGATGTAACAGAAGAGTTGACTTTCTTTCACAAAGAAATGTCTAAATGTTTCAATTAGTGATCCCTGCTAACAGTTTTAACGATGTATTCAGCGATTTTTTTCAGCTCTAAAATCGAGCAGTAAGTACAAAGATTTTTTTAATTTTTATTCTAAAATTTTCTACTATTAAATAATATTCTTATTTAAGTTATTAGATAAATTTCTAATTTAGAAAGTTTGAAAATAATTGTCAAACATTTGATGCTTTTACTTCTTTTAAAATTTTTTTGCTACAAAAAGCAAAACGTAATTTGGCTTCTAAGTTGCACCAAAATATTAACCATTTCTTGTGCACTAAAAACTCTGTACAGAAAAAAAAAAAAAAAACTTATGATTTTGTTAAAAGATTTTTTAACTTTTTAGAATTAATAGCAAAATAATTAATAATCCTAGTGCCGGTCAAACAAGCTGTACAAAAAACTCATGCAGTCAGTTTCATCAATTCATTTTTATAAGTTGTATAGTTTTGTACAAGATTGTTTGCATAATAAATTAAAGTGTTTACGAAAAAAAAATACTATCATTAATTATGATGACATTGAATACAACAACAATAAAAATTTGTTTAAATACTAACGGTAACGTGCATGAGAATAAATTTTTTACTTCCGGTTAATTTGTTGGATAAACATTTAAATGATATTTCAAATAAAACAAGCTGAAATTTGAAGTATACACACTTATACCTAGTTGAATTTTATTTTCCAATATCATAAATTTTGAAATAATAAAGTTACTGATGATATAATAATGCTGTTGATGGTGTTATATTTTAATTTATATATTGTTGACATATCTTCTATTTTAGTTATTTTGATCCACTAATACAATTGTACCGAGATCGCGAAGTTTAAAAGTTGAAATAAAGAGAATGGTCAAAATTCAAATTTTATTGTGACTAATTTAAATTTTTAAAATTTTTCTTTACAAATTAAATTCCAGATTGACTTTAGATTAGAGATAGTAGAGATAGTCGCATGGAATTCGATTATCCTTGATATTATTGTATTTTCATTTACATATAATAAATAAACTGCTGAATACAGCAGATTTGTAAAAAGAGATTATTAACTATGACAACAAAAATTTGTAAAAATTGGCTTTTGCAAAAGAATTTATACAATTATATTAGATACAATTAAATTTATTTTGCTGTCAAATCAATTAAATTTTTTTTTAAAGTCAATGTTAAGTTAAGCTAAATACTTTCTTTTACAAATTTGCTTCTTCAGCAGCTGATTATGTTTTTTTTTAATTTTTAATGCTAAAAAAAAAATGTATATACAGTTCTTGATTTTTTCTAAGTGTAACTTGGTATTTGGATTTGAAACTTATTATAACCATGAAAATAATTAAAAAATTACATCTTAAAAAGAAAAGTATAACTTTCAAAGCAAAAACCACAGGCTCTCCTTCAAAAAAAATATTGTGGTTTTTTATTTTATTTATTGAAATGCTAATAAGTTAGGGTGATCTATTCTTTAAAAAAAAAAATACTTAAAAAAAATAATTTTTTATTACTTTTTATTAGCTATGAATATTTTTTAAATAATATTCCATATTTTAGTTCAATTTAAGAATTAAAAAATTTATTATTACATACATACTTCATTATTTGAATTTTATAATTTATAATTCTGTGAATTTTATAAATTGTTGATTTACACTCATCAGTTGATTGTTATTTTAGTCTTTTACTCTTAACGAGAAATTTACAATGAATGACTTAAACTTATTTTAAGTGTTAGAACATAATAAATATCTTACGAGTTTCATATATTTATTTTCTTTTGGATTAATAAAATTGTAATTCCGTTGCACTGTTTTGTTTCACTCTTTAATATTACACCATGGAAAGTAGAAATTTCATAAATTAAGAACCATTGACTTGGTATTTTAAGACATGATTATAAGAACTGCAGTAAATGTCAGCAGTATAATGGTATTTATAATACAATACCTTAATATCGGAATTTTTATTAAATTTTCAATTTTCATTCATCCATCATCTGAAAAAAATTAATGAATTAAAAAAATAAAACTTTCAAAGAAAAAAAAAAACAGAAATCGATTATTTGTATGTAATTCCATTTTTCATTTCACCCATGCATTTCGTACATCAATTATTGTTCCTAATGAAAATCAATTAACATCAAAAAATTTGATCTTTGTTTTCTTTTATTATTTGAGTTTTATTTTGAAGTTTCACTAAATGAAAGTTCATTCACATATAAAATTAAATTCTTATGTTACTATTCTTTCAGTAAAAGAACTGCTGGGGTTTAATTGTTATTATTATTTATGAAATGTATACCAAAATATTCATGGTTAGTCTTCTTCGGTTGACTAATTTTGAGCGTCGTAGAGTAGTTAACTTTTTCAGTTAATTTAAAATAAGTTAAATATTTGATAAAATAAAAATAATATCACATTATAAGCTGAATTTTGTTTTTTTAAGAAAGGTATTAAATACATTCATTCACCTTGTCGAAATATGATTTACCTATTGAATTTGGTTATTTAACAATTAGAGATTGAACAAATTACAATTTAAGATTTTAAGAAATAAATCTCTTACTGAAAAAACTGATTTCTTAAAATCTTAAAATGCAATTTCTTCAATCTCTTACTGAAAAAACTTATCTGGAGATTTTTTGCAAAGTATGTTATTTTTCTTGCTTACCTATAATATATTTTATTACACAATTACAGCAAGAAAGTTAAAAATTAATTAGCATTGAAAAGGTAGCTATGAAATACAAAGATTTAAATATAAAATAAATGATTTATTATATAATTGTATAATTTTAAATCGAATGATATATCAATTTATAAATGTGCCGATACACTATAGATACACTATAGATTTTGTAATAAAAAATATATTCATGCGCTACTAACCCACGAAAGATCGCGATAAACATCTTTATTTTTATTTTTTTAATCATATAGTAAGTTGTATTCCCCGATAACTGATGTAATTTGCAACGACCGAAACAAAAACATGGGAGAGAATTCCAATAATCTGTATTAAAAAAAAAACAAAAATATTTTATTCTCAAGCTAGAGTTCTCTATCTCTATTCAAAATGTTTAATACATTTTTGCCCACGTAGAAAAACAAAACTATAGCTACCGAATAATAGTCTATACTGTACACTGAAACGAAGAGAACTAGTATTTAGGTTCTGCACAACTAGTATGTTTGTGCACAACTGGTATTTTGGTTCTACACAGCAGGTATTTTGTTCTATCTACAGGCTAAATCTACAGTGTATAAATGAAGAATTAAATTCATTAAAATATTGGGATATGTGAATTTCAGAATTCATTAAAAATCTTAAATATTTCACATCCGCATCATCAGTACTACCAACAAAAATAAGACTACCGTATTATAACAAAAATTACTTATAATAACTTTTGATCATAATATAACTTACCTAATTCAATAATATTATATTATAATATGTTTTAAGCTCAAATTTTGAATTTTGAAAAAAAAAAAATTTTCTTTTTATTTATTTTCCATTCTGAGTAATGCTGCGTCGCTCATGTTTACTAAGTGAGTATAATTGCCTTGCAAATGGCTTACTTGCAAATTTATGCGAAGTGTCATTAAACCGATCGGTGTGGGGAGTAATTTTTCTCAAATTTTCTTTTAAAAAAAAAATTTTTTCGACATGATAAATAATGTTATATCAAGAGTTCCTCTAAAGAAAAAAAATATCAAACTTAAAAAACTTTTAAGATCGAATATGAAAATATGATTGTGATTTTCAAATTTCGATCACTGGCGTAAGGTTGTTGTATATATAAGTAAGGTGTATATATATATATATGTAAACATAAAATAAAATTCGATTTTGCAACTTAAAAAATTCGATTATTAAATTCTGTGTATTTATTGTATGTATTTAATAATAATTATTGAACACAATGAAATTAATTTTTCTTGCAACAAAATAATGCCTAGCTATTCTTTGGCGCACACGAAAAAAAAAAATTCAAAAATAAAATGTTTTTCAGATAAATTGAAATAAATTCAGAAACAATGAAAAAATAAAGCAATTTTTTTTTCTTCCCATTTTCATAACCACCACGTCTTGTACTTTTATTTTTGCAATTTTTCACAAAATCATTGACCCGAAGTATAATTTTTCATAGAAAAATAAATTAAAAACACTTTACACATTTTTATTTCGTTTTTTTTTTTTATTTTTATTTAGAAGAGCTATTTTGGTTTGCAAATTTACTGTTTTAATTTATTTAAGTCGTTTTTTTTTTTATGTAATTCGCATATGTTTTTATTAGTTTTTTTTAAGGCAGAAAATAAATTGGGGTTTGGCTATTTAAAAATATTTTTGATGATAAATGTAACTCTAGTCAGAAGCTTCATCAAGGTTAATGAGAAATTCCATTTTTTGTAAAAAGATCCAACGTTTTTTTTTCACTTCTTTAAGAATTAAGAGCTTCATATAGGTTTCATAAGAGTTTCATATACTTTATTAAAGTGATATAAATACAATTGACATTATGTCACTTTGAAAGGTACATAAAGTTAGGGTTCCCAGACGTCCTCCTTTTTGGGGAAAGTCCTCCTTTTTGATAGTAAAAAAAGTGTCCTCCTTTTTTTTCATTATTTCGCATTTTGTCCTCCTTTTCCATTATTATCCTCTATTTTTCCTCCTAAGCTAAGTTAAAACATTTAAAAAAAAAACAACTACACAAAAATAAACAAAACAATGAGTAATGTCGTCAGTAATAAAATTTGCAACAAATCATTTTTTCAAATAATTTAAAAAAAATTTTTCTCTCCCACACTTTTTCAAAATCTCAAAACATGAATAAAAATTATAATAATGTTGTTTTTGCAGTCAAATTCAATATCTTTTATTTGCATCTCTAAGCGTCCAAATCGGTTTTTACTATCAAAAGTTGTAAATTTTTAATATTATGGGTTTTTATGAAAAATGCTTAAAAATGGATTTTTCAACCCGCCCTTACACTGAAGAAGATTACACTCGAATTGATCTAAAAAAAAAAAAGTTGGGTATATTTTTTTCGGAAACTTAAAAAACCCTGAAAGTTTCATTTAAATCGGAAGGGGTCGGGTCCAAAATCTTAAATTTTGATCGTTTTGGCATGTACATATTTTATATATTTTTTTCGTTTGGATGTCCTCCTTTTACTGCGGACAAATCTGGGAACCCTACATAAAGTCAATAAATATAGAGAGCGATTTTAGAAAAATTAATAAAAAAGAAAAATATGCCGGAAATTCTAGTTTATATCAAAATATTGAAAATCTAAGTTCTATATTTTTATTTTTATTTCAATTTTCTTAGTCGCAAAGAAACAAAAAATTAAAATTTTCTGAACCAAAATTTATTATGCAAGAAAGATAGTTATTTAAGAATATTCGAAATTCGATGAAATCAAAAAAAATTAAAATTGATAATTTTCAACTATTTAAATTTAAAATTGTTAATAGAAAATAGAAATAAATTTAATCTCATTTTTTTCCGAATTAAATTTTTCATGAAAGTTATTTTTAATACTAGAAACGATTTTATATTAAGAGCCCTCATTGTGAAAAATTGCAAAAAATTGGTCTTAGTTTGGCTTTGATTGTAGGGTTACTACAATCTAGACTGAAGTGATTTTTTGATATGTTAGAGACTATATAACTGGCTCCAGGGTAGGTGAGGTGGATTCTGAAGTAAAGGAGAAAGATAAAGCTTGGATTCTGAAGTAAAGGAGAAAGATAATAAAAAATCTCGCAGAAATAAAGCTAAAATACCACTCTCCAGGGCTGGTGACGTGAAATTTTCAATTTCTTTAATTTAATAACAATTTTTAATTAATTTCATTTATTTCTAAGAATTTTTTAATTTTTTTGATAAATTACAGTTTCTGCACAGAAATCAAATTCAAATAT
The DNA here is from genome assembly GCA_964007475.1 of Hybos culiciformis. Lineage (NCBI taxonomy): Eukaryota > Metazoa > Arthropoda > Insecta > Diptera > Hybotidae > Hybos > Hybos culiciformis. The sequence goes on from OZ023274.1 coordinate 14,258,883, forward strand.
AGTTTTGTGACTTTCTGGTAGAGGTGTTTTTCGTACAATTTTTGTCGCATTTTTCACGGCTGTTTATTTTCTGTAAAATAAAACAAAAAAAACTGCAAAAACAGAAAACAGAAATAGAAAACAGAATTTCAAGTGGAGGGCTCTTAAGGCATGAAAAATTATTGTATTAAGTGAAAAATCGAGTTACGGTTTAGTGGAATTTAGTCTTCATTTCAAAAAATGAATCGTATATTTATTTCCAGTTCAATTTAATAAATTTCCAGATGAATTTAATAAATGATTATTAATAAATGATTATTAGTTGAAATTTAGATTGTCCAAAGAAGCGTGAACTTGTTCTAGTAAAAATTTTCAAATAAAATTAAAAATTTTGGAATACTTCTAAGTTTTGAATCAAATTAATTGCATTTGGAAATCCAACATTTTTACTGAAGTGTAAACTTTTTTGAAAAAAGCGCGCATGTTTTAAACACATAAATAAAGATATAATAATTTGTATAATATTATTTTATATTTTTCAAACAAATAGCTTGAGTCGACAGTTCATCGAACTATAAAATATAATAATTTTTAATTTTTTTTTATAAAAAAATAAACATATTTTCATAATTTTATATTAATAAAAAATATAATCTTTTTGTGAATTAAAATTTCTGTGCACTTATTTTTTAATCCCTTCTTGCTCCCCACATTATTTTAAAATGAAAAATACACAAACTTCATTTATTGCTGCTCCAATGTACCTAAATTACTTACATCCTTAATTAATTATGAATGAGAACAAACACCATTTGACTTTCATATTATTCGGAATGTTGAAATACAAGTTTGGCAATAAAGTATATTTAACCGAAAAAATTTTATTCATAAAAGATTTAAAGTCTTCAAAGATTTTCATTGCAAGTTGCGAATGAAAAGTATTTATCTTCGACAAAATCAAAAATTATAAAATAAGTTTCAACATTTTGTAGTTCTAAATACCATTTCAATAAGCTTGATTCTATATTATTTCAATTTTTTTAATTCATCGTAAAATATTTATTACGAATTTATCAGTATAACTTCCTTTTTACAATTTAAAATCTTATGAAAATCTTATTCTGTACGTATATTAATATTTCTAAAACTAATTATTGATAGTTCTTTTTTCCTAGTTCATTCACTTTCTTCATAATTTTGTGGGTAAAGACATTCTTGAATAAAAATTCAAATTCTTAACTGGAATCTGGAAATTTATTTATTTTATCTATAAACGTTATAATCCGCTGGTGTTAACTTTAAATGTGTAAAGCAAATGAATTTATTTATAAATTGGTGTTTGTGGCAAAACAGTATCAACCTAAATTGTTTCAAAAAAATATAATAAAAGAGAGACTTGAATACTTAATCCCCGAACGAATGACTTAAAACTCTTTAGATGATTTGTTTCAGAAAAAAATAAAAAAAAAATTTTTCGCATTATAAATTAATGTGTTTATTACAATTTTTTTTTCACATTATACGAAAATGAAGTATTAATAATTGTAGATACATATATCTGTTTTGGAACCGAAATTTTTAAAAAGAATATTATATTAAAAATATGTCATTCATTTCATTGAATTCATTTGATAAAAAAAAAATTAAATAAAAAGAATATTTTCCTAAATTTTTTCTTAGTTTCTCAATTTTAAAAAACTATGTACCGATAAAAAAGATACTTTTTTAACATCTAAAAAATTTACAAACTTAATGAAGGAGGTCAACATGGAGAATTTATTAGATTTATTGAATGTGACGTAAACCGTATAAGCATCATTTAAAGTCTCAAATCAAAGTTCGAAGATAAATCAAACAAACTTATTTTCAGGGCTAAAAACCTTAGTGTTGACCTAATTTTAAATAAATTTATGCTGTAAATTAAATTTTTAATAAATGTTAATAATAATAGCGAAAATAAAAATAAAAATAAAATGACATTTTTCCACTAAATATTTCAAAATTCAAGCGTGGAAAAACGTAATTTTTCTAAAAATGTATCCGCTAAAATTCAAAAAATTCAAACGCAGACAAATGTCTACGAAAAAGAAGTTTGTAATCCCCGGAGCACCGAAATACGTTCAAGTTTGTTTATTCATTTATTTTCTTTCATTAAAACATTAAAACTGCACGAATATTTGAAATTGTTATTAAAATATTGTAACTGTTAAATTTATGAAATATTTTTAATGTAAATAAGGTTCACACTTTATATATGTAATCAGTTATTTTACACTATTAAATTGGTTTTCGTATAAATGAAATATTAATTTTAAATATTATAAAAAATTTGAATCTGGAACAACAACTGTTTTTTTATTCTATATATATTATATTTAAAGTCTTTGTTTCTACAAAATTATTTACCTTTTCTCTTCATGAAAAATATATTTAATTAATTTTTCTTTTTAAATTAAAACCCCCCCCCAACTGCGGATTTCCTTTTGCGGTTGTGCTATTTACTATTATTACTTATTAGAAAAATCGTGATAATATTTGTTTTAACTCAAAAGCGATATGATGTAAGTAAAATAAGTGTATTTTATCAGTTCGGCATTTTAGTTGGTATTCAGTTGTGTTATATATAATTTATGAAATTGACTACTGAGATTTGTTGTATAAAATACAATAAAATTTAAATATTTAATTTTTTAACAAATTAACAACAAAATTAACTTGAATTCTGATGACCTTTTAGTTTTAAATTTCAACTGTAAGATTCTTACTTTTTTGTGTGAAAGCAATCAAACGAAAAACTTTTTAATCAAAATTTTTAAATCTAATTTAAGATCGATAGAAAATTTCAAATACTTAAGTTTTCAAATTTACAAAAATTTAAAAACATGTGGGTTTTTTTTTTCATTTGATAAGATAAATTTAATGTACTATTCTACATATCATTTTGTGAGCAGCCTGAATAATGAACTTGATCAGCAATAAAAACTTTGAACTAAACAAAAATGAAGTCACGGCTTTCTTTATTCATGCGCTTTAAAAAAATAACGTATGCATAGAAGATACATACAGAAAATCATGGAAAATTTCTGCTTTATGTAGAGAAAAAATTTTTATTAACATAACAAAATACATTGTTGCCACAAGCGCGCAAAAATTTAACTTTATGTTAAAATTTCCATCAGACTGCATTTTATTTATTTTACAATTACTCTTCGATATATATATACATATATTTTTATTTTTAAATACAACTTTTCGATTTAAAATCAGTGATAACAAATAAAACTTTAATTATAGAAAATAAAATATATACAAAAGTTTGTTGAACCTTTTTTTTAGTTGTACCCATATTACGGTATGTACCTATGTATATAGTATTTTGTGTATAGATTCAATCACACGCCGCGACGCAAACAATTCATGTGCTTTTCTGGATTTTCTTTTATTACCAAAAAATTCAATAATGATAGCGATAAAAATAATAAATTCAACCAAAATAAATAGTAAAAAAAAAAATTCTATGATCATTCTATTTCTATATACTTTTGGAATAAAACCAAATTATAATCATATTCAAAATAATCCCAAAATCACTAAAAAAAATTATTGAAATTCCATTTGTATTCGCAGTCGCAGTCAGTCAGAAAGAATATAATGAAATTATATATTCAACATAAAACTGTATATGAATATTTTACGACGAATTGATCGGTTCGCACGAAAATCCTTGCAAAAGTACTTAACAACTAAAACAACACTACTTTTACTGATTCTATAAAATCAAAAGGGTATCCTTAAAAAAATCATTTGTTTTAATTTCTGTATATGTCTAAATACCGAATTGGGCAAACAAAAATATGGTTTTAAAATAATATTTAATAATAATGCTATATAAAACTTACAGGATACATAGTGGTTTAAAACAAAACCTAAATATAAACTAAGTTTCGAAAATGGTTCACGCGTGCACGCATTACAATAACTATTTTTAATTCTTTAATTTGGTTTATAATAATAAACATTTGTGTAATCAAACTTTGAGGCAGTTTTGTATTTTGTAATACATACAACTTTCTTTTTAAAATCGGTTAAAAATGTGTGCCTGAAATCGCTTCAAAACTTTTTTTCCCATTCACATCTTGCCGTTCCAACATAAATAACTCTATATTGAAAAGCATATATAACTATTTTTTATTCTATTCTATTACTGTAGCTCTTATCGTACACTTTGATGGTGTTTTATTAGAGTCTTCCTATATATTATTCTCCAGGTCCTGGTCCTGAGAATAATTTAAAATTCGATCTCACTGTACTAAAAGTAAATTAATTTGAAAGAAAAATTTTTTTTATGATTATTATTAATTTAATTCGACTGATTAAATGAAACAAATTTTTCTCTATCTTTTGTTATTCACACAATGAGGTGATCCCTGAAGCGCAGCTCTTAATAATACATATAGAGAAATGTTTTTGCACTTGATTAATATTTATTTCATGTTCTTCTGACAAAAACAATCTAACTCACGCTAAAAAAAAGCACTTTTCCTTTAAATAAAAATGCACTTTTCAAAAATGTTTTTATATTTTGTTTTTTTTTGATGAAAAATAAAAATATATTTTTACAGGAAGTGAGAATTTTTATTTTTCAATTTGAATAGGAAAACAAATTTTACAAAGGAGACATTGCTGTTTGTTAAATTTTTATTTTTTATATTTTACTAGTCGATTACCCGTTAGTACGTAACTTTTGTTGAACTAACGTTGTATCTACAAACTACAATGTATTATCAAAAATCTTTACACTTTTTATATTTAGGTTTTTTTTTTGTTTGCCATAAAATATTGAATTTTCTGTTAGGCCTCTTTCAGGGGAAGATACTTTGTGTTCCAAAATTGTGAGTTTTTTTTCCATGCAATAATCTACTTTCTCTACATAATGCAATAATTACACTTAGGTCTCATGTGTTTTCTTCTTCTATTTTATTCAATACTAAGTATCCTCGTTAAAGAAGTGTATATTGTTGCAACCGTTAATCCAGCCCTATTAGTTAAATATTTCAATACAGAATTTATTTTTGAACTACTTTGACATTCCGATTGTATTACCAGAATCTGTAACAAAACCAAATGAATGAATTAACAATGTTATTATAAATTTTTTATGATGTAAAATTAACATTTAATGCATTAACAGACCTTAATTGATGTAACACATAAAATATCAATTAATTAAAAAAAAATGCATGAAAAGCAGAAGAACCTAGTTTGAATTAACCGAAAAAATATTTAACACAAAAAAGGAAAAAATAAATTAAAATATTTTTTTGTTAGCCACCACCAAGCAATAAAGATTCTGTACAAATTTTTCAATTTAAAAGGATAAGAACAAACAAAAACTATACAAAACCAAAGTAATGATAGATAGAGTCAATTTTACCCAACATTTTTATTAAATTTTCTTTGTATGTAGTTTCAAAATGCACACGAATTTCTCACTACTGAAAATCCAACAGGTGTCAATGCTGATAAAGGATAATAAAAAATAAATAAAACACAAAGGAAAGAGAATATTATACATAATACTATATTTTTATTTATATTAGGTAATATCATAGATTAAGAATACAGAAAGATTTATAGCTTCATATAACATTTTTTCAGCCTTTTTTGATATTTTTATGTGAAGGTGTTAGTAAAACTAAATAAAATTCTTTTCATATATTGATAATTATCACGTGTTTTATTTTGTTTTACTAACACATTCACATAAAAATACCAAAAATAATGTTGTATGAAGCTAACAATCTATGTGTATTCTTAATCTATGGTATTAAATATTAAAATTTCGATTTTAATAAAATGGCCATTTCCACTTGAAACACTTTAATTTATGCCATTTTATGTGTATTTTTTTCCTATAATATATTATATTAATTCTGCTGCATTTTTAACGTTCAAACTTCAATTTAGTAAACAAATGGTTCTAAAAAAATTGTTTTATTTTATGCTTTTTTAAACACTGAAAATACTGTTTCCCCAAGTCCTTAAAATTAATTAAATAGAAAAGTTGGAAAAAATCAATAAATTTGTGGCAATTAAAAAAGTTTTTCAATATTGTTTTATACTAATTAATGTTTTTATATTAAGTATTTTATCAAACTTTTTATTTTTGTTGAAAATGATGTTACTTAGGTATAATATAAAGGAATATATTTAAATGTTAAATAAATTATATACCTCAATAATTATATTTTTTCAATTAATCATAAAAATAAATTACTTAAATATTATTAGTCACTCTCTTTGGCAATTAAATGTTCTTATAAACATCTTTTGGTTGACAAAGTTGAATTAACATTTATATTTTACGAAACCTAGGGTATATTTTCAAATTATAAGATGTAGTGCATTGGGTAGTTATGTTTTTGCTAACGTACTAATACGTTCACCAAAAAACAAACATTTATCAACATGCTTTCAAATTTCAATAAATGGTTTGTTAATGCGTATACAAACTTAAAGTGGACGCACCAGAACGAATGTTTATTTTTCACAACTTTTATTATACAATTTCTGATATTATGCAATGGCAGTTGTTATTTACCATATTTTTGAATGTAAGTTAATTTTTCCGGTGTTAAGCACTTCTGAAATATTTACGAGTATTGTTTGTTCTCAATAGCGAAGTGATTGATTGTGAATTCTGTAATAGTTATCTAAGCCCCAAACTTCGTCGAATTTTGAACATTGTATACCAATTTTTTTATTAATTAAAACTCTTTATTGACGGACTGAAAATTATATAACGCTTATAATTAAAATTTAAACTTTTCAAAATCAATTAAAAGTTGAAAAAAAATTAAGAAATCATATGTCATACGAGAGGGTATGTAAATATAACAACGCAAATCCAATAGCGTAAGATTAAAGATTATATCAATTGTATCTGCAGTACAACCATATCTATTGAATTAAAACTTTGAATTAATTTCTTAATTAATTTTATAGCAAATGCTCTTTTAGATGAGTATAGATATAGAAAGAAAATTAATATGAAAAATATTAATAAATAAATAAAAAGAAGAAGAAGAAAAAAAAGTGTTAATAATTTAAAATTATAGCACCTGGTTTAGAATATTTAATTAATTTTAATAATACAGCGGTTTAATATTCAATAATATCTGGCACGATTTTAATGTTAAGCGTAATATTGTGTTAAATTTACTAAGAAAAAATAAAGAAGAAGATTTTATACGGCCAAAGGGGTTCATTAATTGATTTTGAATAATATATACCTAAATTTATTATTAAATATTAATTTCATTCACGCAAATTAAGCATTATAATAGACTTTTACACTGTATACATATATATTATATATATATATATATATATATATATATATATATATATATATATATATATATATTTATTACGTATACATGTATGTATATAATTTAAAAAAATATTTTTTTTTATAATTTTTTGTCCTTGGAGAATTGTGTTTCGAAAGATCGAGCTTCGTAATTTTATTTCAATATATCTATAATAAAAAAATCGTGTTACAGATAAGAATTTGAAACTTTTGAGACAAATTTTTAGTAATTTTTATATAAGTCGAACTTTTTATTTCAAACTTCTTAATATAAAAAAACTTATTAAATTAATGCAGCCTTGAAAATATCAGTTTCCTAGTAACGTAATATCAAGCTTTAATAAAACATAAAAAAAAAACTTGAATATCATCGTATCATTAGATTTATATTATAAAATTATAATATAAATGTATTTAGTATGCACACAATATGCCTGACTAAATTTTGCAATAACTATCATTGTGAATCAGTTACGAAAACCCGAATTTCTTACTCTAATTTACTTCTTCATATTCGCGTAGGGTACACTTCAATAGACATATAGAAATTAAACATGGAAATATTACGTATGTTTGTTACGTTGTTAAGTATCACATACGCAAACTAGATGTTATTTATAAAAAAAAAAACTAAATTTAATAAATCTTATTAAATTATCTGCCTTTCAACTGTCATCTCATAAGATTTATTATTCCATCATTTATATTCAAAATAAATACACACTTTCAAATTCACATTCAAATACATATAGAGTTACATAAAAAAAATTATATTTTTCAAACATTTATTGAAGAACTATATTTTAATTTTGAAATCTGCCAAATGCCAGTATCATCGTTATATATAATAATAATACACAAAAATAACAAGATTACCAGATACCAGTAAAATAAAAACTAAAATAATACATACAAATATTCAGATTACCAGATACCGGAAAAAGTGAAAGAACAAAAAAAAAAGAAATTTTAAAACAAATTCAGATTTTAACGAATAAAAACCAAAGAAAGATTTTGAAATAAAATTCACCATTCTAGCCAGATTCGGTTAGAATTTATATAATTCTATACATTTTTTGTCATAAGCTTTATTTACAAGAATCACATTTGTCAGAAATTCTGTAAACACTTGTTTTTAATTTTCTAAGAAGAAAAAAGATGGTTTTTGAGCTAATTTTAATCATCTTAAAATTCATTTACTCAAAGACTTACGATATAAAAACGTTTAGTAGAATTGTATATTCTTTATTCTTTACCAATCATAGTTAACATAAACATAAATACTAAGTTAGGTAAAGTATTTTTTTTAACATAAACGCAATTACTAGTCTCTCAAATTTAGGATCAATTATTTTGGGATATTTGGTATTATATTTAACAAACTATAAGATATATACCACACGCGGTAACAACACAAATTATATAAAATATTGTAGAATTTAAATATTCGTGTATATGATACCAAGTACTTATTTATATCTTTTCGCAAATATCATGATGACATAAAATAATATAAATTTAAATAAAAATAACTAAAAATTAGGACAACATGAAATGAAATCAAAGAAATCAAGAAAAAATAGAGTCCAATGTTTTTGTTCTAAGTGGAAAAAAGTGCTTTATTTCACAAAATTCATTTTATCGAAGAAGCAAATAAGGAATTCAGGATGTTGGAAAAAAAAAAACAAAACATTGCCACATAGTTTTTAACTTTTATTTTATGATGTTGAAGATTATATAAAATATTAAAATTTTATCTATTTACAATACATACTTACAGTCATGCTCACACATACGTATGTACAACTTCAAATTTTAATACGAATAAATAATATTTGATTCGAAAAGAAATTTTAGACTTTTCACAATTTCTATTTTAAAATTGTGGAAATTTTTCAGCAATTGATTTTATAATACATAGGTACTTAAAACTCTGCCGTCCCAGAAAAGTATTTGCCACAGAAGAAGCTATTGCACCATTTGAGAAGCAAAATAAGTAGACATAGAAAATAAACTTTTACATTATCTCTTTAAATTGAGGTCAAGTTTTCGAAAAAAAATTTAAACTCAGAATTTATAAATATATTTTTTTAACAAAACCTATTTTAACATATAATTTTTATAGTATCTCTACAATCATTAGCGTAAAAATATATATTACACACAGGAGCCTTGTGATATTTGAATGATTCAGGGATATTTTTGAAGCGAACTAAGCCTAGCTTAAAAAAAAACTCTACTGTACAAGATCAATGTATGATTAGTCAATACGATGGGTTCAATTTTAAATTACTTTTTTTTTACATGGGCATTAATATATAAAAAAAAACCAAAAAATTCCACTTTATTATTATTTTTTTTATTTAGAAAGCAGTTTAATATATATTTTGCTTTTGCTATGTTCACTTTTGAAAATACTATTTTTAGAACGTGAAAAATGTACGTATTTGAAAATAACAAAAAATTAAGTGTGTCAATGGCAATTAGTGACGGCAGACTGCAAACAAATTGTAAGTTTAATTAATTAAAATCTATATATTTCATCGCGAAACTATATAACAACAAATTAATGAAAAAAGAGTACGTATATATAGAACATTTTTCCGCGCTGACATAAAATGATGAAACATAAACCTGATTCTAAACATTTATTATTCAAAATTAAAAAATTAATATATGAGATTTTTTAATATTTATTAGCTATTTGCATTGCTTACAGTTACATAATATGAATAATGGCGATGGTCAGCCTTTTTACTACGTAGATTTACTTGTATTTATTATTGGAATTTACTAACGAATTTATTACATGTTGCAGGAAAATATTGCTGCAACATGTTGCAGGAAAATGTTGCAGAACCATGTTGCAGGAAAATGTTGCAGGAAAATGTTGCAGAAAAAGATTGCAGGAAAATGTTGCAGGGAAATGTTCCAGGAAAATGTTGCAGCAACATGTTGCAGGAAAAAGTTGCAGAAAAATGTTGCAGGAAAATGTTGCAGAAAAATGTTGCAGAACCATGTTGAAAGAAAATGTTGCAGGAAAATATTGCAGGGAAATGTTGCAGGAAAATGTTGCCGCAACATATTGCAGGAAAATGTAACAGACAAATGTTGCAGGAAAATGTTGCAGGGAAATGTTGCAGGAAAATGTTGCAGAAAAATGTTGCAGAACAGAAAAATGTTGCAGAACAGAAAAATGTTGCAGGAAAATTTTGCAGAAAAACGTTGCAGGAAAATGTTGCAAGAAAATGTTGCATGAAAATGTTGCATGGAAATGTTGCAGGAAAATGTTGCAGCAACATGTTGCAGGAAAATGTTGCAGAAAAATGTTGCAGGAAAATGTAGCAGGAAAATGTTGCAGTGAAATGTGGCAGGAAAATGTTGCAGCAACATGTTGCAGGAAAATGTTGCAGCAACATGTTGCAGGAAAATGTTGCAGAAAAATGTTGCAGGAAAATATTGCAGCAAACATACCAAATTTGAATGAAATCGGACGAACTTTTAAAATCCGCCCCAATGGGAGGTCCCTGGGTTGGAGGTTCCTGGGTAGGAGGTCAACAAATTTTTTGTTACGGAATTTGTGTGTAATCAAATCACTTCCTCTTTTTACGTACCAAATTTGAATGAAAGAGGACGAACTTCTGAAGTCCGCCCCCGGGGGAGGTGCCTGGGTAGGAGGCCAGTCAAATTTTAAAATAGCCTACAACGACCCTCGACCTGAGAGAAACACATGGTGTTAGTTTGTAAACGATCGGTTGAGCGGTTCGGAACCTATTCGGAACAGACAAAGAGACAACTTCAGCTTTATATATTAGAATACATAGATATAATAGATTACAATAATGTATCATATTATTACAAACTCTCTGTACCAATTATAAAAAAATTGAAGAAAAACCTCAAAATTTTATTTTCAACTCTGATTTTATTTTTAGATTTCTACACAAAAAAAAAATTTTCTTTTTCCCCAAAGTACTCGCATATAATTATCTTATTGTATAAATATATATATATATATATATATTTATATAATTATAATGCATAATTTTAACTGAAATAACTTGAAGCTAACATCCTTTCTTTTATTATTATTATTATTATTATTATTTTATGTATTTTTATGTAAATATATATGAAAGTGGTCCAAGAGGACAATCTAAATAAGATTATGTTCGAAAATATTTATGAAAATTAGTTATGTCTGTATTTTAAAAGAAAATTTACTTTTACGTACATTGTACCATATGAAGAGATGATCTAAAACATTGAAATGACCCTCTTCTCGCTTTTCATAAATATTAGATATAAGCCTATACCCAATTCAATTTTTAAACATAAACTGTTCTGTATATTTTGAAGTATTTCAACATGTACCAGTACTGTGTCCATGCCGACTGATCTGAACCTATTATTGTATGTAAATAACGTGCGAATAATATTACTGTTAGACGAATAATGTATATAATATGTATAGTTAATAAGTATATTATATAATGTTTTAACTCTTGACTGCGGATAGTGAAATATTTTAAAATCAAATTTTTCCCACATACATTTTCGCAAAATTTTCTTTTGAGCTCAGTTCATTTTTTATAATGAGAAAAATAATGTTATTGAAGTTTTTGTGGTTTTAATTTTATTTCCCAATTTTTTCCCAAAACATAGTACATATTTATGTACAATACAGAATACATATATGTACTATATTTAGGTATAAAAAGAATGAATTCATACATAATGTACATTAATTTGATTTCTTTTGGTTAGGTTTTCTGAGATTTTAAAATTACTTTTGAGGTTTATGTAAGGTTTTTCAATGTTTTTTTTCCTTACATTACACAATAAATTATAAGATATACATACCTACACTCTGGATAGAATTTTTTATGTTATAAAGATCCCTTAATATTTAATTTTCATCTTATATATTTTCGTTTAGTAGTTTAGTACAAAGGTCTAGAAACAGAATTAACTATTTGGAGAGTATAAGAATTTAAAAAATATTTCGTACGATTAAACTATACGATAAGTCGATTTACTTATCCGAAAGTAAATAATTATGCATAGATTTCAAGGAAAATTGATTGCGACATTATTCGGAAAAAATAATTTTTCTTATAAGATAAAAATATATGATGTATAGTATACCTTCCCGATTTTGTTCCAAGTTTTTCCTTTTTCCTTTTAAATCGATGGTTGATGAAAATTATTTTTTGTAATAAATTACATGTCAGAAAATTTCTGCATTTTCATTCTTCATGATAATTGAAACTTTGAAACACATGGTTTATTTAAAAAAAAAAATTCAAAATTAATGATATACATTTTTTATACTTATTTTATCTATGTATTATATGTAGGTATATGAACAAACTTCATTTGGACCCGAAAATCATTAGAAAATTCAACATTTGTATTTGAAATAAATTCTGCAAGACGTAATAACTTTATATACCATCTTTCACATTTTACTTTTTAAGGAGCTTTCATTTGCATTATGTATTTAATTAATTTTTTAAATAAATGTTTTTGATGAATGAATTCAATATTTTATTTCCAGTACAATGATTGCATTTCCTGTTAAAAAAATAATTAAATTTAAACTTCACAATAAGGCCAAATTCGACATGTTAAAAATTAAAATAAATAAATATTGTGATAAGTTCCAAGAAATCCTGTGATCTTGGGATTAACTTAAGTCCTTCTTAAGTTAGGTTAGGTTTACTTTAAGTTTTATTAGTTCATATAAGTTGTTAAATTAAAAGAAAGACTTATAAAACATTGTATATTTACATAATTAAAATAATTGATAACAATGTAATAATAATGTCTTAGTTGTAAAGGATAAATGTATATCTAATCCTACTCTCTATAAATTAAGGAATTTTTTTGTATGAAATATGAAAAAAAAATTAGCGGAGAATTTGAGGAGAGCAATTTTCTAGCTAGTTTTCCATAAACTAAATCGGGCACAAGATAGAAATATAAAAATGAAATTGATAATTTCTATTTACATATACTAAATATATTTAAACAAAAATATAGAATGAAAAAAAATCTAGTTTTTTCAATTTAAACTTCTTGAAATAAAAATGGCCAATATTGAGATAAATCAAATCTTCAAATTATTCTTCCGCAATAAAATTTTCCTAAATTTTCTGTGTTTGTGTATACATTCATATCATGTAATTTGATAAGATATATTTATGTTTATTGCGTATACAAAAGTAAGAGCAAAAAAAATATTTTTCCTTCATTCAAAGGTTTATGTCACAACACAACACATAAAAATTGAACATTAAATAGATATGAACATTATGTAACATAATATTAAAATATACAATAAACATTTGTGTACAACATGCTTTATAACTCAGAGATTAAATAAAACTCATTAGGTAAAATCGTATAATAAATTTTGATATATATAAAGCTCATTTTTATATTTAAAAAAAAGGTTTAAAAACATGGGTCTCATTTTTTTTACGATATCGCTAACTAAAAACTACTGTTATTTATTTTAACATTCACGTCTCCTGATTATCACAAATTCTAATTGTAATTGTTGCTTTTAATGGTTAATAATTTAATTACTAAAAAGGCTCGTTGGTATACGTTAACTATTTTTTCACAATAATTTCTTTTTGCTTTGATATAATGTAAGACCTTAACAAAAAAAATGCTTATGTTAGACCACGGACGGATATTTTTAGCAATGGAAAAATTTAGATTTAAATGTACTATGTAATAAATTTCATACGAAACTTAAAATAAGACTATAATTCTCAAATTTTTAAAGAAAAACTTATCTTATGTCATAAGCAAATGTAGAGCTAGCTATAATATGTATACATACATATTTAAAATATCGGATTATTCAACAAAAAAATAAATTTGTTAGGTATTTATGTTTTTGGAAGTATAATTTTCTTTGAGATTTTGTCAAGGACATTTGGATAATTTGATCTAAAAAAAGCTTTTTTGGAGTTATATCCATCTACATTATGTATGTATTTAAGGTATAAACATACTATGTGCTTAAATATACATAATTTTTAAGGTAAAATATTTTTTTTTTTTTGAAATCATAAAAAAATTCTGATGAATCTAAATTTTCCTTCCAAATAAAAAAAAATACTATAGAAGAGTGAACTGAAAATATTAAATTAAATACATGTACGTAATTACATAATGTAAAAAATGTACCTGTACTCACACAGGTAGAGTAATGAATTAATTTAAGTTTGACATAAATTAAACAAAAATTCTCATGAATTTTCTTTTTGGAAACCTACTTATGTTCATGTATATGTATGTTAGGTTATGTTTATACAAACATCATTATTTTAGTTTTCTTAAAGATATAATATTGTTATAATATAATATAAAGCATGTTAAAAATCAATTTTCATCTGGCTGTAGTGTGCAAAAATTCACAAATAATTGCAACATAAGGGATCAAATCGCTTGTGAGCGAGAACGTGGTATTTGATAACGAAGACTGTACATGGATCACGATCTGCATTCGTTATTATTTGGCATTCGATATTATTTCGTGTTAAAAACTCTGTATATAGTTCACGTATAATATTTTATAATTTATACATTCTTATTTTTCATTGAACAATGTTCATAAATTTTTGATTAATAAAAATTATTAATTACAACATATTACAACATATTCAACATATTAATATATACTGAACCCTAATTAAAATTTAAGACTCAGCAGTCACTGACTATATAAAAAATTAATATTTATCACAACTAAAATTAAAGTTTAAAATTTGCAAAATCATTTAAATTTAACATATGTTTAATAAAGTTTTTAATTTTTGTAATTACAAAATCTATAACCATAAAATTTTCTGCCAAGAGTGTATTTGAATGATGTAAAAGTTTTGTTATAATTTTTTTTAAACTACATGTCGATGGCAATAATACATGAGAGCTTAAAGGTAAATTTTTCAAAATATATAATTTTCCATTTACAGTATTTTAATTATCGTTCTCTAATCATATACCAATTTTTATTGAAACCCACTTTCAGCTCTCCTCCCTTCTCTTGCTTGAGCACAATTGGGGGCTAAACATTTTTTTTAAGTTCCTTCAATCTCAATCTACTTAAATATCTATTCTCATGAAAATTCATTTTCTAATATCAAAATGTTTCCAGGAGCCTCTCATCGACATCTATCTATGCACAAACAATATTTCATTAAAATCAATAAAAACTTTTAGAAAAATTTCAAATTTCCCAAAAATTTTGTATGCATATTATTAAGACACTTGATCGTTTGAAAGCCTCGAATTTCCGTACTCATTCTTTCGCTTGCCTGAAAATGAAAAAGATATTTTGGCATTCATACAAACGAAATCGGTAGGGTAGTTTAAGAGTTATGAATATTTTAGTGCGCGGCAGACGTTTTAATGGAAAACGGTCTAAATACAATTCAAAAATTTAAATTAACTCCATATATATAATATAAAATATTTTTGCGCTTCCTGAAAAATGGAGTTACGCTCTAATGAAATTTTGCTATCGATATCAAATCTCTATATTTTGTATGCCCTTCCCCCCACAATTCCTTTATAAAAGGACATAATTTCCCTTCCCATCATTATATATAAATGTAATGAGTTGCCAAGATTAAAAGGAAATGGGAAAATCAATAACTTTACCATTAACTTTTTTTTTTGGATAACCTCACTCCGGATTCCTTTATAGCATATTTAACATCCCAAATCTAATGTAATATACTCATACGTATATATGTACATAAGATATTTTATATTTTAGAATTGATTTGTTGTAAATGAATAACATTAACATAAAAATTGAAATAGTTATATGTACATTAATCCGTAATATTATTTGACATATGATAAGATAATCAAAAATATACACATATGAACAAGCATAATGGATATGAAACATATAAGTATTTAACATAATTTATTATTGAACTGTGCTATTCTACGTACTTACATACGATAGATATATCATCTCTTTATTATTATCATAGAATCATAGAAAATAAAGTATTTTCACAAACAAAAATTTTACTTTAAAAATCCATTTTCACTATCCAGCTTACCAAACAGCTAATCCAACATGACCCACTAAATTCAATTAAAACAGTAATGAGTTATTGTGCTCCATTCAAATAGAACTTTTGGTATAGATGATAAAATAAGTCCATTCGAAACATTTTTAACAGTTGGTCATTTTGACAAATACCTAAAATTGAACCTCTTTCAACATCAATATGTACCAAAATAATATTGAAAATTATATTTTCAGTAATTATAAAAATATTCATTTCTATTCCTTATTTTAGTAGAATGCATCGAAAGAATTCGTAAATTAAAATCTATCTAAACTATTATTAACTTTTTTTATAAGTAATAATACAAAAATCGTATCTATATAATTTCTCGTTATTGTATCCGATTGGGAAACACATATGTGGAAATGTTACCATCATAACTTATAATTATTATAATCTTAAACTAATACAGTAGTAAATGTGTGAAGGATCGTAAAGTATTATCTAATAAATATAAACAAAAATGTTCTTTTTTTAATTTTTTGACCTATATGCCAAATTAAAATAAATATTGTGGTACAGAAACTTAGTTTGGAAAAATAAGCGGCAGTCAATAATCATTTTATTTTTCATATTTAAAATTTACTAGGCATATGAGTCTTTTTCTTTTTGTTTTAATTTATTTTTAATTGAGGCAGGAATCAGAAATCGTATCAAAGTTCCCACAAATGACCGCATTCGAAGATCCGACAAATGTCAGGAGAATTAGCTAGAGATGTTGACATTTTCGCAGAAAGTGAACTTGTTATATAAAGCGTTCTTGATCGTCTGCAGCAAGAAATAAGTAGAATTGACCAGGTAATCTTAACTAGTACAAAATAAATAAAATAAAAATAAGTTAAACATTAATTGAATTGACTTTTTTATATAAAAACTTAAAATCTATTAAATCAAAAATATGGTAAAGTCGATAATTTTTTTTTTCTTTCCATCCTAATTCGCATTATGCACATATAATAGAAATATTTAATTTATATAATTCTTTGTAAAATAAGAATCTTTATACATATACTTTAGCGTTTTTAATTGCAAGATGGGCGGACAAACAGGAAGTATTTTCATTGAGGAAATGGATTGCGGCTCATTTAGGTGGCAATTATCCAAGCTTTTAAAGCTTATTCCGAGTTACATTACAAAATACATATGTATATAATATGATTGTCCATTATATACAAAAATATATAACACAACATAATTAATAATGCATATATATTACATACGTATATATTATATTTATGTATTTAATGTAAAAAAAATAATAATTAATGAAGAAAATTTTCAAGAGAATATTGAACCCAGCATGTTATAAAAACTAAATTTGATGATTTTATTTTAATTCGACTATATAGAGATTACATGTATATACTTAGTACATAATAATTAATGATCCAAACCTTAATTTTAATGTTATTCTAAAATAATTACTTGAAATTTTCCCTGAACAAAATAAATTTAATTTTTTTTATTTGTATAGCAGTGGATAAACAAAAGAAAAACTTTTAGATTTTAAATGAAACATATTGGTTCTGTGAAAATTCACTAATTCCATTTTGTGATAAATTCAATTATATATCGTTAAAGAGTACTTATTCTTAACTTAATAATTTAATTTGGAAAAAATTCCGGCACTAAGTTTTAGGGTCCAAAAATTATTGACGTGGAAAATTAATTATCCATTTTTAAAAAAAAAAAATGTTCGATGTATTAAATTTTATATATTATATATTATATTTATCTGAAAAGCAAATTTTAAAGTTTATTGCGTTTTAACACAACAGCAACTTACCAAAAAAATTACTATAATACTTTATTCAGCAGGTATAAAATGGCAAAATTAAATAATGAATATTTAAGCACTGGCTATGATTCTGGTCAAGAAAATGACAAAATTGATTGACTAAAAATTTCAAGAAAGGCTAAACACAAAGAAAACCTGAAACACATGTATGGCAAGAATTTGTTACAAATATCTAGACGACTGAGGAAATTTTTGTGGATGTCGTAAAACACATTTACTCACAAACTAGATGCTCAAATAATTTGCTAGGTCTTTTGATAATGAATAACCACATTTCCATAGCAGACAAACATGGTATTGTATTTCTTACATTACCTCCTCATTGGTCGCATCGAATGCAACCGTTAGATATAGCAATGTTAGGGCCATTTAATGCATTTTTGAAAACAATGTTGAACGAATTTTTAATCTCTTACACAGGGAACATTATATAAATACAGAGGCGCGTTATGACATTATGGTGCCCTAGGCAATTAAAATTTTTCTACATCAAAATTTACATGAATTAATAAACAATTTTAATATAATAAGGAATGCTTTCTTTAATTCATATACATATATTTCTTTATTGATTTATGTAACCAAATTATAAATAATGAATAGAAAAAGAATTGAAAAAAATTAAAATAAAATAATTAAATAATTAAAAATGAATAAAAAAATTCAATTATACACTTAGAGCTGGAGTGGCCCACCAAGCTAGCGGAGTTTCCCGATGGGCAGTGCCAAAATCCGTTGTCTGAAATTTGAATGTTTCTTTTAACCCAGCCTATTAACTTTTTTTAACCGTAGAAAATTTTTCTATATAAATAAAAATTTTGATTTCCCGGTCCTAAATTATTCCCAGTCACAACGATACTTTTCTCACTTTATGCTCCACAAATTCATCAATAAATCAACAAAATTAATTTTTCTTGTGCTCCCTTTCAATACATACTAAAATTTGAATATACAAAATAATCTTATGTGACTTGTCACAATCTAAGATTTTTCTGTTTTAAAAGAGTTAAAGGTAGCAGACAACTGAAAATTAGTTTAAAGTATTACATGTAAAAAATTATTTAGTATTTTGGTGCCCCCCAAATCATGGTGCCCTAGGCAATTGCCTACTTTGCCTACGGTGTAACGCGCCGCTGTATAAATATCTGATCTATCATGCTTACCAAAGTTTGCATATGAAAAAGCATTTACAATTCAAAATATCCAATCATCATTTGAAAAAGCTGGTATTTGACCAATTAATTCCGGAATTTTTTTGATGACAATCTTTACTCATCAATGTTACTGATCGTGAAATTTTAGAAAAAAATATAGTTTCCGAAAGCTTGCCATCATCATTGACTTCAAATCAGGGATCGTATTTAAGAGTTATATTAATTTTTGAAAATATAAATATAAATATTTATATTTATTTTCTAAAAATAAAAATATATATTTATTTATATATTTATTTTTATATTTTTAAAATAAATATCACCAGAAAAATCTGTAAGAATTAACAGAACTGTAATACAAAACAATATTAAAAATTGTTTCAACCACCTTGGTGTCAATATTGAGGACAGGAATAGTTAACATATTAAAATTAAAAACCGCATTTAACTTTTTATTTCTAAAAATATAAAAATTAATATAAAACAAAATAAATATATATTTATTTTTCATAAATATTAATTTAAAATTATTCTCTTGAAATAATAATTTCGAATTTTTATTTTTGTTCTTAATTTAATTTTTTATTTTCTTTTTTTTTAGCCGAAATAAATAATAAATAAATAAATAAATGTTTATATATATTTTTTATGTAATTTTTATATAAAAGCGACTGAAAAGTGTCATATATATAAAAAATAGTTTCGTAGCCCCATACAGATTTACAAACCCATGCACAAGTTTTTAATAGCTATGAAAATGAAAACGGTTGTAAGTTTTAAAAAGAGAAATACGGGCGCAGAATTGTATAAAATTATTAGTGTTTTAGGTGAACATTACTCGTATATACATATCAAGAAATTTGAATTGTTTTTTTTTTGTACTTATTGCATATCCATATTAGAAATTAAAAAGTTTGGATATTAAATCAGCTGTTCTGTTTGTTTTTAAATTTTAAATGTAAAAAAATTTCTATGGATTTATTGAATTTTAAAAATTTAATTCTACAATCATTATTGGATTAAATTTAATCAAATAAAAAAATTTGGTGCCGGAACCAAAACTAAGTTCAATATTTGTTACCAAAATATGAATTACGATCTTAAATTTTATTTTTGACTTCGACAAAACAAAAGGTTTCATTTTGTTGATAATAAAGCAACAGATTTCAGTTTTTCTGTTTGAATCTGCTAAAAATATTTATTTTTAACATTAGAAAATAAATATTTATTTAAAGTTTTATAGGTATTTATTTCAAAAAATAAGTATATATTTTTATAAATATCCGAAAATAAGAGTTATTTTATTTTTCAAATAATAAATATATAGATATTACGATCCCTGCTTCAAATACACATTATCATCCATAATAAAAATATATCTATAATTTTTCTGTTATTTCCGAAAAAAATATTTTAAAACATCGCCTAAAAGTATGCAAGTTAAAAATTCACTAAGTAATAAGAGTTATTTTATAATTCTTGTCTTCACAAGTTAGTAAGAAATTTAAATTGATATTGATTTATGGAAATTTAGCTCGCTATCTAACTTATATGAAGATTATTGTCAAGTGTTCTTCATTAACAGGCTGATCATCAAAAAATCACCGATTTATCGCCGAAGCTCATAAAATCTCATATAAAACCTAATCGTCGCATATTTGTTTTAACATTTTATGTATTTATGCAAAATGAGAACACTAAAAAACATAGTTGTACTTGTACCATTGCATTTGGAAATAAATAGGAGGAACAATTATGTAGCATTATGGATTAAATTAGTTTTGGTAATGAATTTTCATGTTTTTTTTACCTGGAAATACGTGGAAATAAAATCAATTCTACAAAATTTTGTTAAAAAAAAAAGAAAAGAGAAACAAATATTAAAATAAAAAAAAGTTAATGTGAGATAACATTATAAAATTTTCATTCTATTTAATTTTTTTCTTTTATTATTATTTTATTTCTCAGTAATAAATAAAAATTCTATCTAGCGAAACAATTTAATTGAGGTGCGCACTCATCATCAAGTTGTTGTTTTGAATACATTTTAACTTATTTTTCACGCGCGGTAAAGAAATTATGACGTAATAAAAACTTAAAATTTGGCAAAAAAAAAAAGAACTTGTATCTTTTTTTTATTATCAAAAAATAAAATACTTACTAAAAAAAATCTACAATAATAATTAATTTAATTTTCTTATTAAATTTTAGTCGAAAAAATATTTAAAAATTAAGAACTGTTTTTATTTAATTTATATTTATAAACAATATTTTTGGTTAATTAAAAGGTGTTATTAAAAGAAAGCACAAAAGTGATGAAATAATCGAGTGTAAGTAAATAGCGCTACATTCACTGCCCATAATTTTCAGAACATTGGCAATTCAAGGTACGATAGGGAAACAGAGAAAAAGGATTATAAATAATCATGGAAAATTTAACATTAGTTATACAGACTGCCAGATTTTTTATTTGCAACACTCACATTTTTCATAATTTTTGTCCAAAAATTTGTACAATTTTTTTAACTTTTATATAGTTACTAATCGTCTATATTAAAAATTACAAAAATTAATCAAAATTATAATATTAATACAAAAATATAAATAAATGTGTTTGTGTAATAAAAAATAAATTTAATTTAAAAAATATATATATATATATATATATAAAAAATATGAATATATTTAAGTTAAATTACCAAAAAAAAAAAGGCTTTAGTCGAATTTAAAAATAGTAATATTCCCAATGATTAATAAAATTGAAGTAAAAAATCAAAATTTTACATTATGATTTAAGATACCAGAAAGAATTTCATCGAATTAGTATTTTTTCACATTAACACTGTAGTTATCTTCTTATATCATTTAAAGACTCGGGTTTAAATAAGGTTCCACAAATATAGTAAAATAACCATAAAGTACTTATTTATTCGAATCCAACTAAAGTTTATATAATGTGATTATTATTTTTAATAAATATGTCTTTGCTAAAATTAATTTCGTTATACCGTATGTGCACTTGAATTTTAAAACAAACTTTTGCTCAGAACTAACATGAGAACCAACCTTGAAACTGGTTTTTCTCATACAAAGAAATAACTAAAACCTTTGTGGCTTTAAAGGCTAGTTTGCAGACAAAAAAGCCAGATTTCAGAAAAAAAAGCTTGTTGGCAGTAGAAAAAAAACAAATTGCAAAAAATAGCAGACAGAAAACTTGCTAGCATTTTTGTTTTGTTTTTGGGATTTTTTCGAATTTTCAGGTGTTCGTGGTTGGAACTTGGAATTGTTGTTTTTTATGTAAAAAAAAAAATTAAAAAGTAAAAAAAATACAAATTTGTACGGATTTTGAAAAGACGACTTTACAACTAGAGTAGAATTAAATTTTAAATTTAAGTGCAGATAACCTATAAGCTTTACTTTTTTTTGTATACGAAAAATTTTTTAAAAGAATTTTTTAAGCTCAAATAAAATTAGTTGATCGATAATAGCGGCAGAAAATACTTAAAATTTTTACTTTTCGCGCTCTTAATTAATTTAAATATTTTTTTTTATACATGAAAAAAAAAATTATTCTGAATACTCTCGATTTTATATATTGTGAGTGTTTGTTTTGTGTAGAATAAAAAAGATACTCTTGTTAGCTGCTGATCTTGTAATATTTTTGTTGAAAAAAAAAAATAATAATTGAAAATTTTTATAGTTAATAATAATGTATGTTATATACCTATAATTATAACATTAAAAAAAAATTTTTTTGTACCTGTAATAAATATAAATTATTTAATCTTATCTTTATTATCAATAAAGTGCAAAATAATGCGATAAGCAGGTTTTATTGAAAATATTTTAATTCGTAAGTTTTTTTTCTTTAGTCGGTCAATAAATGTTTTTTTTTGTATAGAAAGAAAGTTGGCGCCAAAAATCGAAATTTTATTTTTGACAAATAAAAACCGTAGAGACAAATTATATTAGTCATACTAATTTTTTTTTTCGGTGCAGTGCATTTTTATTAAGTAATCAATCAAATAAAAACATTATTTCAATTAGTTTATATGTAATGCATACGATTGATTTTACGGACTAGAAAATAGGCAGGCAGACCAAAAGAGACATTAAGTTAGGAAAAAAGAAGAGAAAAAAGCTTGTACAAATGCTTATAAAATAATCTCAAAAACTGATAAATGTGCCCATATTCTGAAGAATAATATAATATAGGCCCCTCCGGCAAGATACAAAATTTTTCAGCACTTCACTATTTATATAATATCTCATACAAAATAATTTCATTGATATTTTTGATAAGTATAAGTGCCAAAAGTGAACTAAGTACTGTCGCTTGTATTTCTAAATAATTGTTTACTCATAGGCACACTTTGTCTACTGATGTCTCGGTTATTTACTTGTTAGTTATTTGTTCGCATTTTTTACCTGTAACGACTTGCGGTATATTAAAACACTTGAGAAATCTTAGATTTTGAACAGAGATTTACATTTTTATTTATATTGATTACAACTAATCACTAAAGCTTATCAGTAGGTGAGTCAAGCCCGAAATGTTTCTAAATATATGTTTATTTTAGTTTGTTTTATTAAATTCGTATAAATTTTAAAGCTAATTATTTTATATACATAAACATAGAACATACAAAAACCTTAACCTCATCCGAATGAAAAACTATGTATATTCAGCCCCGAAAGGCGTTTTCTTGTACTTATTTATAATCATAAACATATATCACATAATAACGTTTTATCTAACGTTTTATCTAACGTTATATATGCTGTATATGTATATGATTATGAATATGTACAAGAAAACGATGTTTGTGGCTGTATATACATAGTGGACAATAATTATACAACAAATCATCAAAAATCAACAACTTGTTGCCAAATTGTTTTTATTCAAAGTTCAACTGGTTTTTTTATCGCTTTCAAAAATATTTGCAACAATAGTTTTTTTTTTTGTTGAGACTAATTAAACAATTCAAATTAGATATTTTTTTCTTTAATTTATGTAAAGGCTTGTATTTCATTAAACTTTTTATTCTAAATTTAAAAAAAGGTTGTGTAACTCTAACATTATAGACTTATAGTAATGTATTGTTGAATTGTACACAAGTGTGATGAATTTGACATCCAACTTAATCCTTTAATGACAAAAAAATATTTCAAACTCTGTCTCCATTTTGTTACAAAAAATTCCTCTTTCCTTTTAGAATTAAAAATAAATTGCATTCCGATTAATATTTTCTTTTACAAAAAAACTTTCACTATTTATTAATATAAGATTATCTGATTCATCATTTATTTTTATAACCTTGGGCATAATTAGTGTCTTGAAAAAATATAAATTAAATGTCGCTAAAATTTATCCGGGGAAAAACAAAATATGCAGACAGGGGATTTACAATGTGAAGATATGTCGAAATATTAATAAAAATGGCATTCAATAAATTCAGATTTTATAATCAAATATCTACCCAATAAATAAAAAATTAATTTAATTTTTTTAGGTATATAAATTTAAAAAAAATATCCATTAAGGTAATTGTGCGTGCAAATGCATTAAATATTAATTTTAAAGAGTTTAATGCTCTTTGAAAACAAAAAAAAATTACGAACATAAAAGTAAAAATCCATTCGAGTGAGTCATTTGAAGAGAATGAAGGGAATCAAACCTTTGTGCTTTTTTTTATAAGATCGACACGACGCATTACATAAGCAGGCACGACCGACCGCGACATCGCAATTACAGAATTTATATTCATTTTAAATGGTTTTTATAACTTTTTTTATACTTTTTTATTTTATTTTTTTTAATTTTATTGGTGTAACAAACATTCTTCTGTTGCTAACTATTTTGAAATCATATAAATATTAAAATTACAAATAGCTTCACCATTTAATATCATGTATGTAAACATATTATATTGTATGACAAATTACGATTTATACCAATATTAAAGTTCCATTTTAGAGCTGCAGCGGGAAATGTGGGGCAAAATTTAAAACAAAAACAATTAGAGATAATATGATTTTGTTATTATTATTATTATAATGATAATAATAATATGTAAGTTTTAAGATTTAAACCAATATTTCGTAACGATGACTCAGGAATTATAAGAATTTTAATTATCAAAAAAAAATTATGTCAGTAAACAGGAAAGTTAAAACTTATTTTAATTTGGCAATAAATGTACATTTCAAAGTACACTTTTATATAAATTTATTCAGCTCTATGAACAAACTGTAGACTTATCTATTAAATTATTATCTTCATATTACTCATCGCTTAAAGATGTTAAACATATGCATGTCCCTTGCTATCGATTTCCGTTCAATTATAATAAAATAATATAAAATAATTCTTTTTAATTTTTTTATTTTTTAAATGATACAAAAAAAGGTATAAATTTATTAATAAATTGTTATTATTGTTTATATATGATTAAACCGGAAAACAACATTGATTTTTGAGGAAAATTGATATAATATAAACAAAACTGAAAAAAAAGAAACAAAAAATTAAAAAACAACAAAAATCGCATAATTTAATCAATAAAATCAAAATGTGTATAACTATCTTTACATGTATTTATTTACGAGAAAATAATAATTGTAAAGAAACATATTATTGAAAATTAGTCAAAGAAACGAGTAAGTGGCGCCCTTAAAATTTATATCAAATTTCTTTGAAAACCGTGAATTTCAGCATAAAATTGCAATAAAAAAAAAGTATTTAATGTGTCTACTAATATAATTTTATTAATAATAATATAAATAATAATTATACTTATAACTCTTTAATTATCTTTTCTAAATTGAATAAACACAAAAAAAAAATTTTTTTCAATATTTTTTGTGGTTTTTGATATTGATTATTTTAAATCGAACAAAAATATAATAATTATATTAATAAAAATTTTTTATCTAATCTTTTATGTACAAAAAACATTTTTTGCATAGTTAACATGTTATAAATAATTGTTGTCCGCTGCTATTGGGATTAAATATCAAACATAAAATTACTGAGTAATGAAATCGTAATAAACTTGTCATTATTGATTTTATGACACGCTTTTTTTGAATTCGTTTTTAAATTCCTTAACTGTATATTAGTACATATTAGTTAAACATTAAATATGTATAGAATAATACTACTTATAATACGTCATTGTATTATGAACATAATGCTGTATAAGTAAAAAATGAGTAATGTGTTGGGTATATAATCTTGGAACATCAAATTCAATTTCTTGGTGTATACAAAATCGCAGAAGTACGAAATCCGGGATTCAAATTTATTGATTTAAGCTATTTGTTCTCATCGTATGTTTATAAAAAAAATTTTCGGATTATTTCGCAGGGGTTTGAGAAAATAAGCCTATAGGAATAAATTTGCTGGTTTCTCACTTTCGGTAATTTAGGTTCTGGTTTTATAAAACACCAATCCCGTCCCAAATAATGTTAAAATTTAGAATTTTTTTTTTCAATTTCTTATACACATATGACATATTACAATTTACAAGAAAATATTAAAAATTAATTTAATACTGTATTCGAAGTTTTTATTTGATACAGTTATGTTGAACACAACTCTCCTTGATTTATAATTTTCTCGATTTTTCGCGGTTTTCGGGGGTAAGTCGCGATCGGATATTTAATAACACTTCTACTAATGGTGATCTTTTCAACGCAAAAAAGCATCGAATTTGGTTCAGAAACAAAGCAGTAATCGGTAACTAAAGAAATATATGAAAATTTCTTCACGTATTAATATATAGATAACTTTTGTATATAAAAAACCAAATTTTAAAGTGCTTTAATTTATACATTCAACTGACATCATACAAAATTATTTTAATTACATCTAATCCACAGCCAGTCGACCTAAAAATTTAAGTTTTTTTTTCTGTGTGGGAATTTAATTTATTCGCACTCCGTATTATGTAAATTATTCTATACTAGACGTATTATGTACATGATAATATGTATACAAAATATGTGTAAATTACATAACGATGAAAAAAAAAATTTATGTTCTTAAAAACTTGTTTGGATAAGATTATTGCATGAGAAAATATCATAATTTTGATTAGAGAAGGGACTCTATCTAGTGTACATTACAGTAATGGCTTGAAAAGAAACAGATTTACAATTAGTATATTTCTTATTAAAAACACTATACAGAAATAATACCTAATAGATGAAAATAATATTATTTTAATTTATATTATAGTTTATTTATTTATTTTTTTTAATATAAATACAATCCGTAAGCAGTGAAAAACATTATTTTAAAAAAATTAAAAACATTATTAATTATTATTATAAAAAATATATTATTATAAAAAATATTTTCTTATAATTAAGTTATTCTTATTAATACAATATAATCCTTCCCACGAAAAAGCTAATATGAAAAGTTTCTTATTGTTTCAAGCCAGCTTACGTTTTTAAATTTGTTTTACAAATATAATTATTAATTATTAGATAAATAAATTATCTATTATCATTTATAAACTTGTAAAAAATAACTAAAAAATAAATATTGTACTTTGGTAGTTACCCAAAGTAAATCAGAAATGATAAAATAGGTCGAATTTTGAATTGCATGTTTAAAATTTAAATTAAAAATTGTATGTACTACTGGACGTTTCAATTTTTAAGTAAATTATAAAGCATTCAAAAATATGTTTAATAAATCTTTGAGATTTTTGTGGTTGGTAATACATTTAGAAAAACAAAAATTTTAGCAGCATTCTCATATTTCAATACGTCTTAACTATCATGTAGGTAGTTTTACCTACCATTATCTAATCTTAATATACAATGAATGAAAGCGATCTTTGAATACATGTGTGTCTGACTTTAATAATCGCATGCTAAAATTATTGAATACGAAATTTCGACCACGAAATTTTTAAGTGTGGACAGCAATTTTGAATACGAAATTTCGCCCACAAATCAGGGTTATTTATTATTGTGCGAGTGTTCAATTTATATTTACTTGTGACAAGCCAAATGTGCACATTGGCTTTGATTGTAATCTGAGTATTTTTTGTCACTTACCAAAAAAAAATTCAATCAGCATTCTGATTATTTTTGATAATCTTTTTATCATGATTATTTGATGATTATTTTTTTTTATACAAAATTTCACACATTCATTGAAAAATAATCATCATAATGATTATTTTTTCAGTACGTCTCGCACTCTCGAGTTAAATTAGTGAGCTTTTTCCTTTTCTAGCTCCGTGATCACACTCAATAACGATCATGGGGTTATAAAACTAGTTTTTCTTTTTATATTAATAATAATTAATATCTTTATTATAGTTATATAAATTTGATTTATATTAATGAATATTAATTTTTTTTTTTAATTTATTAAAATTCAAAAATTTTATAGTTGTTGATTTCATTTATAATTTTTTACACATTTTTATACTCAAGAATAGACAATTGAATATTTATTGTAAATTCCCTTATTATATTTATATATTCCTAATTTTAACTACTTAATATTAATTTTAATTTATACTTACCTATATTTAAAACTTTCTTCTATTAATAAAATTGTTTGAATAAAAAAATGTTTGAAAGCCTTTCTAAATGTTGGGAAATTGAAAGCCTTCCTAAATTTTGGAAGATTAAAACCACCGAAATAAATAGTTTATCGGAGGGCTCAAGACTTTTTTTCAAATAAAATGTAATTATTACTAATACTCAATACCAAAGAATTTAAATTTTTACAGCTCTGAGGGACTTAACTTAATGTATGTTTAGTTAATGATTTAATTTAATGCAAAAAAAAATTTTTTCTTGATTATTTTTAGAGCGAATTAAGCAATCAATAAAAGCGTGCATCAGAAATGTAAATTTAATAAATTTACTACTTTTTGTGACCCTGAAATTAAGCGCAAATACTTAAAGAAGATAAAATAATAGTTGATAAAATATTTTGCAAACTCTCCACTAAAAAAAAAATTATTTAATATTTTTTTTTGAAAGATGCTAAGAGTTCATCCAAAGAGGTTATCACCAATAATTTTTTTACTTATAATAAATTATTCGAAATTATCATACTGCCAAAATGATACAGTAACATTAAAAAATAGTCTAAGTAACGATAATTCAAAATTTGAATCCAATAAACTTCCTGTGGAAGATAATTTAATTACTGCTGATAGTGCACCAACTAATACAAAACAGTTAAATTTTTTGCCAAATGCAAGTACAAATATTATAACAGCTGAATCACAACAAAATAAAATAACAAATAGTCCAACAATAAATGTGACAAATAGTACTTCTCAGGTTGATGAAACAAATTGTTCAAAATTTAATAGAAAGAAATTGGAAGATCAACCTATTCAAACCTCAGAATCGAGATTGAAAAAATGTTGTCCCAAGGGTGAAAGCTTATACGATGTCCAAGGAAGTAAAGTAAGAGTCTGTGATACTGAACGTCTTCCATTTAGAGTGAATTTGATTAGTGCCGCTATATACGATAATTGCATCGAAGATTTAGAAGAGACTATAAACTTAGAAATAGAAGCTGGTAATCCGTGCAATGTGTAAGTAAAATGACAGAATTTTGTATCATAATTTTATTCGAGTGAAAACGAATTCATAAAGTATTTAATTATTTTATTGAATTTCACCAAAGTATAATTCGAGCATAGGATTTTAGTTGAAACGTAATTCATAACAACCTCACAGAACCAATATTATAATTAGACCTTTTTCAAAAACGGTAATACTTCAGTTGTCGGATCCTAAATATTGAAATACTAAAAGTATTCAACATTAAGACTTTGGGTAACTGGATAAAAAAAAACTAAAATCAGCATTAGAATTCTATGAAATATGATAGAAAGAAATTTGAAAGTTTTTCCTTTCTTTATATTTTTAATGTTAAAATTTAAAATATGCTATTTACATTTTAGTTCTTACGTGTACAGCAAATCATCTGGAGATTTAATATTTGTGCTTCAAGATGGAAGCCTACTTTTGATGGATGAAAATTCAAATAATTCGTATGAGATAGTTCATGATTATTGTTTAGATGTTGATAATGAAACGGGCCAATTGACAGCCATAGTTTGCATATCATCATTTGATTCACATATATCTCCAAATCAAGTTATTCTATTTGCTTCGTTTATGGGACTTTCTATACCATGCTTATTGATTGTAGCTTATTTACATTTTAAAATAAAAGAATTAAGAACAGTACATGGTTTATCGTTAGGTGTTTTATCAATTTGTTTAGCAATTGGCTTCTTATTACATATTTATGCTCAAATTAAGCATAATTCAAAATCTAAAATTGGTTATGCTGTTCAATTTTTCATGTTATCTTATTTCCATTGGATGGTGATGTTGTGTTTAAATGTGTGTGTAACTGTTTGGTATTTTCTACCACGATTTGTTACAATTACCAGATTAATACGTTACAGTCGTTTTGCTTTTTATGCTTTTGTAGCATTCACAATACCATTTATTTTGGTGATGATTACTTTAAAAAAAGGATTACCTGGAATGCCTTCGTATTTTTATCAAGGATGGAGTGAATGTAAGTTGATAATAAATAAATAAAATTAATTGAAAAAAATATTATAAAACATTTTATATATAGATATTTTTTTTAGCTGTTCAAGAATCCCAAAGATATTTTATAACACCAGTATCTTTTTGTATTGGAACTTCGTTTATTCTTTTAATAGTATCATATTTCGGATTTCGTCAGATAGATGCGATAGTTGAAACAAGAAAGCATGTAACATATCAAGCAATTTTACAAAACGGATTAGAAGATGTTAACACAATTTCATCCATAGATCGAGAATTTTTACTTGAAACAAGAAAAGAGTAAGGTTTTCAATACAGTATTCTTCAAAAATGATATATAAACAAAAATGATGTAGCAGAAATAATTTAAATTTCTTTTATATTACAAAAAGTTTTTATTTGAACATCAAAATTTCCCTCTTATTATAAATTATTTTATTTCATTTCTTATAAACAATCAATTTCGGTTTAACCCTCGAAGAAGCTTCAAATGAAAAAAGTAAAATGTGTTCTATTATAAAAATTATAGCATTTTTATTTTTGAATTCTATTACTTAAGAAAACATACATTATAATCAAAACAGTATTTCTGATTTCTATTTTTTTTTTCAGCGCACAATGTATTGTTATTTTGGGTTTAATAATTTCAATTACATGGATTTTGGAAGTTATTACATTTTATTCGCCTGGGGAAAGTGATTATTTAGCATTTATGGAAATTATGAATGGATTGCAGGGCGTATTTATTTTAATGATTTTTATTGTGGGACGAGATCGAAGAAATGTTATTTGGAGATGGTGGCATGATCGAGGATCACATGTAGTTACTCCTGTTATTGTGCCGAAAAGAATGTCTTCCAATCCTTCTGAAGCTACTGAAGAAATGACAAATCTTAATAATTTATAAAATTTAACCCTAAGTAATATACGTAGTTAGCCACTCAATTATTTATAATTTTTATTCTACAATATTCTATTCAAGATGATAATATTTATATATTTCAAAAAATAACAGTGATGTTTGTTGAGAAAACTTAATAGTTTGAAAATAAATTGCGAAGATTTATTAAAAAAAAATAACGTTTAATTTTTTTTAAATGTTGGGCTCGCAGCGACAAAAAAATAGACATAACATTTGTGTTGACTTACATGATTTCTTGTTTGTCATAAAGTTACAATTTTTAATAAATATTTTTAAAAATTAAATTAACTGAGACAACAAAAAGCAGAAGAATGTATATTTAATATTTGAGATATTGAATTTTTTATAAGAATTAGAATTTTTACAATTTTGGCAATTGTTGCTGAACATAATGGCATTATGACATTATTTAATATATTAAATTTAAATTCTTTTCAATTTTATTCTTAAAATTTTTATAGGAGTAATAAAAATAATTTTTTTTAAGCAAACAATTTTTTATTACATTTTTTGTTGTCTTTTTACAATTTTATACTTCAAGCACCTTTAATTTTAATTTACATCAAAATAAATATATTTTACAATTTATTATCAAAGTTTTATCTTAATAAATACTTTTTTCCAAAACTACTTGGTTGATTCAAGAAAAAATTTTCTTTCATTATTTAATAATTATTATTTTTATTTATAATAATTATTCGTTTATGTCTATTTCATCAAAATATTTAATTTAAAATGTATTTTCTTTTAAGAAAAAAATTAAAAGCAGCCAAGAACGTTCTAATGAAAAAACACTTTAAATTTATTTTAATTAAAAATATTATTTACAAAAAAAAAATAATAATAATAATTTAAATTATTTACATGTTTAGATAGAGATCCTCAGGAAAGTTTATGATAAGTTCAAGTAAATTAATAATTAGTTAAGTCAAATAGTTAATTATTACATTGGAATTCAATATTTTACGTAGTCTGAACTAAAAAAAAATAAGTTTTAAAAAATTAAATAAATATCACGAAATAAAATTAATTAATGTATATTATACCTTTTATAGGAAATATATTTGTATAATATTTACAAAAACAAAAAAAATCCGCGTTATTATTAAGGACACTTTTAACAATTTTATAAATAATAAAATAAACTTTAATTACATTTTTGAAACAAAATTAACTAAAATATTCCGAATACAAAGTATGTAGGTATATTGTATTATTTATTTTGCTCATATTTTAATAAGGCGTTACTTAAAAAGTAGTAGTTTTAAGTACATATATACTTCAAATTAACAAAAACTAACAAACGTTATTTAAAAAAAAAGGGGATATAATAAAGGAGGAATTACATGAATATTATTTCATTGATTGTTTCAACCAAAATTCTTGATAATCTAGTCTTTATTATTTCATGTTTAATACACACTATCTATTTGATTTGTGAAGCCGGTTTGTAGAAGATGTGATATTAAAAATCAAACTCAAAATCATTAAATAGACTTATTTATTCTGCGAGTTTCGCCTTAAGATATGCACAAAACAAAAATTATTCTTTTCTAATTCCCACTAAAAAATTGTTTTTTTATTCTTACTGGAAAATAAAAAATTCTCTACCCCAAATAATGCACATCAATGATTCTAATGTAAAAATAACATTAGACTTGTCTATTTTCTAGTACATTGAGAAGTAGATTAAATGCCTACTAACATTTCTGTAGAGTAATTTTCTATAGGAAATTTTAGACAAATGCTAGATTGTCTTCTTACTCAATTTAATGAATATTAGAGTAAATTAAATAAATGAATTGTGAATTAAAAAAAATTAGTAAAATACAAAAAACAAATAATATTTTAACTTAAATCAATATAAAATTACAAAAAAAAAAAAATTATATAATTCTTTTTAGAAATTTTGGAGAATTTTTTAGGTATACAATGTATTTTTGTCTATAAGAGTCTTCGTTACTTCGCCAACTTATCTTATAATGTCAACTGTTTAATAATTGAGTATCAAAAATTATGTTAAAAACAAAAGCTAACATTGTGTAAAAAAATTTCTTTTAAAAATTAACTATTTCGGCAGCAGAAACTATAAATCGTCAGAGTTTGATATTAGATATACCGGAATAATACTATTAAGTTTATATCGTATTTAACTAATACATATTATTTTATAAAAACTACAATTTCCAAAGGCACAATTCTTGGATAGAAACAGCAAATTAACATAAAATATTAAAAATATATTTAATCCAGCAAATTAAAATTTTGTGAAATAGACGACACTAATTAATCAACAGCCTCAAAACGTGGTGACGGTGGACGTCGTTCTGCCTTAAATGTATTACTTATACCAGAAATACTTGTAACACCTCTTATCCCAGTACTAGATACATAAATTAACAAATATTCAACATCCTCTTGTAGATCTATTGAATCTGAAAATTCCATACGTATTTGTTTCCGATTTTCATTTTGATCAACAACAGTGCGTTTGGTACCGGCTTGATTAGTATACTCATAGGCGACATAATCTGATAGTGAGGCATAATCATAATGATAAATTCCTATCCAATCACCAGTTTCTTCTTCAAACCCATCAGGCAAGATGAATTCAATAAGATTTTCATCTCCAATATTCCAGATAGGAATGTGTGAAAATTCAACATTTGTTTCGAAAGGACTTGTAAATACCTGTAAATTAGAAGGAGAATCATTATCATCTTCAATATTTTTAAATAATTTTTTGATATCATTTCGATGTATTCCATATTTAACTGGAATCTTATAAAGTGAAAAGAAAGTAATTTATTATTTAAAAATAAAAACCGTCATAAATGGTTTGGTTAATCCATATCATTTCCATATCAGCCAAATAAAGTTCAAATAAACAGGAATAAAAATCATGCAAAAGAAATAAAAAAATAATCTTATTACGATTTTGATCATCAAATAAATTAAAGCCAGAATCTTCAGCAGCAATATTTATAATAGCTGGATATGAATAAATGATGTTTTACCACATCGTAACACTTAATATTTTTTAAAAACAAATGAAACTGAAAATTTGATGTATGCTGTTAAATTAAAACTATTTGTAATTTTTTATGGGATAAGTTCCATAGCTACGCAAAGACAATAAAAAAAATATTAATATTTTATTTGCATAACGTTTGGTTTATTAACTCTTATTTCAAATGGTAAAATGGTACTTTTTTGCCCGTTGTGTTATAGGACATAAGTATGTAGCATGAAAGAATTGTATGATATATATGTATGAAATATGTAGCATGACACAAATCTGTAACATGACCGAAATAAGTAACATGAGAGACAAAAATATGAAACATTGATTTTATTTTAACAATAAAGATTAAAACCCGAACTTATTGAAAAACCAACCTTAATTTTAAATTCACTTGTTACAGGCTTATGGTCACTTATATTATAGCCAGGATGACTTTTGTAAGCTAATTGTTCAATCCCTAGTTCAACATTAACATAACTGTCTTTGTCAACACGCCACAAGATTCTATCGGTCCATGCTGGTCTTCGCCTAAAATTAAATAATATTTAATAAAATTTAATTTGATTCTTTATCAAGTCAAACCGTAGGAACAATATACAAAACCGACGATCGAAATTAAATTATTTTTTTTAGGTAATACATTTTTTCCATCCCCTCAGGTAAACAGAGGTTCAATCCAGAATGTAAAATATTTCAGTTTGATTAAAGTTTATTGTATTAATTTGCTTAAGCATTGTATTTATTTAGTTAGACAAAATTAATAAAAATTCAGTTAGTATTCTGATTTAAAATTTAAAAAAACCATTATTGCCTCAACTTTTCAAAATAATGTTATTTTATGTTATCGAAATTTTTGTTTATAAAAAACTGAAATACAAGATATTTAATAAACCAATAAAATTCTCTTTAGATAATCTTTACTTAGATTGAAGTCAAAAACAGACAAATTTTCATTTCCTCTTCAATTATTCTGGAGATTGACTTCTGTTAAAAGTAGAACGATATTTATTAATACAACAATAAACAACACTTACACGTCTTAAAGACTTTAAAAAATAAAAATTAATCCTACTCAGGACAGAATAAATCCAAGTATAATACAACTAGTTTTTAGTATAAGTTCTTTTAGAAATATATTTTTTAATTTCTAAAATGGACCTAACAGGTCCAATAAATGTCTAAAACAAGGAATACTTCGGTACTCTTATGGTGGAAAATAAAATAAATCACACTAAAAAAAATTTGCGTTATTCATAACATTTTGTTAAAAAATATATTATTATAGAAAATTTAATAATTAAATAAAATAAATTAAATAAATTTTAAATTTTATTGATTTCAGAAATTCTTACTTCATATCATATTTTGAAGTACCCTTGTGGAATTTGAATGTTGGAGGGAAGGCTGGTAATCGCTCTTCCATTTGGAAAAATGCTTTTCCTTCACGTCTGACTAAACTTAACTGATCACGCTCAATTAATTCCGGCAATTGATCCTTCTTAATTAAATCTCGTACTTCTTCTGGTGTTGTGTCATCATCATATTGTAGTCGAAAATTCAAATCACCGAACCAAAAAACGTAGCTAAAAATAATAAAAAATACTTATTTAAAAACGTAAACTAAATTACAAAACTGATAAAGAAGAATTACTCGTGATCAAAAATTTCTCGATATCTCTTTACATGGTAATGATGATTTCTCAAAATTTGATTGAAATCATTTACTCTTTCTTCTAATTCGTGATCATGCGCAGCCAAATGTGAGTTAACAAAAGATATACCTGTGCCATATAACGACATTCGAATGCTGACAGCACCTTTGTTACCCTAAAAATAAGTAGATAAATTAATTCAAAACAGTATATTAAAATAAAATCTTTCCAAATAAAAAACAATGTATTAAAATTAAATTTTTACGTAAATTTCGAAAAAAAGGAAAGTTAAAATAATTAACCAATTTACTTTTATGCTTTTAGCTCTTACCCATATACCGCCTAATCCAGTTCTAGTGAATTCCGATTCGATTTCTTTCAAATGCAGTAAGTGTTTCCTTTTTACAAATAAAATTATTAATGCACCTTGCATTTGTTCAGTTTTAATAGCAACAAAATCTCTTGATCTTAACGTGTCCTTCAAAGCTCCCGTCCATGGATCTGCTAAAAATAATCCCAAGACTTGATTTTGGGGCTGAGAATTAACTTCCTGTAATCCAATTACATAAATATCTGGCGTAGACTCTTCGGCACTTGGAGTTTTATCTAGCCCCAATAAATTTGTAAGCGACAAATTAGTTGGATATTCGGAGCCAACATTCCAAGTAATGACGTAAATACTAGAAATAATAGAAAAGAAATGACATGATTGATGAATTCGATGGGGAAAAATTAATTATAAATCTAAGTATTAAAATAGTATATGTACATATATATACAATAGGAAAATTATGTAAATAAAAAACATTATGATAAAACTACTGTAATATTTAAATGATAGTAATAAAAATTGGAAAATTTTTTCACATAATATGATATGCACTTAGTTCATGGGAAAATATCTCAAACAAATTTTGTAGATGATTATTAAGTTTTAATTAAAAAAAAAAAATAAATGAAAATAATAATAATTAATAATTTTTAAGCAGAATTTAATCAGTTTTCATTCGTGGAAGCAAAATTTCTTAGACTTTTGCCCTAGAATAAAAATTTGATTAAAATTTTTATATTTAAATGATTGGTGATATTAAATTTTTTCAAAAATATATTAATCCCACAAATATGCAGTAGTCGTACAAATATTTACAATAGTTAATTTGAAAATCTTTGGTCAGTGAGGAAAATGCGAAAATCAAAACCTAATATTCGGCCTCAAGATCGAAAAATTGCCGGAAAACATTATAACTTCATAATTAATATTTCTTTTTATTTAATAGTTTAAAATTAAACTTATTATGTCATTTATAGATTTTGCAAATCAACTCAATTTAAGTATAAAACATTTATAATTTGGAAATAACGTCATTAACATTTTGTTCTATTCTGAAATTAATTATAACTCATTTATTTAATAACATACAACGCATGCAACATACCTACATCATATTATACATACATTCATAGATCCACACATATCATATATATATACATATATATATACATAAATTTTGGCATGATAAAAAAGAAGAAATAAAATGAAGAAGTTTTCAATGTCAATTTTCATGCATTAATATTTTGGAATTAGGTAAAATTTTATTTTTTTAAATTTCTTTTTGGCCATTTCCATTAAACTATACTGTTCATTTCATATTATATATTATAAGAGGGTAGATACTATTAATTATTTTAGAAGTTAATTAAAAAACTAATTCTATAGTGGGTAGTGTAGAATAGTCATTATTGTAATCTGTAGTTCTAATGTACGATATTCGACTTAAGCAAATTTTTTCAGAATATAAACTGAAAAATTAATGAAACACGTAAAACTTAATGAAAATGCAATACAAAAAAAATCAATAATTTTCAACTTGAATATTCTCTTTGAATTTTCTTTTAATATTTTATATCTGCAGATAGCATTTTAATGTAATTTGGTTGCACTTAGGCTTATATACAAAATAAGTTGTATCTGATACTTATAACAGAATAACAGTGAATTTAAATAAGTATATACACACAAACTTTAGGTCGAGAATTTAAAAAATTGGATTTCCAGGAAATCGCCTCTCCAGATTTAAAAATGTTCACATCAGGATTTTAAAATCCGAGATTATGGCATCAATCCAAATTATTTATCAAAATAATGTAACAAATGTTACATATATACTTGCTACTATTCAAAATCAACAAAGTTCATACGAAAACATCAATCTTGGATTTTATAAATAATACTTAAATACTCAGAATTGTTTATATATAAACCAATGAACTTATATATAAGTTCATTGATATAAACACTTCAAAAGAAAATTTAATGTCATAAAGATTAAAATAAAAAAATAAAAAATCAAAGTTCAAAAATGAATATTGTGACTTATTTTTATTTTCCAAAAAAGTATACTGTCTGCCAGTAAAAATTCTGAACGAAATAGAGATGTGTCGTTCGTGAACGACCGAGTTAAAAAGAACGGATCACTAAAGTGAACGATGACCGATCGGTCAGTAAAAAAAAAATATATCGTTCATCGTTCACCGTTCATCGTTCTTTTCTAAAAAAAAAAAAGTTCTGTAGGTGTAGAGAAGAGATAAATGTTTGAAAAGAGCAGTACACTTATTTTTCAGCTATAAGGAAGAAAGAGAAATTGTGTTGGTGTTGTTAGATTGTTATGTAAGTGTAGCTGTGAACAATAGCTACCTCTTTACTGGTCTGAAAATTATCGTCTTTTTCAATTGAAAATACCACACGACATCCATAGAAAAAAATACAATAAGAAAGACTGACGGGAAACAGATTAAATATTTAAAGGAATGTTTTATTTTTCATAAAAAATTATCTCAAAAAATATAACAAAAAATATTAATAAAAAGATAAAAAAAAATTTTTTTTTTGATATAATCGGTTATTGCTAATATAGATATTTGAATAATTATTAGTAGATTAATATGCTCTAAATATTTTTATTTTTTTTATAATAAAAATAAATCATATTAACTTTAAAAATAATAGATGAAATGCTTCCTAAAGTTCACAGTTCACTTTCAGTTTATTTCATTTGGTATTTTTTTATTTTTGCAAAGTTCATTTTGATTTGAGTTAATTTTATCAATGAGCTATATTTTTAACTCGGTCAGTAAAAATAGTACGTTAATTTTTTAACCCGTTCAATATTTTTTAACTCGGTCAGTAAAAATAGTACGTTCATTTTTTAACCCGTTCAATTTTTTTTAACTCGGTCAGTAAAAATAGTACGTTCATTTTTTAACCCGTTCAATTTTTTTTAACTCGGTCAGTAAAAATAGTTCGTTCATTTTTTTAACCCGTTAAATTTTTTTAACTCGGTCAGTAAATTGATTTGAGTTCATTTTTTTTCGGTCGTTCGCGAACGAGAAAATAGGTCGTTCAATTGAACGATATTTTTTAACTCGGTCAGTAAAAAAGAACGAACGAGTTAACACAGGTCACTGAAGTGAACGAGATTTCCCATCACTAGAACGAAAGAGATCAAGTAAAAGCTTTTTTTTTAAATAATATTTAAAGCTAAAAAACTATAGGTAATTTCCCAAATATATAAGAATATGTTATGTTTGAAACAAAAAATATTAAACTAAAGAGGGAACTGTTTTAAGTTAAATTAAAAATCAAGTAGGTACTTTGAAGTAAATATAGTATATGTTATGTATGAAATTCATTTTAATTTAAAATTTCGGATATTTTCTTTGAATATGGCTCTCATGTTTGGCACTAGTAAATTATTTGGATTAAAAAGCCCAATTGACTGCAAGTATAAGCACTCAGGGTAAAGCTAAGAAAAAAATCTAAAATTTGATTACATTTACGAAATAAAAGAAACAAATAAAAACTTAAAAATATTCTGCAATAGAAATAATCAAATAATGATGTAATCTATTTTACATAATTTATATACATTTTTTAGGCGCCTAAAATGCGATTTTTTTTAGTATGTTATACACAAAATAATTCAATTAAAAAAATTAGTAGAGCATAATCTTATTTCAACAAACATTGAAAATTATGAAATAAGATAAAAAAAAAACAAGTGTATATAGGTACTTAAAATTAAAAATGGGAGACCACTTGTAAGATATAACTATTTATTTAAATGACTAAAACCAAGTAAAAAGAATAAGTCGGTACTTCTACTCATATATTATTCGAGTTTTAAAACACAACTTCCAACACCAATTTGAATTTGATTTACCAAGAAATAAATTAAATTTGACTAAGTACTTAATAAAAGTATATAATTATATAAATAAAACCTGAAGAAATAATAAAGCTTGATAAAAAAAAGTTCTTGTGAATTTTTTTGTTATTACAAGGAATTATAAATATGTATTGGAAATTTTTTGACAATAAAGTTTAATCTATTGGTTTACAAAAAATATATGATAAGAAACTTCAAGCAATTATGAATTGAATAACTTTATTAAAAGTTCTATTAAAAGTACAGTTATTAAGACCCCAGCAATTGCTATTATGAATTGCAAAAAAATTAATCTTTCTTATCAAAAACTAAATAATTACACACATGCAAAATTTTTTTTTTAACTTATTGCACCGATAATTATAAATGATAAATATAAAAAATATTGATTGATAAAATTATATCTATGCCATTAAGTAATAAAAACTTTGTTTAGGATGTAACAAGAGAGCCTTTTGATACGCTTAATTTATTTTACTGACAAGAAAAGAGCACTAGTAAGCTTAATCATAATAAGCTTTTAATTAAATATTTAGCTGTACCATTTTTTTTTGTATTTTAAAGTTACATTAGGAGCTTAAAATAATTTACTTGGAATAAAACTAACAAATTTAAATGAATTGAAAAGATGGAACGTGAGTAGTGACTCTTCTTTGAAAATTAATTGAGATATATGACTGTATAAATATACGAAAATAAAATATGTGTACAGTACACAAATGCAGATGCTTGGAAAAATAAATAAATAAATATTAAATATTATTAATTGTTTATATAATATTTTATTATTGAATACAATATTTACAAAAAATTCCAATAAATTCAATTAAATAAAATAAGATAGTTAACATGAAATAATTTTTTTTTTTAAATAACACTTGCCGTTTTGCAAAATTTCAAATAAATTCAATCTGAGTAAACAAATATGTAAGCATATTGCAGTACTTCAGTATTTCAAATAGAATTGTATAAAATAAACATTGCACATTGTAGAAAATGTGATCATCCCATTGGCTTTTTATTTTGCTTGGGCAATACTGCAATCAAAAGCAGTTTTAAAAAAAAAAAAAACCTCAATAACTCCAATTATCATATCAAACGAACTCAACCCCAAACTCTAAAGTGTGAGAAAAATCTAAACTTTACTAAAATTCATAATTTTTACTTATTTTACATTTAATGTTCAATTTACCAATAATTTTTACTTTGACCTTGTAGTTTTAAGTGGCTCATTATCGAGCTCATTTTTATATCACAATTTTTTTTTGTTGATAATAAAAATACTTATCAGCATTTTTATTTATATGTTAATAAGTACTCAAATCAAAAATGATTTTGGTTTTTCAAAATTCATCTAAAGTTTTAATTAAATATATACACTTATTTATAATAAGTGACACGTTTTTCGTACTTCTTGTTTAATTACTTTATTAATTAAAAGACTTAAACTAAAATATTTTTTTTACTGTAATGGGCCGCCTTTTATTGGAATATAAACTTAATAGAGGTCTTAAGAAGAAAAATTCTTGTAATATTTGAAAATTTTGAATAAACAGAAATAAACGAGCGCTCATAAGATTTTTTAATTAACCAAATTGATATGAAAGTTACTTTATTTGTTTTCAAAAAATTTTAAACTCTTATTTGAACTTGTGCAAATGAAGGTTAGAATTTTTTTTTTTGAATAGTTTGAGTAAAAAAAAAAATAGAAAAATTGGTGATAAAATTTTTAAAAAGTAAATATTTATAAACAATTAGTTGGCGAAACATGTGAATATGTTGTTGTGTACATAAATATTGTAGTACATACTTAGATAAAGATGTGTTGACAAGATGAATTAAAAGCACTATCAAATTATTAAAATAAACTCAAGCTATCTGTATAAATTTATGTACGAGAATTAAAAAAATACATAATTTCTCTACCAACAGTGAGATTTATTAATTTGCATATGTTTTCAAATAAGTAAAGAAATCAAATACTTGGTATAGGTTTATGAAAAATATGAATTTAAAAAGCGATTACCGCGATTATATTGAAAAAATAAAATAGAACGCAAGCGAGAACGCAAGAAATATTGAAGAAAATTAAAATGATTTACGAAAATTTTTTTAATCAATATTATCAATATTTTTTTTTTTATCATATCTTAAGAAAATTGAAACTCTTTTTTCTCTATATATTTATTCATGTTTCTATCTATATATATTCATTCATGTTTAAACAGCTATAATATCAAAAGTATAATATTTAACGTTCAGAAAACAATATTTCGAAACTGAAATATCTAAAAATGAGTATCAAATGTTCACGCTTATTTTTTTTTGTTTAAACAATTTTTCTTTTTGAAAGAAATCTAAATTAGTTTCAAATTATAAATTTTTTTATATCAAATTTTTTTTTAGTTTATATCTTTTTATCATTAATATTAAAAATTATTTTGAAAAATCAAAGGGTACATTATAATACAAATCTCCAGGATAGTTATCTTATGATTTTATATAGATCATGGGTGTCCCATGATTGAACCTAATGACATTAAACCTAAAATGTTTTTCGGCTAAGTTTGGTTGGCAAAAAGTTTTTTGTACTGGCAAAAAGTTTTTTGTACCTAACAATTCTTAGGTTGGATGACAAAAATGCGATTAGGTTGAATTACATCAAGTTCAATGTCATGGCACTGAACATATTAGCCTCGCAGAGTAACCCGAAAGAGTTTTTTGTGTAAAAACATATTAAAGGCTTTCTATAACAGGTAGGTTACGAAAAAGGGGTTTGTAATGTCTGCAACTCCCCAGAGTCTTAAAATCTCTTTATCGTAGTTACGTTATAAGCAGTCTAGCAAAAGCATACGAAAAGTCTTTGGTTTTATTTTTATATTTCTTAAGTTTTGGATTTCTGGTAATATTATTTTTGGATTTAATTTTTTCTGTATTTTTTATATGATTACGTAATGTAACATAAAACTTTAAAAAGGAGACACACTTTGATGTTAAATTACTTTCTATTAACAATTTAATAAAAAAACATATTCATGAAATTGAATTTTCTCCATATAACATCATACATTATACATTTATATCCATATGAATGTATTAATTTTTTTTTTGCTATCTTATTTATAGACAAAAAAAAAACCACTGTATACATACTTTAAATCATTATTCGCGCTGCTTCAGTTCTCATTTGACCTTGAACTATACTGAATAGTGTAATGACGTTATTTTTATATTAATGGAAACAAAAAAAATGTTAACATGAAATATTTCTTGTTTAAGACAAATAAAAAAAATTATGTTACACTTATGTTTAAGTTTATTAAATTTTTTTTTACTTAAATTAATAATTAAGCTTTCACTAAAATTGAGTTAATTAAACAAAATATGTAAGTATATTAATTTAGCGAGATATTGAAATTACAACAAAAAATGCCAAAATTCTTATAAAATTTTATCGAACTTAAAAAAAGGTTTAATCCAAATTAAATTACCCATTTATACCCAATCTATTAAACAAATTAAAAAATGTAGTCGTTACTCGTTATTAGTAAGTAGAAAGCGAAAATAATTAAAAAGAAAGCAGATACTTTTGTTGTAGGTATCAAAAATATTTACCAAACTTTTTTTAGCAAATTTATTCAATACTCATCGAGACAATAAAGCAGTGTCATGGATCACTAACAAAAGTTCTTAATTTGATTAAATAAAATAATTTATGATATTGATAATTATTAAAAAAAAAATGTATGTGTATATCTACAATGAAAAATATGTTTCTTAAAAAAATTTTAACTTTAATGAAAATAAAAAAAATTGATAAAAAAAACAAACT
Source organism: Hybos culiciformis (assembly GCA_964007475.1). Classification (NCBI taxonomy): domain Eukaryota; kingdom Metazoa; phylum Arthropoda; class Insecta; order Diptera; family Hybotidae; genus Hybos; species Hybos culiciformis. Next base: position 14,303,536 of record OZ023274.1, read on the forward strand.
AAATGTCTAAGAACATAAATTAGAGCCAAAGTTTTTTACAATTTTGAACTTATAAAAAAAAAAATGGATTAGCAGTTAATATTATTAGCAAATAGTAATACGTAAATAAACATAAGAAACTATAATTTTTTTTCGATATAATTTTCAAATTGGGGCAAAATTGTATAATTCGTTCATGTGACTTCAATAAATTTTTATCTGTATTTAGTATTTACAAACAAATTGAAAGATAAATAAATTGGTTTAACTTAAAATTTAAATTTCGAGATTTTACTATAAATACTTGTATTAAGTAAATAAGTAAGAAGGTACCTATTTTTTTTTTAATTTTATCGTTTGCACTATTAAAAAACTTTTATAAATGAAAAAATGGTAATTCCATTTAAAATTTTAAAACAATGAGATGTCGTATTACTTAATTACTAAAAAAATTTTTCTCGAGAACTTCCTAATATGTCCATCAACGTGTCTATTTATCAAAATATTGTTGTTTGTTTTATATTTTATTTTTAATAAGTAGGTATAATGTATTTTAAAAGAACCCATTCACCAAATAATTTGTTAATATGTTCAAAATTTTAAACCATTTTTAATATCTCATATTTTATATCTCTAGTAAGTATAAGTAATTAAAAGTTGTTCCACTAACGAAGATTTTTGTGACGCATCTTGAAATCTAGAAGAAAATATAATTTAAGCGCATTTTATTTATGCCAAACATTTAAATAAAAAAAAAAACACAAGCACTAAGTTCAAAATTTTAAACCATTTTTAAAATAAAAAATGTTGAATAGAAATGGTATAAGTAGTTCATGATGGTTGAAAAATTAAAATATTACCCATTTCTATTAGCATAAAAATTAGATCAAAACATTACGATGCCGCTGCGTGCGGTTCATTTGTTTCGTATCTTCTCAAAAATCGTAAAATTAAAATGCTAGTGGGTTATAATATGAATTACTTACATTCGGAAATAAAAATCTAATCTTTATAAATATCTGTCAAGAAAAATTAGTGCAAAAATAAAACTATTTTTTGAAAGGAAGATCAATTCTTTAAATGATCAAAGCGATCAAAGTAATATTGAATATATAATGAATAAACCGCTCAATTAATGGAACTGACGAATGATCAGAAGGATGACGAGGGAGCTTGAATTCAGTTGTAATAAAAAATTCCTATAGGTAAGTAAGTATTTAAGTATTACACTAAAAAGTAATATTTTCAAAGAAATTTGTCAGTTTCAAAATTTAATTTTAAAATTTTGTAAAAACCATTATAAATATTTTTAAGTTCAAAATCGCTTTGGCTCTAAATTTTTTATTATTCTATTTATTCCAGAACAAAAATAATTAATTAAAGAAAATAAATAAAATTAAATTAATTAAAACTTACTTAATATTCACGGCAATTGGTTCTATTTTACTTTCTAATAAATGTCTAATATCTAATTTTGAATCCATTATAATTTTGTATACTTATTTGTTACTTTTTTATGACTTTTTATTTCATTTAAAAATAGAATTTTAAAATAATACTTTTATCCATTTCATTATTCATTACTTCAATTATGGTGAAAGAAAATCATTTTTCATTGATCTTTGCAACGATTAAAAAAAAAAATTGTTTCATTTTTATTATACAAAAGTCAGATTTTTGTTATAGAAGGCAATTTAATTATTAGTGACAAACAAAAAAGCACAAAATCAATAATAAACATTAAAAAAAAAGATTAAGATTTATTTGTTTTTGGACGAACTGGCGCAATCTATTAATTTACAAAAAAATATTCAAATCCGAGTTCAAATTTGACTAGTTTTTTTCTACTTTTTTTTGACATAAATAGAAGAGTTCGAACAAAAAAATTTTAAGCATCTTATTTCAACAAATTAGCATTCAGTGAAATGAAAAAAAATATGTACATATATAATAAAATAAAATTATTATTAATTAACTAAAATAAAAGCTTGTTTCGTTTATTGGACAACACGTTTGGCTGATATACTGTGCCTGATAAGTAGACAGATATGTCAAATTCTGCATATATTTATTTAGTTTTACTAGTGTTAAAATAAAAAATTTTAATAATGAATACATTTATGCCTCTAGTCCTCATAGCGAAAACTTGAGTCCTTAAATGAAATTAAGTATTCAATTATTTTCAACTATAGTGTTATTGATTTTAGATCAATTTACATATGTCATACTACAGCTTCTTTAAATTAAAATAATTCGTATTGAAAGTTCAACTGATCCTCAAATTTCATCAACCGGTTTTAAAAAATTCTTAAATATATTCTATTGACACTTGAAGATGTAAAGTTTATTATTTACTTAATAATTAATTTAATCAAAATATAAAGTGAATTGATTAAAATTCTTAATTTATTTGGTTGAAAATGAATGACCATTTTTTTCAATTATTCTTTGAAGCCAAGTAATAGAGGTAAAATTAATAACAATGAAGCAATAAATAAAATATGGTCTAATAGTAGGAATGAAAATAATTTTGTGTCCCGGTTTTATCTATCTATCCGCATCACTTAATGGAAGACTGCTTGAATGAATAGCCTTAAAGATATCAACAAATACTTACAATACGATAGTACATATATTTGTTATATAAAAAAAAACATAAAAATGAAAATAAAACTAAAAAATATGATGAATTCAAAGCTTCATTTTTCTTTTAATTGTTTCAATTATTTTGTATTTTTAAGTATAATCTTTATGTGTATTGTACGTCTCCAAACACATAGAGTAAAAAAAAAAAACTTTGTTTCATAATTTCCTAATAGACAGTTAGTAGATATGTAAGTTATTATAGTATTACTTTTTTATTCTATTGTAACTCAGAATTCTTAACAAGACCTACTGTAACCTACTAGATTGTAACATAAGTACCTACTTAAAAGAACTTAAATTTTTCTATGCGACTAATTTAATATGAAAAAATACGTAATTTGCGTTACATTAAATCAATTGGAATCAAGCCAATAATACGTACAACAATAGAGCAAGAAATAATAACTTATACAATTTGCGTAGTTAATACAGAATTGCACTGTATTGAAAAATTTGTGAGTGATTTGTTTTGTTATTCTTTGTTATTATTATGTATGAGTCGTGTTATTTTACTATTATGACAGTGGTTATTATGAGTTGTATGGTGAAGTTCTTATATAAAAAAAATAGAATAATAAATTAATTCTTAATTTAATTCAAACCGAGTTTTAAAATAAACCGGAATATTTTAATTAAAAGTCTATCTATTTTGCCTCAAGAAAGATTCGTGATTATTTCAACAGAAATAATTTACAATGATATATTTTACACTCGTCATGATTCTCTCACAAGATCTGGATTTTTAATACTTCCATGTTCCCATTAGAAATAATAACAATTATTATGCTGGCTTTTTTAAAGAATAATAGCAAAAATAATTTAAGACCCATGTAACTATTTTGAAAAGTTTACTCATATAACTAGTTAGATAGATTATACTTACATCTCTGTTATTTATGGATTTATTAGATCTAAAGAATTGAAATAAATTTCAATGAAGCACATTTCAATAACTTAAAACAAATCAAATATGTACTTAAAAGTAGGTACGTGTACACTTAGTAGGTATAGTACCTATGTAGGTACAAACACAAAATTATGATAAAGCATTTACGTTCATTAAATAATTCTCATTTGTCTTCTAATAAAATTAAAAAAAAAAAATAAAAATATTTTTCACAAAATTTTCGAATGACCCCAACCCATATTTAAGTCGCAATGTCAGTCAATTTATACATACATATATGTAGGTATATAAAGTTTAAAGAAATTTTTTTTCGCAATTCGCAAATAAGGTCAAAAAAACAAAATAAAACCAATTTTTTTAAATTAAATTTACCACAATTGTTTCAAAATCACCGAACCCAACATAATTTTCCTAAAAAAATTACTAATTTATTTTTAATTTTTCTTTAATTCTTAATAATAATAATAAAAAAAAAAGTTTTTAAAGTTTTTTCTTCAATATTATTGATTTGATTAAAAAATTGTTATTAGGTTTTAAAAAATTTGCACGTCTGTCTAATATTGCAAAAGTTTTTTTTTTTTTTTTTGTAATTTGACAAATCAATTTATATATAGTTTATAAATTTTATATGTTTAAAATTAATTTTTTATTTTTAATCTAATTTATTATTTTTTTTTTAAACAAAAACACGTCTTCCCAAATTAAATTCAGAAATTAAAATGATTGGAAAAATGGAAAATATGAAAATAAAACATCGAAAATCGAAAGTAAATTTTTTTCTAATTTGAATGATGTCAATTTGCTATGACGTCATACGATTGAAAAAAAAGTATTGCCATCATGAAAAAAAATAAATTTATTGAATTTATATTGGAGATATACTCAACATAACTGGCGGCGCGCTCAAAACAAATTCAGTGAATTTTTAGAAAATTATTAAAATAAAAATACTTAAAATTATGAAATTATTTTGTTTATATTATGCAATATTTATCTAAACTTAAATACAGTTCTTTTTACACGCTTCAACTTAAATTAATCTCATTGAATAAGACGTCTTTTTTTTTATCTTAATTGCGTGCGTCGGCTCGAGTTTAACCAAACCATAATGAGTTTATTATTTTAAAACTTCACTTCATTTTAGCAGATTATACAGAATGCAGAAAATTACACTTGAAATTTAAAATAGCGGCATATTGCTTTGCTTTGCAGAAAAAGGAGATTTCATTTTTTGAAATACTATAATAAGTGAGTAAACAGACGCTTATTTTATTTTTATTTAAAATTTTTATTACTCTTAAATCTTAAAATAACCATATTATCTCAGCAATAATTCTATAAAGATTTCTATATTTTATTTTTCCATTACTTGGGATGGTAAAGAATACCTACCGAGAATTATTTTAACTTAAATAAATAACTACATACTGCACTGTTACTGCATTGCCCTTGGGCCTTTTTTGTTCACTTAATTTATATAGTGCCGAATTAATCGCCCGCCTTCACTCCAAATGAGAATTAAAATACTTTTTATTTGATTTTCATGAATATCCTATATATTTATTCGTTAAATTTTATACATTTTTTTATCTCGTTTTCGTGGTCTAGTAATGCAGCGAATTGTAAAAGTAGATCCCATAAAAGGAAATAAATAAATGACATTCTACGTTTATATTTTATTTTAACATTTACACTTAATTTTTGGTTTAAAATACTTAAAAATGAAGTTTGATTATTTATCATTATCACAAAACTGCTTGAATATCTATTCAATTAAGTACAATTAAAACCAATTTTTAATGGAAGCAAACGGATCATCCCAAAGCTTACGGAAACTCTCATTTATGCCTTTGAATAAATTATTGAAATGCGCTTGTGCTTCTTCTATTTCTTTTGCAATTTCCGGATCCAAAATGCTAGTCGTTAAAAATTGATCACCGAAACTCATTTCAATGTAAGAATTCATTGGACATTTTTGATCTTCAAGCAATGGATCGATTTGTTTATCTTCTTTAACAATTTTATTATCTTTATCACCACAACGAAGAGTTGTTAATGTTTCATTCGAATTTTCAGGATTTTTTGTTTGACGAATGGCGCACTTGATTGCTTCCGGTGGACATTTGAGAGTATCACATTGAATGTAGTCTGAAAAATAAGACTAAATATAATTGATTTTCAAAATAGAAATCTGTTAATCAAATATGCAAGTGTAAGGTAGACCTTATTTCGAAAATTAAATATTAATATCTAGATGTGAATATATCACGAAACTTGCAATAATCGTAAACATTCTTATTTAAATATAAATAATTTATAAAGTTTTAAAATTTGTTGAAAGCTTAAAGAGAGACTACAAATAATAACTTGAGCATATAGGTACTACAAAAAAATTATAATTTACAAATTACAATTAATTAAAATTATAAAATTGTTTCAGTCATGTCAAAAATAATAGTATATATTAGTGTATTTTTATAAATTATCGTACAAAAACAAGCGGAATTCGAACTTTTTGTGAAGCTATTTAATATAAAAAATAAATTATAAAATTTTTAAATTTTAATCCGAGTTTTTGGAATTCTAAAAATAAAAATTTTCTAATGAACTTTTATCTAAATATGAAATTTTTAATTCAACAAATACCTACCAGTTTTTTTTTCAATATCAACTTCTTTTCCATTTAAGAATATTTTTCCATTTCTAAAACTAATTCCAGTTCCAAAAAACGTCGCTGATGTATGCGAATTATGACTGGCAACGGTTACAGGACCATCTTCTGAAGCTAATCCTGTATTTTTTCCAATCAATTCTGGCACTATTTCAGCATCATCAGAACCCTCGACTGTATTATAAATTGTTTTTGGATCATTCCCTGTTGGAATTGCATTAAGGAGAGCAATGCAACTACTTAAAAGAACTACGAATGTAATCTGCTTCATTTTTTTTTTTTTTAATAATTTCGCTTTCAGTAGTGTTTTAATTGAACGACGTTTCCGTAATAACTACTGTTTCTTCTTCACTTGATAGTAATTTATATATTGAATGCTTCTGTTTACTTTTTTTCTATTTTTTTTTTTTTTTTTGCTCTGAACAGATATTTAAAAAATATGAATTTTTCTAGAATAATTATACCTATTCGTTTATTAACAAAAACATTATTTTTATCAAACACAACTGAAAGGCCATTCTGTGTAATTGTTGTGAGTCAAAGTTAATTAATTCTGAGTCATTAGCAAACAAATAGTAAAAACATTAAAATTATAGGTATATGCCTATTTATCTTTTGAAACTTAATCAAAGTCTGTATATTTTATTTGTAGTTATTCACAAAGAAGCAACTCCAATCATATTTTTCAAGAAAAAAATATTAAAAATAGCTTTAGTTGATATTATTATTTGATTTGGACTTTTTCTCATAGAATTCTAGTAAGTAATGTATTCCTAGAAAAAAAAGTATTGAAAGTTGATTTCTAAACTTTTAATAATTAAAATTTGATTATTAGAACCAGCAAAACAGCAAAAACGAGAATTTTCCTTTCATCTTCATCTACGTGATCAAATTTTTCTCTGTAATATTAAATAGATACCCTGTTAATTATATTAAATTAAATTCTAGTTAAATATATAAATTAGAAATTTTTACAGATTTTAATAATTTGGTTTCTAGAAAACTATATTTTTTTTAGAGCATCCTTGTATGTCCGTATTAGATAATAGTGTACTATTTATAAAATGTATTAAACTTAAGCAACGTAGACAATAAGAGCGATTAATCATTGTTTAATTTGTAATTATTGCAAAAAAAAAAAGAAACATTTTTAATTGTGCTTTTTGAAAATTAAATGTTAATTACGTGTATCTAATAGAAATATCTACATGTCCTCATTATCTTACTGTTTGGTCTGTAAAGGTGTTCTCCTTGATTAAAATAAAATAAAAATTAAATACCTATCACCTATTTAACTATAGGTTTTGCAAAAAAAGATTACTAATCCACCTGCTAATTACGGAATGACCGTTTGCGGAATGACCGCTTATTGAAAATTAAATCAAAAGCTTAAATGTTATTAAAAGTCAGTAAGAACCTGTAACAAAAATCATATGATAGAATTCGTGAAAATTAATTTCTTAAAGGACTTCGTTGCAAAAATCTCTTCAAAAATGAAAATTCAATACATTAACCAAAGATCAGCGTTATTTGTTTTTGTTCTATTAACATAGGTATTATACCTGTTTTCAGTTTTTGATTTAATTTTCTTGTTTTTGGTTTAAATTAGGGCTTCTCAAACGGGATCCCGGGATCCCGTTTTCCCGGGATCCTGGTTGTAAAATTGAATCCCGTAATCCCGGGATTTCAACCAAAAATCCCGGGATTTCCGCTTAATTAAAAAATATAATAGTGATTGCACTAAATTTTAGGCTTAAGTTTATATCTAAGCTAGATAGAATTAATTAAGTGATTGCTGAATGCGGCGTATACTGTTAGTATAGCGCTAAGTACAATATATAGATTATTTTCTATACAATTACGGGGGATTCCCTTCATTATTAGTGCTATGCTAACTTTTGATGTTTATATATCACATACTCGAAATTTCAATCACTGTTTCAGTACAAAGCTAAAATTAAAATATACAATTTTAGTATAGAAAAAACACAACCCATAAAAACAAAGTTTTTGATATAAATCCTTTATAAGCGAGGCAATTGATATGAAGTTCATATAAAGGTGTGTGTGTGTGTTGATGAGTCTGTGATGCCAAAGTATATTGTTATCGACGACAAAGTGATGTGCAAAATTTTACCTCGATTGGATACCGGAAACTGGATCTATTTTGACTTACTAAGTTTGGAGACCAGGTAGTGAAGTTTATATAAAGGTGTGTGTAATGCTAAAGTAAATTTCAGCTCGATTGGATACCGTGAAGTGGGTCAATTTTGACTTTCTAAGTTTGTGGAAACGAAGTGAAGTCAGTATAAAGAATTTAAAAAATAAATAAGTGCAGTTTAATATATATAGAATTAAAATTTATTTAAAATAATCGAAGTTTGAGGATTAGAAAGCAAATTTCAAGTTGTTAACTAATTTTTTATAATGCAGTATTTTTCTTTATTATTATGTAAAATATCAACTTAGGTAACCCCATCATGTCAAGTTGAAGTGGATCGAAAGCATGGCATTATTTTATGAGATAATTTTTTGTTTAATTTGGGCTTATAAAAAAATTCCGGGATCCCGGGAATATGAAAAATGTTGTCCCGGGATCCCGGGATTTGAAAATTGCGGGAAATGAGAAGCCCTACTTTAAATGTTTTAACGGATTTTTTTGACATGATAACCTAAGTTCAAATCTATAATGATATTCTTCTGTTTTCTTCCACATCACAATACTAAATCCAAGAGTTTAGTCAAAATTTCATGTTCGTAGGACGAAAATAAAACGTAAAAATTTAACATCTATATCATTTTCATTTTTTACATTATAATAACATAATTCTAGCCTAAATTTTGTTTTCGTGCCGCTATAGTGATATTGAATTTTTATTATTTATTCTTAGAATTTTTTTTTAATCAATCATTTTTTTTGTTTCGTTTTTTTGTTAATCGTCGAGAAATATTTTTTTACTCTGAAATCTTTAATGTCAAATTTTTATAATCTTTTATACATAGTAGGTATATGTACTATTAATTTATTATAATTTTTAGAGAATTCATTTCTGATACGATCGCCAGACTTCTGTCAAAATTATATTTTTAGAAGTTATAATACCCTTTTTTTGCAATGCTATAATACCCTATCTTGCAATGCAACTATCTTATTCAAGCACGTCAAAATAAATAGATATTGTTTTAATTTTCCTTAATAAAATGAAAATTGAATGCAAATCTCTTCTGATCAGGGTTCGAAGTTATAATTGATATTTTATGAGGTTTGAATCATATTAATCTCTTTTTTTTATGAATATTAACATTAACGTATTAAAAACAAAAAGCCTAATGAATAAAAATAGACTCACAATCTTATTATTTAATGATTATAATTAGTGGAAAACTCTTCGACGATTCCTAGTTTTATAAAATTACTTGGTTTTTTGTCCTATTATACTTTGCCACTAAGTCTAGAAGTTTGTTTTTGAGTTTTAAAAAAGGCTACTTTTTAAATGACATCATTTTAATTTTAAAACATAAACAACCGATAGATTACAATTTCGAACCAAGCTAAGGGGGAAATATGACAGTTTGTATATATATGTATATGACGATTTTAGGAAAAATAAGGCAACCCAATATGAACCTTTATTTTTGTTATTTACATATGCATAGATAAGTATTACAATATCCTGTTAGTTCTATATTATATATTTTTAATGTCAGGCACAAAGCTTAGTCTTAAAATTAAATTTATTTTTCAGTATTTGAAAATAATTTGTTTCGTTTTACATTATAATGTAAAATAATACCAACAACTGATTCAATCAATATATTTTTTTTCATTTAATAAAAAAATAAATTAACAAAAATTGAATAATTTTTTTAATAATTAAAATCTTTCAATATAGGTACCTACCTACGTTATCCTTTTCAATTATTGCAATATTACATTAAAATTAATTTTCTAAGTTGAAAATGCTGGGAAGTTAAAGTTTTCAATCGAAACATCAAACTACTATTAAAGTTTGTGGTGGTATTCCTCTTGTAAAACTCAATACATGATTTTACGATAATTAACTAACCAACCTTAATAATTCAGTTTTTATTATTATGTTGGTTTTTTGTTTTAAATTGCTGCATCGAATAAACATCAAGCTTCAATAATTTTGTTTTAACATACCCTGCGTTACAATTGCATAAGCTCAATTAAAAAAAATTTAAAATATATTCTTTTAGTTTCTTTCCACGAATAAAAATGTTCGCTTATCATGACTTATTGACGAACTAAGATTCAACATATTATATAACATACCACCAAATTCAAATAAAAGAAAAAAAAGGATCCTTAGAAGCGTTAAAAGTAGTTTAAACCGAAATATCCAAAATTAAACAAATACAAAATAATAAATAAGCATTAAATATGGGTAACAGTAACTTAAAAAAAAATATTAATAATAATAAAAACTTATCAAAACAGGTAAAAATTAATATATTCATCGATTTTAAAATTAACACCTTTTTGTGAAATTTATCTACACCATATAAAAATTGAACTAAAATAATTTTTGTAACGCACTGTATAATTGAATTCATATTAAAAAATAATTGAAGTTTAATTTCTATTGATCTTTCTAAAAAGTTAACAATTTTTGTTATTGAATAGCACGTGTTTTTGTATATTATAAACTTTAGATTCATTATAACGGATGAGTAATTTTATTTATAGAAGACGCAAAACAAACTTAATACCTATGAGTATGACACATATTTATTACCTAATATTTTCACGATATATTTAAATAGCATTTCAGATATAAATTAAAAAAGGAATAAAATATTTTAGAATTGCTAATAACACTATATGAATTTATTTAATCATATGTTTTATGTTATTTGAAAATAAACAAGAATTAATGTAAATATAAAATTATATTACTAATTATGATTAAATTGTCTTAAATGAATGATTTATTGAAATTATTTTTTTTATTATTGTGTAAATAATTTAATAACAAAAATTGTTAAAACTAGAATTGTAATTAAGGCGCTCAACTTATTGCAAAAAATGGACTTAATACTTCATTTCTGAGGTACATACTGTTCTACGTTATTGAACACTGTTTTACTTTGTTTTATTAGATATTCAATATTAGTTTACTTCTTTTTTAGGAATTATATCTTTTATTATGCTTTTGCTTAGTTTTAATTATTATAGTTATTATGTAGTATCTATGTAAGTATGTAAGAATATATTTGTTAAATAATTAATGACTGTACTGTATAATACATTTGGTATTATGTATCAGGCAAGTAACTTTAAAACCGCATTTTGGCGAATTTTTTTTGTTTTTTTATTAGTTAACTACAGTTATGGTATACAGATACTTTATAAAAACAATATTAAAATATAAAAATAGTTCTTTATTATATTAAATAAATAAATTCACATAATTTATTTTAATAAATATAAAAATAACAAAAAATAATCTAATGCAATGGTGAAAATAGCTCTTCTAGGTTTTGTTTGTTAAAATTAGTCTTTAAATGTGTTAACTACGATATAGCAGTGAATTTAACTAATCAAATCATCAGTTTAAGAAAAAACCAAATTATTATTTAGTTCTCGATCCAATTTTTGTATAAACAAACCATTATTCTATTGCAATCTTTTATCTTAATTTAGAAATTTAATCAAGCTTTAATGTTGGTTATTGGCTAACTCCATCTGGACTGGAAATAACTAAAGCATTGTTTAAATATTTTTAACTGATTTTTGATAACAAAACCAGTTATTATTGTCACATTTATTGTAATATGCAATGCTTTTTTAATTTCTTTAATTAATGTTTATTTAAAAATTTTAATTTTTATAAATTTATTTAGTATCAGCTTAATTATTAATATTTAATTTTTAAATTTCTAAGAACTTTTGGGAACTATGCTTCACAAATTATTTGAGTGCTTTTCTTCATGTAATTTTAAACTATGTTTTTTTTTAAATGTATCGAAGCAAATGGTACATTCGAAGGATTTTTGCTGTTCATGAATTGATTGTAAATGTGCATTTAAATTAGATTTTTGTTTAAATGTTTTTAGACAGTGTTTGCATTCGAATATTTTCTGTTCCAAGCTTTTAATTTCTTTTATGTCTTTTTTTAAATTATGAATAACTTCTAAATGTGATCGATAGCTCAGTTTTTTTGTAAATGATTTTAAACAAAATTCACATTTATAAGGTTTTCTATCAGCATGAATATCTTCAAGATGTTTTTTAAGAATTATTGGATCATTAAATTTTTCATCACACCATCTACAACTGCGAATTTTTTCTCCCGGATGACTATTTTTTTCATGGTAATAAAGAGCACTCCTAAAAAATGTATACAAATATTTTAATAATATAATGATATACAAATATTATAAAATAAAATATTGAAGAACAGTGAAAGGGCCAGCCCACTACTTAATTTGAAAAATTAGGCTCTCAAGCAAAAATCCTCGTTATAAAAAAAAATAAAAAATCGGTACATAAATGTTAAGTGTACAGACACGAAAAATTTTTATGGACAGAAAATTAGCTGATTAGATATAGATTTCTTCTTTATTTAATCAAAACAATAGTTTATTTTTTGGGTCAATGAAGAACTAAGAAAATTTAATAGATTTTCAAAAACTAATCAAGAAAATTTACCTATTCGTGTATGCATTTGAACAAAATTGACATTTAAAAATTGCTTTCCCAATGTGTTGTCGCATTTCATGATCTTTTAAACTGGAAAGACAAGCACATCCTTGACCACAATAACTACACTGATATTTTCTTGGCTCTACAAATATATTTTAGAATTAACAGAATGCAGCATCGGTCTTCGCCTTTTAGTTGGAATTGCCGTTTTGTACATTAACAAAATGGAAATTCTTAAAAGGCGAAGGCCAATACTACATTCTGTTTCTACCTTCTTGAATTTAATATTAAAATTCAATATTCTTAATATTTAATATATTTTTATGTTAGGTAAAAAACTCAAGTGAGCTATGTACAGTATAAATTATTTACCTGTATGAATTCGTAGGTGTTTGATTAAAAACGCCTCCTTATTGAAAGTTCTTCCACAATAAGTGCATTTATGAGTTCTTCTATGAACTGCCTCATGTTGCCTTAAATTATGCTTCAGTGAATATGATTTAGAGCATATTTCGCATTTATAAGGTTTATCATCACTGTGTTTTTTCGTAATATGCAATTCCAAATCATTCTTATTGCAAAATAATTCTTTACAGAACTTACAAAAATAAGATTTTTCCAGTGAATGAGAACGCTTTTCGTGATAATTTAAAGATGTAAGTTGAGCAAATGCTTTTGGGCAAACAGAACATGTGAATGGTTTCTCTCCAGTGTGTTGACGCTCATGAGTTTTCAAAGTACCACTTTCCTTAAAACCTTTGCCACAATAAGTGCAATGAAATGGAGTCTCACCTGAAAGAATTTTTTCATAATTTATGTCTTGTATAAAGAGAAAATATAGCAAAAATGTAAAGGTTTCCGTTACTTAAACCAATAAAATTACTCTTATTTTAAATATTGAGGCAGAAATAAACCATTTCAAATTAAAATAAAAAAATAAATATCTAAAGGTTTATGGCTTACCAAGTATATAAACATCTAATTATTTTAAAATTATCTTGTAAACTTTTAAAACTTCGAAATAATTTTAGATAAAAAAAGTTAGCGCACCTGTATGAACTCGGATATGTTTGATCAGATTTGGTCTTTGCCGAAAGCATTTTGGGCAGTACGTGCATTTATAAGGTTTTTCGCCTTTTGCAAACCTCGGTCTTACTTCCTCTTGATTTTTTTTTTGTTTAGTACTAAGCATTATTGTTCCTTTGTTTGAGACTTCAGATTTTGTTACAATGACATTTGTTTGACTTTTGGAAGAAAAATTATCGTGGTCGTACATTTGAACAGGTTCAAATGTATTTATTTCGTTGTTGGATGAGATTAATTCATTACCATCAAATGAATACTTTGATTCGCGGTTTTCTTCTTCACGAGGTGTTCTCTGTTTTTCATTTTTCGTATCATTGTTATTTTCATTACAAATTAATAAGACCGTATCGAATTCTGTTGATTTGATAACGTTATTAGAATTTATTTCTAACTGATTAAGAAATTCTGAATTTTCTTTATTCGCGTCTCCTAAAGTTGTATAAGATTTTTTAATTCCATTAGGTTCAATCTTTAGAGGTAATTGGGTCGAATACGAAAATTGATTTTCAGTTTTCCTCTCTGAGTGTGAGTTTAGATGCTTTTGAAGATTTCCCTTCTTTCCAAATTTTCTGCTACAAAATTGACATTGAAAAGGTTTTGATTCATTCAAATACTTAATTTTTTGTATCTCTAATTTATTAGTTACAGAATATTCTCTGTCTGAATGGATGGTGTACTCATGTCTCTTCATAGCAGTCTTCTGCGTGAATTTTTTGGGACAAAATCGGCATAAGAAAGGTCTATCGCCTGTATGTTTTCGTTCATGTATAATTAGTTGGCTTTCATGATTAAATTTTTTTTCACAATATAAACAATTATAATATTCTGTTTGCATTAAATCCGGCTTTAAATTTGAATGTATTTGTTCATGCCGTTGCAGATTTTCGCTTTTAGCATATTTTTTTTCACAACAGCTACATTGATATGGTTTTTGCATGGAAGTTTGCTTTGACATGGATTTCTGCATTAGACTAATTTGACCATTGGGATGCTTTTTTTCAACATGCTTTTGTAAAACAATTTTTTGAGTGAAACGTTTCAAGCAATACTGACAGGAATATGGCCTTTCATTAGTATGCGTCCGTTCATGAACCTTAAGTTGATTTGAACGATTAAATATTTTACAACAATACGGACATGAATGTAAAATAGTTTCCAGTTTAGTTTTATTTTCAATTTTCCTTTCAATAGCACAAGGAAGTTTCTCGTGAATTTTTAACTTATTTGAATTTTTAAATCCTTTGCCGCATTTAGAGCATAACCATCGCTTGAGACCAACATGGATTGGTTCATGTTTCAAAAGAGCATTACGTTCAAAAAATTTCTTATCACAGTGCGAACATTTAAATGGTGCCTCTCCAAGGGTGTCCGCATGATGCGTATAAGTATGTCTGTTCAAATTCCTTTTAATAGCAAACGATTGATTACAATATTTACACTTGTAAGGCTTTTCACCAGTATGAGTACGTTGATGACCTGTTAGAGCTGTCCGTTGCGAGAATCTTTTACCACAAATATTGCACTTATGCGGCTTATATCCAGTATGAATACGATCGTGATCATTAAGATTACATTTCTTACTAAATGATGCTTCACAATATTGACATTTGTAAGGTTTCAAATGAAAAAGCTTATGCCTGTTGTAATTACTTTCGATTGCAAATTTCTCATCACAATATGTACAATTATAAATTTTATTTTCAACATGTTTTTCGTAATGAATATTAAAACTGTTTTTTTGTACAAACGATTCCTGGCAAAACTCACATTTATAACGTTTTTGATCCATATGAATCATTTTGTGTCTTTCTAAATTTCCTAAAAGCAAAAACAATTATAAATAACAAATAGGTATTTATGTTTCAAAAAAATAAAACCAAGCTTTAAATAAACTTGTGTTATAAGTAAATAAAAAAAAAATTATTCAATCATTTACTTCGATTAAGAGTGTGTCTATCCTGTCTAGGAATCTAGGCTCGATTGCGGTTTCTCCGGAGTGAGGCTTCGTCATTGCACTTAGCTGGAGTTGACCGTCGCTATTATCCCTAAAGGTTTCTATACTCTTTTTTCTACTAAAATCTTAACTCTTCCTCAAGAAAATCTTTAATAATTGTAAAATGTTACCTTTTGTGCTTAACAATTTATTACAAATATTGCAACGAAGCTCATTGATATTTTGCTCAAAGTCAATATTTTCTTTTGAGCTTTCTTTCTCCACAATAAATGCCATGTTCTTTGACTTCAATATTTCTACATTATTCGCCATCACCACCACCAAGCCTCAACAAATTATTTTGTTAAGCTGATCCTCCTGCAGTCCTGCTAGCCAAAAAATATAATTATAAAAGTTTGTTTATAAAATTGTTATCATCATACAATTATCAACTGTCAAAGTCAAGCTACTAAAAGAATTTTCAAAGCATAGAAAAAGAAAAGGAATTGTACAGGTCAAAGCAATGTAAAATACCTAGTAATGTCACTCTAAAAAATTAGGTATTTTTCTACAGAAACCACATAACGAACATTTCGTCTATGTAAACGGAAATGTTCGACACATAAAATTCGTCGAAATCTTGAATTCGTAAACGCATATGTGGACGCTCATATAAAAACTAAAATTAAAACATTTTTTGATTCGTTCGCCTTCAATTAAATTTCGCAAGGTCTTCCGAAAATACCACTAAATTTTTCCGATACAATTATATAACTCGAATGACGTGACTTCCCGCACTTACGCAGAGATTGGACTGGATAGTAAACTGGATAGTAAACTGATCATTGTATGTGTTTTTTATCTGTGTTTGTAAGAAGATAGTTGATTGAGTGTCTTTTTACTATCCTGATTTCTATCAAGATTTTTATCATGTTTTCATTTTTTTGTATTAAATTTTTTTGTTTTTTTTTTTTAGTACAGTGATAAAAAAAAACAAGGCATACAATTTTTAATTTTGTATTGTTAAAGTAAAAAAAAAAATATTTGTTCTTTTTTTCTGACTGTGACTATCCAGTCAACTATCTTCTCAACTGTCTTGATTTAAATCCTGCTAGTAAATTGACAATTAATAAAGTAATAAAATTTCACCAATACATTCAACTACTATCTTCGTCAAGATAGTAAAAAAATCCAGTTTAACCTGAGGGTTAAGGCGAACGTGTTAAGAAGAAAAATTGTTTAAAATCTGGTATGGCAATCTTAAAATTTTTTTCTTCACAAATATAATAATAGACTAGCAAAAAAATAAATTATTAGTATTTATTAACAGAACAGTATACAAATAAATAATATAGTTTATTAATTATTCGGTAATTAATATTTTTCTATACAAAATTACGGTCATGATTATTCGAGTTCCAGCGAAGTGTAGGAGTAAACACAATTGGGGCGACAACGACGACAACGACAGCGATATCACTGAAGTGAACACAATTACGGCGACGGCGACGAAATAAATAAAAAAGAAAAAAATAAACAAATAGAAAAATAAAAAAAAATATATATGGTTGTCGTTGTTGCCCGACGACAAAATAGAAACATTTCGCCAGGCTATCGCTGTCGTTGTCGCTATCGCTGTTGTTGTCGCTATCGCTGTTGTCGCTGTCGCCCCAATTGTGTTTAGTATATGTTATGTGTGCCCAAAACATTCGTACTCGAATATTCGCCCACAAATATTCATCAAGGAACATGAAAGTTCTTATGTGAATCATGTGAACGCACCTTTAGTCTGTGAGTGAGTCTTTTACATTGTGTGTTGTGTTTTTTGTTTGATTTTATATATTTATCGGAGAAAAAAAATACAAATTTTTATTAATTTTAAAAACAATTTTAAATCAATATAATAAAAAAAAATTAAAAAAGAAAAATAATTTTTTCCGATTATTTTCCAACAAATTTAATCAAAAATTACTACTTTCAGGATAAATTATATTCGAAAGATGCTAAGCAAGAGGCGTCGCGCTAGTTCTGTTGCTAGCAATAGTAAGGAAGATGACATAGCTGATGATTCGGCACCGGATTCAAATTCCCCCGTCATACGAAAAAAGAAAAAATTGGATCCGGTAAGAAAATTCTTCAAAGAGGCAAATTCTTTATTGTACCTACCTACTTAATTATTTCTCATTTTAGTCGGAATTGTGTCAACAACTTTACGATTCGATAAGAAATCACAAAAAAGAAGATGGAACTATGCTATGCGACACATTTATTCGTGCACCGAAACGACGTCAGGAGCCTTCATATTATGAGAAAGTTGAAAATCCAATAGATTTATTAAAAGTTCAACAAAAATTGAAGACGGACTCTTATGAAGATGTCGACGAATTGACCTGTGACCTCGAATTGCTAGTGAAAAATGCCAAGTAAGGAATGATAATTATTGAATAATTTTTAATATCAATTTAGTTTATTCTTCTACTGCAATAAAAGTAAAATAAATAAATATTAAAATTATAATAGGTATATAGATATCATCGAGGCAAATCAATGTAGAAAGACGCGGATAGATTTATCGGCCTTGGTTATCTTCTTAAAAAGATGACAGAAAAATTACGTTTCAGTATACCTGGCTCGGTATACTTACTTTAGATTAAACTCTCTTGCGATGGAAAATCTGTAGTATTTTTTGACATAGTTGAATTTACATTACTAGATATCAAAGGAATTAGGTACAATATTATGTTCTCCATTCTCTAATCATATTTTATTATTATTATTTTTTTTAAGGGCATTCTATAAGCCAAGTTCAACTGAATACCAAGATGCATGTAATCTTTGGGAAATATACAATGCAAATAAAATGAAAATGCTAGATTCATTTGGACTTTTAGCTGACGAAGGACCGCGATCCAAAAAAATTGGGAAACATCCAAGACGTTCAACTACACAGGAAAGTGAGACATCAGAAACAACAGAAGATTCTGAATTACAAATAAAACTTGAAGAATTATTCACCGCTGTAATGACTGCTACTGATCCAACTGATGAATCTAGATTTCTACATCATGAATTTCAATTGCTACCATCAAAAAAAATTTATCCAGAATACTATGATGTTGTTGACCATCCTATAGATTTGAAGCTTATTGCTACGAAAATTCAAACAAATGCTTACACAAATTTGAATGAAATGGAAAAAGATTTATTGCAAATGGCTAAAAACGCATGCATTTTCAATGAACCAAAATCACAAATATACAACGATGCTAAAACTTTAAAAAGGGTAAATTGAAGTTGTAGTTCTAGCTAGGTTAAAAAATATTAAAAAGCTAAAGATCCTAACTCAAGAATAGAATTTAAACGAGCGACATTGTTGGAAATTTGCACTGTCTAATCTGTGAGAAATCTTAGACAATTACTTTAAACTTAAAACTGAACTACAAGTATTGAGCTTCATTGTTTTAGAATTCAATATTTTTATTAATAATATTTTAGGGAATTTATTTTTCCTTCATAGAAATGCAATTTAGCTTTTTGTTTTGTAGATTTTTACAAATAGAAAAGTTGAAATTGAATGCAGCAAGGTCAAACTCAATTCTACAAAAAGGCGTGGATATGTAAGTCACTCGAAAGAAATAGCTGCAATTAAAGACGATCCGGAGAGTTCCGATGAAGATGACGATAGAAACGAGAAAAAAGGGGAAGGACCAATGTGGCAATTGTTTGATCATTTGTATAATGCAGCAAGCGCTTCAGGTATTTTATTCACACTGTAGCTAAAAATTTACCCATTTCACTGTTTATAAATCTATATTGTTTACACGTTTAAATACGCGTTTCTTTTGTAATTTTGCTTAGTAATTAATGAGCAAATTTAACAATTTCCAAAACACAAATTAAACAATTACATATTTTTTAATACTCTTTTTTTTTTATTTTATTTTATAATCAAATTTTTTTTTATTTCATGGATTAAGGAAGTTTTCTCTTTGGGCCACGTTAACAATCATAATGTATTTATTTGTAATATTGACGATTTTACTAATTTTATCAAGTTATTAAACATTAAAATCATCCGAGAGAATTATGATTCATACAAAAAAAATTTATTATCATCAAAACAACTCTCGGAAGGTTTTCGTTTTGGAATATTTTTCATTTCATTTTCTTTATGTATAAAACTTTGGGCCCAAGTCTTATAAAATTTTATATCAATCAAATTAAGAGCTCTTATCCTTCTAAATTTTGGGAAAATTTTGAAATTGCTTGACCGATTCACCTAAGAACTAACAAAATGTCTAATGGTGTGTTAATAAAAAGATTTATTAAAAGTCTTACTACTATTTCTCTCTGAAACGATTTTCAGTCTATTTATGTTTCCGTTTCTGCTTTTATTTTCCAATTAAAAGTAATATTTATGATTTTTATTTTTATTTGTAATTTGAAATTTATTTTTTTTTCATTTATTTTCATGTTTTGTTTGTTAAACACAAAAAAATACCTTAAAATTTTTATACTCGAATTAAAATAATAAAAAAGATCATCCCAATGCAACAGGAATGCCTCTTGGACATTCGCTTTGGAAATTGCCTCACAGACGTTTTCGTTCTGAATATTATGAAATAATTAAGAAACCTATTTCGATGTCACAAATTCAATCGAAAATCAAAAAAGGGGAATATTCAACAATTTCCGATTTAACAAGTGATCTATATTTAATGATAGATAATGCAAAAAAAGCATATCCATCCAGTAATAGAGTTAATAAGGATGCAGTGAAAATGCTTAGAATTATGAATGCCAAATTGGCGGACATTAATGCCTCGGCATCAGAATCGGATGAAGAATCTGAGGAAGAGGACGATGAAGAAGACACTCCACTTCTTCCACCGCCACCAGTTGTAGTTCCTATGGCACAAAAAAATGATAATGAAACTCCAGTGCCCAAGAAAAAAGGGAGGCCTCGTTTGCATCCAATTACACCGCCAAAATCACCTAGATCTGGCATTACAAATCTGCTTAAGAAAAAACTCTTAAATTTGCAAAAGTATTTAGCCGATTTCACTATTGAGAATCGAAAACCAATTCTTCTTTTTATGGAAAAACCATCAAAAAAACTTTATCCGGATTATTATGATGTTATTCAGCATCCAATTGATATGAATACAATTGAAAATAATATAAGATATGATAAATACAATTCCATTGACGACGTTGTATCCGATTATCGTTTAATGTTTTCAAATTGTCGTAAATATAATGAAGAGGGCTCCCAAATTTTTGATGACTCAAAAATCTTAGAAAAAGCCTTAAATGACAAATTAAAAGAATTTACTAGTTTTATTGGAAAACAAGTTCTTACGCCTAAAATGTAAGTTTCAAATTTATTATTCAGATTCATTCCATTTACGGAATAAAAATACTTTAAATTTAAAAGTTTCGAAAGACTAGATAACGCTTAACCGAGCATAAGTTATTTCAATCTGTTGAACTACTTTTTTACGATAGAAAAAAATCGAATTACTAATTCTTCGGTTTCTTTTCTGAATACATTTAGTAATTTAGTTCATCTTCAAGTTTTGTTTTAAAAATTGGATCACTTAAAATTTTTAGCTTAAAATCTGGAAAAAACAAGTCAACATTAGAGGGTAAATTATGGCAACTTTTTGATGCAATTCGGGAATATCATGAGCCAAAGGGTAACAGGCAACTATCAATTATATTCATGAAACTGCCATCACAAAAGGTAAAAATCATTTTAAATTTTTATATTAATAATAAAAAAAAAAAAATTCAATGACCATAAAAAAATAAAAAAAATTTAATGACCATTAAAATTGTGTATTTTTTTTTTTAAATCATAAGGATAATAAATTCAAGGTAGGTTTGATATTACGCTGTTTTTAAGCTTACACAAGCTTATTTTTTTCTTATATTGACTGTTTTTTAACTTTAAACAAAATATTGGTCTAAAATTTTAGAATATTAACTAAGTATAAATTTTTTTTCTCAAAATTATACTTTTTTTTTTTTTTTACTAAACTGCGCTTTATTTAATAAATAATTTACGAACGTTTAATTAATTTTAACATTAATTTTTGTATAATTTTTTAAGGATTACCCTGATTATTATGATATAATTAAAAATCCAATTGACATTGAAAAAATTGAACAAAAATTAAAAAAACAACAATACGAAAGTGTAGATGAATTGGCATCAGATTTTTCTTTAATGTTTGAAAATGCATGCAAATATAATGAACCTGATTCTCAAATTTATAAAGATGCTTTAGTGTTACAACAAGTTTGTATACAAACTAAACAAAGTTTAAGGTAAATTTTTTGCCCAACATTTGATGTTTTTTATTTACTTGTTTGTGTACTTTTTTTTTTAAAAGGTTAATCGGTTTCACTGAAAATAATTTTGTTTCATGTGTAATTCCGTAGTCAGAGCATTTGGCTAGAAAAATAAAGTTAATTGAAATCCGCTTTTTATTTTATATGATCTTTATATGGGGAATATGTATCCAATTTTTTATGTATTCGAAATGTTAAGTTTTTACCCAATAAATAAAACGTATCTACGTAATAAGTATACGTGCACTGTACATAGATATTATTTCTTTAAAAAATGTTTTATTTCTACATGAATATCTACACAATTGTTAAGAAATTTATACACATTTTAATTTCATTTATTAATCAAATTGTAATCTTATTTTCAGGGATAGTGATGATATTCCAGACGTATCACTTGCCATTCAAGAACTACTACTATCACTTTTCACATCTTTGTATAACCATCAAGATGATGATGGAAGATGTTTTTCCGATTCTTTGGCCGAATTGCCTGAATACGATGAAATGGAGGATGGACAAAAGTAACATTATAAATAAAAAGGCGCTTTCTTGAATAATAAATAAATTCTTTTTGTTTTAATTCAAGGATTCGTGGAATCTCTCTTGACTTGGTGAAAAGACGATTGGACAAGGGTTCATATAAAAGATTAGATATTTTTCAAGAAGACGTATTTTCATGTTTTGAACGTGGACGAAAATTATCTAGAACTGATTCACAAGTATTTGAGGATTCCATTGAATTGCAGTCATTTTTTATCAAGAAACGCGACGAGGTAAATGTATATATGTCTCAAGATAATCATTTTATTCCTTCGTTATTTTTTAATAGAATTTTGTAAGAAGTTTAATTATATTTTTTCATGTCATAGTTATGTAAAGACATTTTAAGTTCTCCTGCAATGAGCTATAACAATTTGCACTTAAGTGCGGCAGTAGAAGCAGTAAGACAATCGAAGCTGTTACAAGAAGAGCAAGATCAAGAAGATACAGTTGATACGGCCGCAACTCATGGTGAAAGTATGACCATTGACCAAAAAGTTTTTTCGCCTGGGGATTTTGTTTATTTTGTTGATTCACCAGAAAATAAAGTACCAGGAATCGCTTATATCGAACGTTTATGGACTAATAATGAGGGTGTTAAAATGATGTATGCAAATATATTTTTACGACCACTGGAAACATATCATGTTTCTTCCAGAAAATTTTTAGAACAAGAATGTTTTAAAAGTGATCGTCATGAGCCAATTCCAATGGATAAAGTTCTAAATAAATGTTACGTTATGAGTGTTAAGGACTATATTAAATATAAACCTGACGGATTTGCAGATAAAGATATATTCGTTTGTGAATCAAGATATCATTCGAGGGCCAGATGCTTTAAGAAAATTAAAGTATGGCCCCTCGTTCGTGAAGATGATCCTGTAAAATTTATACCACGAGGAAAACCATTAGAATTGAAACGTGTGATGTCTGTTTTTAAAGAACGGGTGGAAAAACACAAAGGTGAATTAGCTGAATTGCAACTTCAAGAACCATTAGCAGAAAAAGAAAAACCGGTATGTATATTAGTATTTTTTAAGATGCGAGCATATGTAGGTACTTAATAATATCTTTTTATTTTCCGTCAAATTAAATTCATTTCACAAAAGAAATCAAAGTCCTTCACATTAAACAAGCATTATTTTTTATATGAATATTCTTGTCGTGTATTGTTTTAAATTCATACTCAAAAAATGTGTATGCAGGCAAATCATAAATTTTATAAAATTGATCGTAACATTTTTTGATAATAATATATTTATAGAACGTAGTTTGTATAGTCAATAACGGGGAAGAAGGTGCTACTTACTATGAGCAGTTTAATACAGTTTGTAGCGGAGTTGTTAAAACTGGTGATTGTGTTTATGTCGCTACTCAATCTGGAAAACAATTAATTGTACAAGTTCACTCCTTATGGGAAACTGCAGAGTAAGTTCTTTTAATTTAAGCGAAATTTATGACTACTTAATTTTGTTCAAAATCTATTTTCAGTGGAAAATCCTATTTCCAAGGTCCTTGGTTGTTGACCCAAACAGAATTGCCCACGCCATTGCACAAAACTTGTCATCGTCAAGAATTGTTTTTGTCAACTGTCGTTGATACAAATCCCACAGTCGCAATTGTCGGACGTTGTGCTGTTCTTGATTATGCCGGTTATTCGTCTAAAAGATCTACTGAAATTCCAGAAAGTGACGTTTACATTTGTGAAAATATTTATGATGAAATGAAGAAAACTGTATGTAAAATTCAGCCTCCAAATGGTCTCAAAAATTTTAGTCATAGCCAATTGGTGACACCCGATGAAATATTTCATTTTAAAAGACCTCATAAAACTTACAGAAGTCTAAGAAATTCCATAACAAATGATGATTTGGATATGGAAGATTCTATGGACGGTGGTGCTGCCTCAGTAAGTTCCGAAATTATGTTTACATCTTCTCCAGCTCCCTCGATCATTTCTGCACCAGCTTCTAGAAGATCAAAATCCAATCGACCGTCAAAGGTTACTGGCTATATATTATATTCAAGTGAACATCGTAAGGGAGTGAGTCTAAACAATCCTAATTCAAAATTCGGAGATATTTCTAAGTTAGTTGGACTAGAATGGAAAAATCTACCAACTGATGTTAAACAAGCTTGGGAAGATCGTGCTGTTAAATTTAATGAAGAAAATTCCAAATTGTTTTTTGAGGAACAAGCTTGTGCTAGTCCAGTTCCTGATATTTCTAGATCTGAATTATTTGAATGCTTGTGGAACAAATGTGATTTTCAATTCGAAGAGATTTTAGATTGTGTAGATCATGCTGTTGCTGAAGGAATTGGTCATGTATTTGAAACTTATAGTAATCAATCAGATCCTGAATATCATTGCTTATGGAAAAATTGTATTCGTTTAAAACGACAAATGGCAGCATTTCCAAGTTTGCAAAGATTATTGAAGCATGTGCGAGATGTTCATGTGATGAAAGGGGGAAAAATTGTTGATATCTCAAACCGTAGCAAGTAAGTGTTTTATACAAAAGATTAATTAAGTATTTTATTTTGATTTACATTATTGACATTATTGGATTAAATTGTTCCTTTCAAATTAGAAAGGAGGTTCAGACAGACCAAAAGAAAAACAAAAACATTAAAAATTAAATAAATTTATTTAATCATTTTCAGAAATTATTTTCCAAGAAAGTCAGTTTCCTACATACAAAATTCTCCAACTCAACAACAACAACTACCACAGCAGCAACAACAATCATTCGAAGTTAATCATCAAATTCCAATATCACCACAACAAGTTATTTACTCACATCAGTCTCAAGGTAATAATCAGACATATTTTTCATATTCTTTGATTTGCATTTTTATACCGTTTTTAGTTGTGCAGGCACCAGCTCCTGATCCAATATTTATAACTGTTCCACCAAGGCCACAAAGAGCTCTACACTCTGAAGCGTACATTAAGTAAGTGATTTGTTTAATGATTGTTAAACTAATTGTTGCATAAAACAATGTCTCTCCAATGTAATAATCAATTTTCGTTTATTTTTTTATTCTAGATATATTGAAGGCTTACAACAAAATGACAATTCTTCACCAGCTTGGGAGAAAACTTTAAAAGCTTCACAAAAAACTCTTCCAGTCGCTGATATTAACAAATTACCAGCTCATTGGCTTGGAGATACGACAGGAAAAACAAGTGAAGAAATTGTGAATGCATTATGGCATTTAAGAAATTTTATGATGAAAGATGTTTATGAAATTAATCGAAATTGTTTTTAATAAATTTCACAATTCATATTACTATCATTACATAGTAGATAAGATATAATTTTTCAATAAAACTAAAAAAAATTCGAAATAGTTTTAAGTACGTATTAAAATTAACATGACTTGTATCATCTTCATTTACTATTTTTAAAAATAAAAAACAAAAAAAATTGTGTTTGCTAATATACCTTACCTATCTTTTCAATTCTCCAATAGTTAATGCTAGTAAGTAAAGAATTCCAAACATTTTATTGAAGCAAAACAAAATTACTTTTAAAAGATAGAAGAATTATAAAATGTTGTATTTTAACATATATTAGTAGATAACAATAAAAAAAAATATATTTTAAAAATATCAACTTCTTCATGTTCGAAATTTTAAGAAATAACGCTGTTATGCAAAATTGTTTCAATAAGCATATAATCATAATGTATAAGAAATTCAAAAAAACCTTGCAATTAAGTTCCAGAATTCTTTTACTCTTTAATAATTTTGACATTTCTAAATTGGCTACATGACATAACCGCGAATGTCATAACCGCGAAACTTTTTTGTCATAACCGCGAAATAAAAAATAAAAGTGTCATAACCGCGAAAAATGTCTTATATTTTTTTTTGTCATAACCGCGAAAAAATATGGCAAAAAATTGAAAAAATTTCGTTTCGCGGTTATAACAAAAATTTTTGTTATAACCGCGAAACACAAAATTTCGATTTTTATCATTTCGCGGTTATAACAAAAATTTATGTTATAACCGCGAAATGACAAAAATCGAATTTTTGTGTTTCGCGGTTATAACAAAAATTTTTGTTATAACCGCGAAACACAAAAAATCAATTTTTATCATTTCGCGGTTATAACAAAAATTTTTGTTATAACCGCGAAACACAAAAATTCGTTTTTTTTTCATTTCGCGGTTATAACAAAAATTTTTGTTATAACCGCGAAACCCAAAAACTCGATCATTTTGAAAAATGAAATAAGACCTCGATAAAAAAATGTTGTGTGGTAAGCACACAGGAGGGGGGGGGCAGCAGGGCGGCGGGCGGGCGGTTGGTCAGTGGGATTTGCGGCTGGCGCCGCAAATCCCACTGACCAACCGCCCGCCCGCCGCCCTGCTGCCCCCCCCTTCCGTGT
Source organism: Hybos culiciformis (assembly GCA_964007475.1). NCBI lineage: Eukaryota > Metazoa > Arthropoda > Insecta > Diptera > Hybotidae > Hybos > Hybos culiciformis. The sequence goes on from OZ023274.1 coordinate 14,330,728, forward strand.
GCTTACCAGACCTCGAAAAAAAAATGTTGTGGGATAAGCACACGGAGGGGGGCAGCAGGGCGGCGGGCAGCAGGGCGGCGGGCGGGCGGTTGGTCAGTGGGATTTGCGGCTAGCGCCGCAAATCCCACTGACCAACCGCCCGCCCGCCGCCCTGCTGCCCCCCCTCCGTGTGCTTACCTCACAGCATTTTTTTATCGAGGTCTTATTACATTTTTCAAAATGATCGAGTTTTTGTGTTTCGCGGTTATAACAAAAATTTTTGTTATAACCGCGAAAATTCGATTTTTGTGTTTCGCGGTTATAACAAAAATTTTTGTTATAACCGCGAAATGAAAAAAATCGAATTTTTGTGTTTCGCGCTTATAACAAAAATTTTTGTTATAACCGCGAAATGAAAAAAATCGAATTTTTGTGTTTCGCGGTTATAACAAAAATTTTTGTTATAACCGCGAAATGACAAAAATCGAATTTTTGTGTTTCGCGGTTATAACAAAAATTTTTGTTATAACCGCGAAACACAAAAATTCGATTTTTATCATTTCGCGGTTATAACAAAAATTTTTGTTATAACCGCGAAAAACTTAACATTTTTTTTGTCATAACCGCGAATTCGCGGTTATGACAAAAATAAAATTAGTTTCGCGGTTATAACAAAAATTTTTGTTATAACCGCGAAACTCATACAAATTCTAGTTTCGCGGTTATGACAAAAATTTTTCGCGGTTATGACATTCGCGGTTATGTCAGTTCACCTTCTAAATTATGTCGCTAGGCTATTTCGTTTTAAGTCGAAGTCGAATGATATCGACGAAACAAGAAAAAATATTCGGCGCCGCTGAACCGTCGCCGTAAAAAAATTACGGCGTCGTCTCCTTTCATATTAAATTTTTGTTTTGCTAATATCAATCAATGATCGCAGTCTGACTGAACCGGATTTTTCAACTAATAATAAAAGTAAAAGCAAAGCGGTATCTTACCTAAATACGTTGGACAATAGAGAGGCTGTAGGAGGACGGACCGATGATAAGATAGGACGGACTATATTTTCAGAAGCAGTGCATATAAAAGAAAACTAAAAACTCTAAAAATGTCATTTATCATAAATAAAATTTTACCAACCAAAATTTTTATCCTGAAGCAATTAAATTGTAAGTATTGTCTAGGTACCTAAGTAAAATACCAAATTGTTATTAAGAAATATAAAATGAATGTTCAACAACTTTGCTTTTTAAATAAGATCGCTCTGGGAACATCAGCATCAACCGTACTACTACCAATTTTTTTTAGATCTGCAAGTACAACTTACCTAATCCTTGCTATAATTGTTCAATTTCAATCTTGATTCTCGGTTCTTTGCTTTAGCTAATGACCTGTGTAACTACCTACCTAGTTCGGAAATGAAAACTTTTTCAAATCTTGTTTTGGTTAGGTGGGAAGGTATCTAAGTACCAAGGTTATTACAGAATACAATTATTATACTCACGCAACGTAATATTTAGTAAAATTACAAATATGAAAATTTCATTTGAGTTATGGTCTCATTGTATTTGCTAGAGTTGAAAAAATATTTGGTGCCTATAAAATTAAGAAATAAAAAAAAATAACCAATAGATAGGAATTTATGAACAGTATCACTAAAAGTCCTTTTTGTTATTTATTTTTTAGCTTCAATGCGCGCATTATCATTGTGCAAACCGATTGGTCAGAAAATTTTAACAAAAATTGATGTAACAACATCAGGCTTAACTGAAACAGAGAACAAATTGACTACGATTTCTTCAACAGAGGAAGGAAAAAAAATTTTGAAAAAAGTTCGTGAACAACTTGAGCAACAGTCAGAAGGTCGCCTATTTGCAATCGTCCAGTTGTGCGGAAAACAATTTAAAATAACTTCTGGTGATATAATTTTAGTAGAAGGTTATTGGCCACCAACAATTGGCGACAGAATTCGTGTAGAAAAAGTTTTATTGGCGGGAAGCAATGATTTCACTTTAATTGGAAAACCAATATTAGAAAAGGGTGTATGTGATGTTCAGGCAACCATAATTGAAAAAACTTTAACTCATACAAAAACCAATTTTCGTAAAAAAGCTAGAAAACAATATATGAGAATAAATTTTTATCGCTCACCGAATACAATGATTAGAATAAATTCAATTGAATTAAATTCAAATTTCAATAACGAAAAACAAAATGAGAAGGAATTAATATTTTAATTAATCTGTAGATAAATTATTTTGTAATTAAAAAAAAAAATTTTCAATACTGTATTATTTTATTTCTTGAAAATAGGAAACGATTGATATTGATAATACAAAAATAAACTGAATTGTAAATTTAATCATTAAATCGAATTTGATGAGCTTCCTTTAACTCAAATTAGTGGTACATAATTATTAGTGGTTCACAATTATCAGTCGGCATCTTCCTATTGCTCTTACAAATGATTTCACTTGATTATTTTATTTATGTCTCAAATAATTTTTAAATAATAATGGCAAATTGCAATGCAAATAGCTTACGAAAATGATTATCGATCACCCAAAAAATAAAAACTACTAAATTCTGTTTTTAAGTACTTAGCATTTATTACATTTAAAATTGTTTCTCTTAAAAAATAAATCACATATGCACTTCTTAAAATTTAACAAAGCTTTTTTTTTTTCTTTTTCAAAAAAAGTTAACATAATAATATTACATAAATTTTTCAATTTATGTATTTATGTAGGTACTATTTCTTTTATTATTTTCTTTTTTGTAAAAAAATTTAACATTCAATGAACAAAAAAAAAATTAAAACTAAAAAATAACCGACAAGTTTTTAGAACACTTAATACTTTTTTTGTTGCTAAAAATATAATGTGCTAAATTTAGGGCGACTATAAAATTTTAAACCATAACCTTTCATCAACACCTTTATCACTAAAATTATTTTATTTCATTTTTCTACCTAAAAATTAAATTTTATATGACTTTATAATATTTACTTATAAAAAAATAAAAGTAGAAATCACGTTTAACGTGAAACTGAAAAAAATTATAAATAAGTTAACATTGGTAATAAAAAAATATTTCATTTATTTGGTTTTATAAACCTATGTTATCTTTTTTAAAAAGACAAAAAATATCTCTTAATTCAACTTTTATGAAACTTAAATTTTAATTAAATTAAAATTGAAGCGCAAAGATATTATTAATTCAATTGAGATTACCTTTCGCGGTTTTTTTTGATCAAAATAATTTTTTTTGATCAAAATAAAATCAAAATAATTTTTTTTTTTTTTGTAAAATTAGAAAATGTGAGATTATTAAGTATAAATCCAAAACCATATTTAGTTTTGAACTTCTTCATTAAAGTATTAATTATTTCATTCTTAATTATAACTTATAATTAATGCTAATTCTTTTTTGAATTTCGCCCAATTTATTTGTGCTTATTGTTTTTGTTAAATTATTCATTTGAACATTCATTTTAATATTTGTGCTTGAAAATCTAAGGTAACTTTTTATTGTTTGACTGTGCAAAATTCAAAAATTTATTAATTTGAATTTTAACCACTTATTTAATAATTTTTTAAATATAAAATATTGTGTAAATTTTGTAGTTGTTTTTAACGTTTTTGAGATTATTTTTAGTATTTAGAAATGACAAGAATAAAATAAGTCTACATATTTTGTAAATTTATATCAAAGAAAAATTAAAATTAGAATTTCATTAAACAGAATAGTGTATTAGATAGTGGTTGAAAACATTTATAATAATTAGAAGTCATAGTTGAAATTTGATCTTCTCTCGACAATTGTGTTCCAATTGTATTCCAGCCGTATTTATCTCTATTAAAAAATTATAAAAAATAACGAAATTTAATTAAGAATGAAAATTAGTTTATATGAATAATTTCGAAAATAATATTAAAAAAATGTTGCCAAAAGTAAAAAAAAAAAAATTGCGAAAAAACTATCCAATTTGGCGAATAAGAGTAATTGTGGTTTAAAATTTTCTTTATCAACCTGGTGCTAATTTTATAATTTTTTTTTACATATAAATAGGTACTATAAAACTAAAGATTAATTGTATCTAAATCTTGACAAGGCGCTCTTGGACTTAAATCATTACCATTATTTAAATTTTGTTTTGCTTCTCCATTTGCAGCAGGACTACTATCAACTGTTACTGCATGAAATTTTTTACTACCTAAGCCCAATGGAAATGCAAATTCTTGTGGCAGCTTACGCATTATTTTACCGCTTGTTATTAAACGGCCGAAACCCTCTTGATGAGCAAATGCATATCCCGATCTTAATGAACGACGAGCTCGCTTTGCTGATGGAGTTCGCAATACTTCACTGGCTTGTCGAACTCGTAATTGAACTGCTTTTTCTTTCATTCGGATTTTATCCGAAAGGCTTGGATGAACATCGACTAAATAAAATCTAAACGCTAATATAGGAACCATTAAAAAAATTACTGTAATCACCGTAGTAAACCAAAAAGTTGCTTCTCTCATTGCCATTAAAAGTGAACCAACATACGGGCCACCTACTATATAATTGTAAAAGTAATCCAAAACAAAATACCATATTAAGCTACCCCAAATCATAATATGATTAAATACTGTCCAATAAGAAGTATCTAAGGCTATTTGCGCTGTATTATCGAGAATGAGTATCGTTGCAACAACTGAACCCAATGTCATATGATCACTCAGCATGTAACCATTCGGTGATATACCATCTTTGTAAGTTCCATAGGGTATTAAAAATAGAACCAATGAACTGAATATACCATGAAAAACACTTCGAACAAATTCTCTTGTATTAAATAAACTGTTCCTCAGACCTGGTGTATATAATTTTGGATATCTAATACTCAGCTTGTCAGAAACATCCTGTTCAAAAATTCCTAGAGCTAACACAGGCAGCGATGTATAAAAAAGATTGTATACTGATATAAACATTTCATCTAATACGGTTTGGGCGCTAAAGCCACAGAAAAATGCAAACCAGAGATGGCATAAGGTGAAGGCGAAATTTTTATAAAAAAAATAACGTAAAAATTTGCACATTCTGAAGTATGACCAACGTCCATGAACTAACAATAATCTTTCTAAATACTTAAACTGAGCTATTGAATAGTCACTCGCTAGAACTGCCTGCATGCCTTCTTGGCCTGATATACCAACTCCAACATGAGCGGCTTTAATCATTGACACATCATTAGCACCATCACCAATAGCTAAAGTGACTGCATTTTTTCCATGGGCTGATTTAATTAATTCAACAACTAATGCTTTTTGTAATGGAGTTACTCTACAACAAATTACTGCTCGACATTGAGAAGTAATTTCTAAAAATCTATTTTGTATGTCAGGTGTTAAACAATAAACCAATGAATGACCATTAACAACAATAGCGAAACCAGTGTGATCTTCGCCATCATGAGAAGCATTTGTTTTGGCTGATGAGTTTTTATCGATATTATTATCAAAGTTATATTCAGAACTGAATGTAACAACCGATATTGCGGGTGGAGATATCTGTGTTTGACCTGAATTCATGATTGGAGTTCGTTCACTTTCATACCGGGCATTTAAATTTATGTTTACGTTTGGCTCATACGGAGTGGGATGATATGTATTTACTATTTTTATAGATTCCTTGAATTTTTTCAGTTGTATTTCAACTTCTTCTTTAGTATTTCCATCGACTACAAAAACATCAGCTAAATCATCCGTCAGTAATTGACACGAATATCCAATATTTATAGCTGTTTCTTGTTTATCACCAGTTAATACCCAAATTTTAATGCCAGCTGTTTGTAGGTTAGCAATTGCTTGCGGCACACCATCTTGTAACTTGTCCTCTAAAAGAAATAAAAAAGATTGATGAAATTTATAAAAAATATAATTTCAGAAAAAAAGTTATGGAATTTATTAAAATTTATGAATTTCAGTTATTATTTTAAATACTAAATAGTAGAAAAATTTATTTTAAATTATTTATAGTTGAAATTTATTTAATTTTTGTTTGGAAAAAACAAAAGACAAAAAGCTAAAATTTTACCTATGGCAGTTGCTCCAATCAATTGCAAATCACATTCAATTTCTTCATAAATTGCATCCAATTTTTCGTCTCGATTATGAATTGATAAAGCAGCTTCTTCGTGTTTTTTACGCCAAGAATAAAAAAACTTTTCATCTAAATCTCTAGATGCCAATACCAAAGTTCTCAATCCTTCACCAGCGAATTTATTTAAATGTTCTTGTGTTCGTGCTTTAATGTCATACTGTCCAGAACTTAAGCGATCATAAATTACATTATCTGCACCCTTACAGTATAAAATAATTTTTCCACTTCGTCGAACAATCACTGACATCCTTTTTCTAACGTTATTAAAATCTAAAATGTTAAGTAATTCATATTCTTCTAAATGGCCCATGACTTCAATCATAATTGAATTGGGTGTTCTTGATTTAAATACAAAACCAAAATTTCTAGCTGCTGCAACAAGCGCAGACTCGTCTGGACTCTGAGCTTGATATTCTAATTTACCACTAGTGTATTCCGGCATTACAGTATGGCACAATGAGAGCAAACGAAAAAAATTATGGGCATGTTCCTGATCTGATCTTACCGCGTCTAATAATGTCTTATCGTACCATTTAAAATCAGATTCATATTCGGAATTGAATGAAAAATCAATTGAGTCCATTAAATCAGTAATTTCTACAACTTCACCAGTTTTTAAATCAATAACATCACCATAAGCTCTTCCATTTATACTACATTTATTAAATGTCATGATATTTTGTGTTAATGTTCCTGTTTTATCTGAAAAAATATATTGAATTTGACCTAATTCTTCGTTTAATGTTGTTGTTCTGGCTTTGGCATACGTTCCTGCAAACAACATTTCTTCATCCCAATTAATTAAAAATGATTGGGCAAAGCGTATTACTTCTACTGAAACGTAGAGTGATATTGGCACAACGGTATTTAAAACAATAGCGTATGAAAAGAAAACCAATAAACTGATTACAAGTGCTCCTTGCACTGTATTATTTGGAATTATAACTTCCCAGGGTAAATATACCTAAAAAAAATTATAAATTAAAATACTTAATTACAAATTTCTAATATAAATTTTAAAATAATTATAATTTCATTAAAATTACCACCATTTTTTAATTATGTATTTGATAGTGGCGATTTTTTTCTTAAGAAATATATATACACACATATATTCTAGATATATAAGTTACCTGGAAATTTCTTCCAATCAATGCTTCCCATATACCAGATGCAACAGAACAAAAGGCACATACAGCTAATAAAAAAAATACAATTCCAATGATAATAAAATTTAATAATCTATCGATGCTAGTACTTTTGAATTGAGTTCTACCAGAATTTTGCATTAATTTTGTATCTTTACCAGCGAATATAACAACGCCGTAGCACCATTGAGTGTTCCGTAGAACACAACCTCTTAATAATATTCGATCATTATCTAATGAGAATCTTTGATTGTTCCACGTTAAATTTCCATCAAATTTATTTAACAGGTTATTGGGACGTTCACACAAAATTTCACCATTAAATTGACATAAGAGATCGTCTTGTTGACCCATAGCAGCTGTTTCTGGCAAGCATTGTTTTGATTTTAAATTAGTTTCACCATCCAGTTCGGCTGTTTCAATAAAACACAAACCATTTGGCTCACTCGATGTTAGTAATAAAATATCAGCTGCAATAAATTGATTATTTTCCATTCGGATTACATCTCCAACTTGAACTCCTGACCATTTTTCATTGACTAGTTTTCCATTACGAAATGTTTTAGATCTTCGATTATTTACCTTAAAGTAAACAGTAAACATTAATTTTTTTTTAATTCGGATTTATATTTTTATTTATTATCTGTAATGCAAAAAAAAGCCAAATGAATCAATAAAAATTTTAATGTTTAACTCTCGAGGTAATTCTGTCATGTACAATGAAATAGTGGAATACGTAGATCAAATGAATAATATTTGGACAAAAAAATACATTTTAAAAAATATATCGATAGTTAAAATACGCAACGTTATATATTGTTACCACATTACCATTAATCTTCAACAACACTGAACATCGAACGATAGAGCGTTGTATAAAACAGAAATAAATTAAAGTCCGTAACAAATATTTAAATTTAAATTAAATTTTTTTACTACTATTCAATAAATAATGGTTATAATTCATAAAAATGATATGGTTTTATTTATAGAATTTCGTCTATAGTTTATAGTTAAATATCGTAGTTAAACCCGTTGTTCTAGAATAAAACAGGCCTCGAAATGCTAAATTATTTTCAATATTTTTTAACGATTTATTTCGATTTACCCCTTTGAATTAGTTTTTTTTTTCACTGTAGTCATCCTTGACCTCTAATGATGATGCAGACCAAATTTTATTAAAATTATTCCAATTGTTTTGGAGCAGATATTGTACATATAAATGTATACATACATTTGTATTTTATTATTAAAGTTTATATGGATTTAAAATAATTTATCTAATACTAATACTTTTTAATTTTAGTGATTTTTAATTGAAGTAAAATAATTATCCCCTGCACTTATTTCGATTTTTATAAAAAAATAAAATAATTTTTTTTTTAAATCTTACTTGTGAATCCGATATATGACGTTGAATATCATCGTAAGCGTCTTTAACAGCTGTTAACATTAATACACCAATTAATGGCATTGCTGTTGTAATTGGTGTTAAAGATGATATGGCCGGTATTAATTGTAATACTAGTAGGCATAAAAAATAAAAATTGGCTAAACGTTGAAATTGTTCCAATAAATTGAATGGTAGAAATGTGAATATTGAATATTTGGACGTTTTGATATAGTTATTTGCATATTTAAATTGCATATTAAATTGCTTGTCATTGGCTCGAATTCTACGTTCATTATCGTTTTGATGTGGTTGTGTTTTTGTTCCCATTTTTTTGTCAATTTTTTTTTTTTTATATATATTTTATTATTTATTTTTATATACATATACACATATATGTAATATTCTTTTAAGTTTAGTATAATTAAATTTTTATAAGTACATAATTTTTCAATTTTTTTTTAAAAATTAATGATGAGAATAGCAGCACCTTGAATTTTCTTTTAGTTCCAATGTATAGGCAACTGAAATTGAAAATTAAGAAAAAATATATAATATTTATTTTGTTAGTATTTTTTTTTTTTTAAATATAGTTAAAAACTATAAATGCGTTCATTCATATAACATCGTCCTTGTTTGGCTGAAAATTAATAACAAACATATGAAAGTGGTGTATGTAGGTACTCTTTTTCATGTTAAACAAAAAAAAAATAACTAAGTAAATACACATGAAACTTATTTCTTTTACATATAAATATATATACCTATGTAAACAGAGTAAAAAAAAAATACGAGCCCATAACTAACTTTTTTAGCATTAATTTATTTGATTCGTATTTGAAATACATAATAATTTTTCTAACAATATGTTATTAATTTTCTAACAATCCCGGAATCATTAAAAATGAATAAAGCTTCTACTATCTAAATAGAATAATTTTACATCTTTTTTTTTTTTTTGGATTCTTATTGACATGTTTAAGAATTCTGCGCCAAAAACAAAAATAAAAATACTTAAATATTTTTCAATGAGTTAAAAAATGTGTGATCAATTACAAACATAATTGATAGTATTATATTTTAATCTGATCATTGAGATAAATTTTCATTTAATGATTTTTTTTTAGCATATCTGTTTTAATGTAAAGAGAACATCAGCCTGTATGATGTCGTAATTATTCTAAATTGATAAATAAAAAAGATTGTAAATATCGAACGCCTTTCAATTAATTTCAAAAAACTTTAAAAAAAATTTGTCTATAATCTATATTTTTTTTTGTATAGGTACATAATATTAAATATTGTAAAATATAAATTTTTTTTAAATGAATAATTCAAAACTTTTACCCTTATAATACTTGATTAATAAATTCATAAAAATTCCTTTATACTAATAATCTTAAACACTTTCATTAATTATTAATCCAAGGATCGGTTTTGTTTATATATTCATTTATTTTCAATCACGAATCTTCCGTTTATATATTATAAATTCTTCTGGTACCTCTGCACTGGAATATGGATCTATTTATAATTATAAATAATATCTTCGAAATCTTTAGTGATAAAGAATAAAAATTCACAAAAAATATTACATTTTTCGCAATAAGCGTGAATATGAAATAGAGATTACAATACTACACTCTTTTACAATAGATACTTATAACATTTACTTTATTGAAATTCGTCAATTATTTATTACTCGATGAAAAATTTAACGACTCTCTTTAAAATCTATTGCTACACTTCTTTCTAATATCTGTATTCGCGATTCAGGCGCTACGTTTCTATACCTTCTACGTTTCTATATTGTTAATAGTTATTGATTATTAATTATTTTCTCTACTTGCATTTTACATTTTTAACTTGAAAATTGTATAATAAATAATTTTTCAAAAATTGTATCTTAATTATACCTACTTATATAAGATAGTAAATAGTAGCCTTGTTTTCTACACGATAAAAAATTTAGTCATAGACTGTTTATTATCAATTAGTTTTTTAACAATAAATTTAAGTAGTTAGTTACTTTTTCAAAAAATGGTAAATACGCAACTAAAAAATAGAAAAAACGATCTCCAAATGTTAAAAAATGACAAAAAATTAATAAAAATTTCCAAAATTAGAAATTGAACTGTTGGAGGCATGATGAACTGGAAATATGATTTCTTTAAACTGGAAATGGAAAAACATTTAACAAAAACAAAATCCAAACATTTCAAACATCGGAAGTAAATAGGAAAATAAAAAATAAGGATCTGGGTTGAAGTTGAAGACTTATAAATACGACTCTAAAGGAAATCTTGATAGAAATAAAAGAAACATTTTTTAGTTTACAATTTTCCTAATTCGTTTATTCTATTTATTTAAGAAACTGTTTTCTTTTAATTTTAAAGCTTTCTAATCGTGGTATTATATAAAAATGTTCTGTTTAAGACTTTAATCACAGTAATAATATGTTTGTTAACTTGTTATTAGTAAACATGAACATACAATAAAGAAAATTTTATTTTTATTGATCCGGTTAATATTTCTAAAATTTGATTCTCTACCAACAGATATACTTATATTAATCACAATAATCAAATGATTATCTATTTTAATTTTTATCACGATGATGTTTTTGATTTTAATTTCATTTGTGTTTTTTTTTTAATTAATTCCTCACTTTAATGTTAATATTAGTTAAATTTTAATAGCAATACTTAGTTAGATTTTTTTATTAAATAAAATACATCGATATGTTTAATAAAGCTTACAATTTTCGAATAACAAGCGACACTAAAACAGCTCATTGTTGAAATTATTTAATTTCAACTGTTACCGAAAACAGGGTTGGACTGATAGAATAACAGGAGTTCCCCAATGTTCCTAATAATCTTAAAAAGGCCTTATCTCAAATCGAGCCTCAAATCATAGAAATTTCTTTTTTATTTCAGATTTTATATTGGTCTTAAGTAATAGGTCTATTTTCTATGAATTATACTATATTACTATACATTGCTATAATTTTTATTATAAACTTAAAAATTAAAGAAAATAATATGTTTCTAATTATAGGCATTTAACTTGTTTGAAAATCCTATTCTCCGTTTCATTCAAATGAAAGCATTATTTTTATTAGCTACCAATTTTTAAGTTTTAATTAATCCTTGCCTTAATAACATGAACATCCAAAAAATATGTATTTAAGTACTTAGTTAGTTACATTAAAATTAGATATTAGAATTTGTTAAACAAAGTTAAAAATACTTTGTAATTTTCTGAATTTAATGATGCATATGAAGTGATGTTTTCATGGTATATTTTAAATTCAATCAATTATTAGATTGAATTTTTAATGTTTATAATGTTTTGATTGCTGAATTGACCAATATAAATATGTATAATATTAGAACTGGTTTCGAAACATGTAATTAAAAGCTCTCAATTTAGATATTGGTGGGTTTTAAATATTTTTGTTTATCGTTCTCAAATGTCTTTTAATATTATTAATTTTAATATACATAATATACAAATACAACATACTGAACTATAGTAGTGTTTTATCAAACTCAAAATTAAGAAAATTTTATTAAACAAAAATAATACTGTATTACGCACATATTTTTATGTCAAGGTTGTAATAAAAGAAAACAAAAATGTGCAAAAATAAAAAACTAATTTTCCTTAATGATTTAATATAACACAGTTTGAAAAGGGAAGATAAAATTTAAAAAATTTCATACAAATGGTTTTTATAGTATTCTAAAAGAAAATTTATTCACATCAGCTAATGCTTAATCATATGAAACTCTTTTTTGTCAAACTGAGTATAAATATACATCATATGCACATGAGACCATTAGCCCATTTATCTGATGTTTAAGAGGATGTGGGAGACACAAATACTTTTAGTCCCAAAATTTTAAAGTTTATTTTAGAAAAAAAAATTCATTCAGTACGTCCGAACTGTTTCATTCATTAAAATGGTATAAAACTTTTTAGAATCGGTTACGGTTACTGCAAAGTCATGATCAATTCAATAATTTACAAATGAACTTAAGTACAGAATCTTACTATCTTACAAATTATTTTTATATGATAAAAGTAGATTGTAGGAACTTTAAAAGAATATTGTACAAAAGTATTTTGAATCGAAATGTGGGGCCATAATTTTTTAATTAATAATTTCAAAAAAAATTCAAAAAATTGTAAGTAGGTATTTATAACTACGAAATTGAAAGAAATCTTGATTTATTAAAATTGCACCCTTATTCTACAAAAAAAAATTGTAAGAACAAAATCAAAAAATCCTTAAATTGTAAAATAATAATGTTATTGCTATTATCAATCAAGTAACCAATTAATGAAACAAAAATTTAGCTTGATAATAATCATTAAGATATCTGTTATATCAAAATCCATTCCAAAATTGCTGAAAATTTCTTTTTTATGTGAGTCAAACAAAAGTTTGATATCATTTTTAATTAATAAAATAAAAAAAAAAAAAAAATTTGTTGTTAGCGAATTATTTACGATAACTTGTATAAAATTAGAACTTTTTTTTGGAATTTAAGGTGTGCCGTCACATTATATTCAAGGACTAAACATTTTTTTTGTAATTTCTCTTTTTTATTTTTTGCGAAAATTTTCATAAATATAAAACAGTTAAAAATCAGGAGTGGTGCAAGGAGCGCACCCTCTTCCAGGTTAGAAAAAACATAATTTTCTGAATAGATGTTAGTGGTTGGCATACATTATAACCTCGATTATAACCATGAGTTAAACATCTTCAGATGACATTGAAAAAAAATATATGGAATTCATTATGGTGCCATTTACATTTTTGATACTAAAGTTAATAAATATTTATAAGTCCCAAAATTTCCTAAATTAGATTTTTACGAATAAAATCAAATAAGCTTGACATACTTAATATATTCTGTTAAGCAAAATAACTTGCTTCTTCTTTCAAATAACTTTTTTTTTGGACAAAATATCTGAATTCTAGGTACTTACCTATTTAAATTTTAATTTTAACTATTTAGATACAAAGTTTTTATTTTATTTAGTGATTCTTTATTTATTTTAATTATATGTCATAGGTCTTAGTATAATTGTAAAATAACTTTCAACCTCGCTTTCATATATTTTTTTTTTAAATTACAAACGAGCTTACAAAGTGAGGAACTAATGAAATTAATTCATATTAATTAATTTCAATTGAAAATTTAAATAAAATTTTATACATAAATATATTGATGTGCTTTACTTGGTAATAACTAATAATTTAAAAAGTTGCCATACTGAAAAATACATACATTTTTTTTTTTTAAATTAAATTAACTTCATTTTAGGGATCAAAATATTTGTTTCGTATTAAGTATTGATATTCTATTAAGAATAAGACTGTACTGCGTAATGCAGGCAGACAGACCACTTTAAGAAATATTTTAGAAAATTAGAAGAAAAATTCTAGTTAGTGTTAAGTGGGCTTTTATATGTATAATAATTTTTGCCAAATGCATTAACAAATGAAACGCAAGGCAAAAATCATAACTCCAAAGTATTTTTGCTTAAACTCTGCTGATTTTTTTTAATAATATTACTAACAAAAATTAAAAACATAATAAATACTTAACTTCAGCGTAATAAAAAAGTAAGAAATTGTTTTTTCACATAAATTTCGTAAAGAAAATTAAATTATGTTCCTAATATTTACGTGCATACGAGGAATCAAATTCACAAAAATATTAGATAAATTTATAAGTATGTATGTAAGTCTTAAACAGAGGTAAGGTCTAGTACAGTACATGAATGTCTGAGGGCACTTGAAGAAGTTGGAAATGAAAACCGGGTGGTCATTACGTGGGTTAAAGGCCACTCCAACATAGAAGGAAATACGAGAGCCGACAGTCTTGCGAGGTTTGGGAACGGTGGCACCCCGGAAAGACAACAATCTTTCAAGGGCGCCTCGGGAATAAAAACCAAGATAGACAGCGAGGGCTGGGAAAAACACAAAGAAATGTGGAGACAAACAGAAGGAAACAGAACCACCAAAAAGTTTTGGTGGAATCTAAACAGTGAAAAGTCTAAACAGATTTTAAACCTTGTTAGGAATAATCTGCGACTTTTCACTGGCATATGTACAGGGCACTTCTTCAGGAACCATGAGTTCCGAATAGGGAGGGCCGACACTGGGATCTGCAGGGGTTGTGGAGAAGAACCCGAAACTACACCTCACGTGCTCTGCCAATGTCCGACGATTCGGACTAGGAGAGCAAGGATGTTAGGGAATTATTTTTTCAGGACCTTGATGACCTGCAAACACATAAGATACGAGAAATAATTAGGTTCGTCAATGGTATAGGTTGGCTCGATGGGGAAATTTAGGCCCATCGGGTAGGGAAATACAACGGGCCAATTGGCCTAGGTGCAAGGAGATCGTAGGATTTCCGACCCGCTACAACCTAACCTAACCTAACCTAAGTCTTAATCGGTTTTAATCGAGGTTTTAATGTACCTAATCGGGATAATGTAATATTTTGTGAAATCCTTGATAGAATGAAGTTATAATCTTCATGGTTTGATTTTCTTCTTTTTTATTTTTGTTTAAGCTCGCCTTTCTTGTTTATTTATTTGCGCAATGAAAACTAAAAACTAAATATTTATACCTCGATTTATACTCAAGTACTTATATGAAATAATATCGTAAAAATACGTAAAAAAAAAGTTTCAAGTTTACTTAAAATAATACTCCTATTATTTTTCACTAATTTGTTTTTTTTTTTGTTTTTAATTTGCATACTTAAGTAAATAAAACATACAAATTCTTAAACAAAAAATAATTCTGAGCTGATGGATGAACTTAACTTGAATGAAAACCATTTAACTCTTAACTCGATGAAAATATTTATCGTAAAATAAATTTTTTATTTTAATGTTTTTTTTTTTAATTTTTTATGTTGATAATTGAAAGAAACCAACCGTTATTGTCAACTTTATTTCGAAAACAACTTGCACGAAACCCGGTTAAAACAATACTGAAGAAGAAGAAGTTTTTCGCGCTATTTAGTTCTAAATAGTTAGTTAAAAAAAAAAAATATATAAAAAATTATAATGAACATCAAGTATATAATATACTTAACTCGATACTTACTTACTATAGTTTTTTTTTTTTTTTCAACGTCAGAATAAGTATACGTATGTAAGTAGAAAATTTCACGAAAAGAAGATAATATATACATACATCCGTACATATGTACATTGTATACTTATACAATGTTTGTATACATATTTAAGTATAAGAATAAATAAATATATTTTGTATTACTTATGTCCTCAAAGTAAAAAGTTAAAATTTAATAAATATGTAAGATTCATCATACATATCAATCGATATATATAATATGGTATGTATATATTAAAATACATATAGTTAGATTAATTAAATTTTCAAAATTAAAAAAAAAGGATCTTTAGATACACGAAAGTCACAAACACACACGCAAACAGTAAGCAGCAATAATATATCAATGTTTTTGTATCGGTCACATAAATAGTATACCTATGGAGATAGATAAGAAAAATACGGTATCGTGATAAGAGTGTTATAAAATATGACAAATTTTATTTTTTGTGGTTTCGCATTTTAAATAGGATTTTTTTCTCTTTCCTTCATCGCAGCGATAAGACTCAAAATACTAACTAAAAATATCTACATTAAATTAACTTTCAAATTATGTTAGTAGTAAACTTCTGCGACGCATCAAGCTGAACAGAAAGCTTAGAAAATAATTTCTTTCTCAAAATTTAACTTGAAATATCTGAGAGTACTAATTGTGTTTGTGCTTTTTATTTTGCTGTCACTAGTCACTGTAGATGGCCTTATAATACGTTCATTATTAATTTAAGTACATATTTTGATTTTTATAGATAGGCGCATTTAGTTTTAGATACTCAACGAAAAATTTTATTACACAAATTACTTATATTTTAATTATCGATATCCATTATATAAAAGAACATTTATTTATTTATTCAATTTAATAACGATTTTAAAAATATTTTTAAAAAATTAATAATTTATTAATCAAAATATCCAGGGACAAACCTCTTTAACAATAAAAAAAAAATTTAAATTACAAACAGTTAATATTTACTAAAAAGTAGAAAATAAAAATTAATAAAATTAAAATACGTGAGCCTCATCCACATAATTTAAGGAAACGGAATTAAACAAAATAATTATTAAAAAATTTAATTTTGAATCACAAACCCCAAATCATATGAAACATTCTTATGCCAATTTAAATTGAAATCAATCAAAGTTTGTGTTTTAAATAAAATTGTGTAAAAAAACAATAAGTTTTTAAATTTAAATAAAATAGAATTTTTTTTGTATAGATACTAAATGTGTAGATCAGAGATTCCCAACCTGGGATCCACGGACCCCTTGGGGGTACGTTAACCAATTCTGAGAGGTACGTGAAACTGTTCGTATTGAAAAAAATATATGTATATCCTTTTTACGGCTTACACATAATTTCAAAATCTAATTTTCTTTCCAAAATTTTGTGAATTGTGTATAATTGTGTATATTTTAAATAAGTATGTTAAAACTCATAACGAAATCTTCAAAAAAAATTTTGATGGTATCATTCCTCCAACTTTTAATGTCGATAATTGGATTAGAAACGCCTTCACAATTTCATTAGAAAAGATTGTTGACACTGATAATGATAACGCAAAAGATGAACCCATTGACTTGAGAAATAACATGAAAACTCGCAGTGATTTTGAAACAAAAAAAATGATGCTGGATCAATTTTGGTGCTAAAAAAGCGAGGCGTATCTAATCACAACGTGCGTTAAAATTTTTTATTCCGTTTGTTATAACCTGTATGCACTCTTTTTTAGGGGTACGTAAAGATTCAAATCATTATCAAGGGGTACAAATATTTCAAAAGGTTGGGAACCATTGGTGTAGATAATATCGAGGATACTATGTACTATGTAGGTACATATAAATATTTGAAAATTTAAAAATTTTTGAATTCTAAAATCTTCACATAGAAAGTATTAATGAATAAAAATAAACAACATGTGGTTTATTTTTTATACTTACTTTATAGTTACTTATTTAATTAATTTTATTGTTGTAGGTACGTGTATATATGTAGTACTAAAAAAAATAAAAAACTTGAAGCTATTGAAATAAAATTATCGAAATTCATGGAAAATTAATAAATTAATAACATATTTTTTACAAACTTTATTGTGTGTGTGACTTATTATAAAAAAAAATTAATTAAAAATAATAATGCTCTAAATGCAAAATTAAAGTACCACATTTAAATCCTAATGCAATCAAAAAATTTCTTCATAAAATTTTCTTTTCTAACATTTCTAAAATGACAAAAAGTAACGTAACTTTTGTCATGCACTGAGATTGTAGGTTTGGAAATATATACACATTTTTCAAATTTCTAATTGCTTTCTTCGATGTCTTCTATCATTCCTGAGTTTAATGTTGGTTAGAAACGAAATCCTAAAATAAATTTTTCGGACTCGTTCTCGGATGTATGAATAATTAATCATATAACATTTTTACCTGCAGTCCGACGTACTTAAACTACACGTAAGTATACCGTCACAGATCAAATTTTATTAAAATTCAAAAGCACTAGACCGAGATCTAGACAAATTTGGGAAAAATAATTTTTATTTCTTGATTGGTCTGGTTTATGTATGATTGATTTAAAATGTATTCAAGTAAAACATGTATTTATTTATTTAAGTATCAAAATAAAGTTCAAAATAATTTCTTTTCAATTGGTAATCTTTTTCTCGATTAAAGGTTAAAGGTAAATATCTTAAATTCGATTCTAATATTTCCCCTTACCAACTTACTTAGTGTATGCTTACAATTAATGCAAAATTGCTGTACTTAGAACAAACTTAAATATAAATGTAACTATATACCTATAATTACCTACATAATGTAAGAATATTAAGTTGAGTCATAAGAAGTCTAAGATTATTTCAATTATAGTTAACTTTGTCATGTACTTTTTTTTAATGTGCTTTTCATTATAAGTTATATACCGGTATATATATATACTTACTTTCCACACTAAACAAAAAACCGAGACAAAAACAGTCAAACAGTGATGTTTATTGATTAATAATATTTAATGCACTTCGTTTGTTTCTTAATTATTGTTTTCTTTTTTTATTTTCATTTTGATACCTAGGTATTTTTAGTAAAATAATGTTTTGAAATAATGCCTCAAATAATTCTTTTAACCTCGCTTTTAACGCTAAAAAAACATTGGGCTTTTTGGATAGATTCCAAAATTTAGAATCCAATGACATAAGTAACTAGTTTTGATTTTCATATCAATATCTACCTCTTATTTTGAATCTTTTAAATAAATTTGAATAATTTAAAATAATTATAAACGTAAATTAAAACTAGTTATTAAAATACATAATACCAATCACAATTAAGTAATTTTTTTTTTGTAATAATTTTTTATTAATCTTTTGCCTACTTTATTTTTTTAATTTAAAGCACAAATGGCATTACAACAGATGTTAATTGATTAAAAATGCACACTTCATTTGTTTATTAAATTATTTATTTTTAAGCTTTTTCTATTTCAATAAATCGTTGCTTTGAAAGCAATAAAAAAATTTTCTGAGATTGATTCATACTTAATGCAAAAAAAAAAAAAATGTAAGAATACCTGACTAAGTTTTTACTTGTTGAGCTATTTTATAAAAATGTAAGAGATACTCCTCGTCTTCAAATAATTTTCAACCATAAGAGTAGTTTGTTAAAGAAACGAGAAAAAAAAAAAGAAAAGAATATAATAATTTATTGCTTTATCGCCTTTTGTTTTATTTTTTAGATTTACAATTTTTTAGGCACTACAATATTTAATACCTTATCAGTTATTCATATTAAAAATGCTTTCAGGTAAAGGAAAACCCGGAAAACCACCACTTATCGTAAAAATGATAGTAATACAAAAATTTGAAGATAAACAAATAATTCAATTTCAAAGTGTAGGTATTATACTTAACTTACATTATATTATACATCGTTGTAAGTTTAAGAAATGAACATCGTTGTAAGTTTAAGAAATAACAAAATAAAGCAATAATATTTGAATTAATTTGAATACTTAATAAATATTAATTAACTAAATGTACCTAAGTACTTATCTCTAAAGAATGTCATCTAAATGTATGTCTGCTGCCAATTAAAATATTAAAATTGCATAAAGATGATTATAACTATCAAATGTAAGTAAATATGAGTTCAAAAAACAAATAAAAGAAAAAAAAAAACATCAGATAAAACGTTAAATTGCTATGATTTACAGTGATGTCAATTGCTTAAGAATAATAATAATAACACATTATACCATGATGATAATACATAGTGGGAATTTTTTATTTCGCCATGTTTTTTTTATATAAATCATAAAAATAAATTCAACTTTTTAACAAGTCTCTCTCTCAGAAGAGAAATGACACATAATTTCATTTGAAAATCAACTACTTAAATACTTTAAGAAAAAAGCCTTGACAAAAGCTTAAACATTTATTAACTACCTAGTTATATACACTTTAGAAAATTTTTATAATTTGCAAAATACTGTTTCTTATTATTAAAGTAAGTACCTACTTGTTTAAGTACTTATGTTTCTTTACAACATATATAAGTACCTAAACATTTTAATATAAAAACATAGAAAATAAATAAACTTATTGTATATAATTTTTGAACATTTTTTTCGAATTATTGTTCATCCAATAGTAATTTTGCGGTATTACGATTTTAAAGGATTAATTATCATTATTTAGATGTTTAAGATTATTTTTTGTCATAATAAGTAGGATAATTTATTTCCAACAATTCCAAAAAATAAAATAAATTTCTATAATTAAGGTATATATAAATCTTATTTTCAACAAAAAAAAAAGAACTAGGTATAATTTGTGTATGGTGAACCTAGAAAGACGACGTATTAGCCATGTGAGAAAAAATTTCCACAAAAAATTTCTTTCTTTCGCAAAATTTTTCAAAAATCTAATTTTATATCCCAATATTTCCTCTCCAAAATTATTAATAAATTTTTTTTTATATAAACAAAATTTTAATATAAAAAAATATTTTCTTTCTTGCTATTTTTATATTATAGAAACATTTTTAATAAAAATTACCGGCATGTGTTTTCAAAAAACGAACAAAATTTTTAGTTAGGTGTTTATTTTAGTTTTTTTTTTTATTTTTCTAATCTGAAGAAATGAAGAAATAAACAATTTTATTTTCAAATTTATGCTAAATAGAAAAAAATATTATTATTATTAATACTTATTACTTATTAGAAAATAAATTTTACAAATGAACTTAAAATGCGGACAATATAACGATTCTAGGTCTTCGACTTTTATAATGGAGTGTGCATGAATTATGAAAATTAATAGCGAGATTAATAGTAAGATCTGTTTTTGTTTAAGCCACAAAGAGTCTGTTATTCTCGGTTATTCTCGACGTTATTCTATTTATGAAAACACAATTTTTAAATTCTATGTAATTTTAGTTGATTTTTGCAATGCAATGATCATAATGTCATTAACGAGATATATATGTTGTACTAGGTATTTTTCCTCTAAGCGACTAGGTGCCATCAATTGAAATTCGTATTCACAACGTATAGTATACCTACATTTATTCGTTTAAAAAAAAACTTTACTCAATACAAATACAAATACATTAGAAATACATTAGAGTAGACAGTAAATCCCTGAATAAATTTTAACATAAGTTAGAATTATTGTAATTTTAAATTTAATACATATTCCTATATTTGATGACATCAAGAAAATACTTAAGTAAAATTCAATCTGACAAAAAACAAAACAAATTTCAAGAACAAGAAACCTGCAAAGCTACTAAAATCAAGAAAAACAGAATATTTTATTCGAGATTTTATTATATATACTTAACAATAACATTTTATCAAAGATAACAAGAAGTTTTAATTGATCGAAATTAATAAGTGAAAACAACATGTATGGCAATTGATTCAACTCTACTCAAATATATAATAAGGAAGGACATTACGCCACGATCTAGGAGACAAGCAACTTGGAACGCTATGCTCAAGCGAAAAGTAAGAAATATAATGGAAAGTTTGCAAATTTGTACATAGGCATATATATGTACTTATACGTCATACTTATTTATATAGTAACATTGTATTATAAAAGGTGGCAAAGTTGACCCATATACTATTTAAGTTCATCTGCACTCATTATACAAGAAAAAAACACAAAAAAAAAACAAAAATTATGTCTACTTATGTATAGCCAGCCTATTAATAGGCTATGCGGAAATTCCAAAAAATCCAAAAAATAAATATTACTCACATTTTATTTGTTTTTTTTTTTTATATTTATTTTAATTTTTTATTCCTTGATGATGATGATGTAGGCAGGTATACAGTATTAATATAAAAAATTAAATTAAATTAATTTATTTTTAATCATTTTTAAATTTCGATTGTCAAAAACAAAAAAAAAAAAAATTTTTTTCTTCTGTTTTTTGATGAAAACATTAAAAAAAGAAAATGTTTTAGTATTTCTGATAAATTTTGATTAGGTAGGTAAGGTAATCTAATTTTTATTGATTTTTACTTTATTACCAAAAAAAATCTTTTTTAGGATTTATGCTTTTTGATTTGATTTGATTTGTTTGCTTTTTTTTTTGACAAAAAATTTAGTAAAGACCGTCATTCGTTACTTCTTTTTTTTTCTTAGGATATTATGTTTATTACCTCCTTCCTCCCTATGTTAAAAAAAACTTCTGAATTGAAAAAAAAAAAAAATAAAAACAAAATATTTTAAGCTTAAATTTAAATAGTTAAATAGTTTAATAATAATTGTAAAAAGAAAAAAAATTTCAAAAATTTTTATTTTATAAAAAAGTTTTCTCAATGTCACATATTCTTATTTAAAAAAAATAAAATAAAGTTTCATTCCGTTTGATTTGATTTTTTGTTTCAATTAAAAAATCATTAGATATAGTTTCATAGTTTCATAAAAAAAAAAAAAATATTAAAAATTTGATTTAAATTTAATTAACAATTTTTTTTTTTTCTTTTTTGATGACGGAATATTGTTCGCTGTTTTGTTTGTTGAGTAGAAAAAAAAAAAACGATCCTCTTGGTTTCACAATTTTTCTATTATTATTTTTATTTTTTTAATTAAAGAACATTTTATTTTGATTTTGTTTTTTTTTTTTTAGCACAGAAAAAAAATTTATTTTTTATTCTTAAAAAAAAAAAAATTATAATTATTTCGTTGTTTTTAAATTTTCTTATTTTATTAATAAAAATCCAAGAAAATTTTTTTTTAAATTTAAATAAAAAAAAAAATAGTTTAATACTGTTCGAATACGACTGCCTTTTTTTTTTAGTTTTCTCTCTCTGAATATTCCGTGATCCGTCGTTGTTCGATTCAGTATCAGTCGCCTTCGATTTGTCGATCTTAAAAAAAAAAATAATTAAATTCAAAACAAATAAAAAAGTGACATGATGACAGCATCAAACGATGACATCATTATCACAGTCTAAATTGTTTTGCCATAAAATTATTTTGAAATTTACCAAAGAGTATGTATATCATAGAGAGACGATTCAGTCCCATACAAAAATATAAATTAAAAAATGAAACAAAGAATCTTAAGTTACAATTCACAACACAACCCCGTGAGAAAAATTGTTTAGCTCCTTTTTTATCCAAACAAATAAAATAGATCCCCTGTAACTTTGGAATGCTTTACATGACGCCATGAATTAAGTCTTTAATCTCATCGTTTTATTTCGTCCAGTTATATACATAACTAAAAAAAAAAAGAAAACTAAGAAAAAAGAAAACTAAGCGAGATATCGAAAAATTTTATTTGATGTTTTCGTCTTATATTTCGTCAAGTTCTACAGGATGACGTCATCAAATCGTGACGATACGATTATTTAGAATCCTCCAAATTGAGTTCCAAATTGAGTTCCAAATTGAGGGATAAACCTACTTCATCTTGTTTACGAAAAAATGTTCAAGTGTGCAAATTGTATTAATCTTATAATCATCTAAAGTTATAATGTAAGCTGTGGTAAGCTCTGAAATTTTTTTTCAAAACAAACAGACACGAACAGCTGATTTGAAAAATAATAATAAATAAGAAGAAAAAATTAATTTTTTTTAAAAATATTTTTATTTATAATTATAAACAATTTAAAAAAAGAAATGTGTGTAAATTAAAAAAGTATAGTTTGCTTTTATAAATTTTGTGTGTAATCAATATATAGCAAAATAGCCAAGCATCAAAGTGAAAAATGTATTTTTATGCGAATATTGCGAGAATGCGAGATGTGTGTAAGAATGTCCATAGAACAAAATTTTACTAATCTGAAGCAACAAACTACATATTAGATTAGGTACCATTGCTCTGTCTGGAAAATTAAGAAAAATTTATTTTAATGTATTATAAATAGATAGGTACCTAGAGTAGACCCAGTGAACTGTGTAGAGTGGACCTATCCTAGATACAGTTTTTAAGTAGGTAGGTATAAATACTTCATACGTAAACTTATACGACATACAGTTTGTTAATTAATGAGAGATTTTTTTTCGCAAGGTTACCAGTTCTGAACAGTCAGCAATAAAATGTTTTTATCAGGCAGTCCGGCTCCTACCTAGGTATACCTACCTGCGAATCCGCATTAGTATTTATACATTAAATAAAAAATAGGTGGGTAAGTATCAACCTCCTATGAATAATCTTAAATTAAGTTTTTTGCATTCATAGGTAGGTATGTACCCACTAAAAATCATAAACGCCAGTTTTAAAAATAAATAATTTAGAAATAGAGAAAAAAAAAAGTATTTTGGCTAATTTCCCAAAAAAAAAAAAAATCATGTTCAAGGTATTTAACTAAAGTAGTGAAATATGTGAAACATATTTCAAATAATTATTTTATTTTGATTTTTTAGATCACTAGGGCAACAGATTTAGGCGCTAAGGTTGCAAATTTTTTTAAAAACTCAGAAAATACAAAAAAAAATAAATAAAAATGTATGAAGTATCATCGGAAATTATGAAGGAAACTGATTTTGAGCCAACAATATGTAAGAATGGAAGTAAGTAAATATTTCCTGATTTAAATAATTGTGTAAAAAAAACAAAATTAAAATATAATATAAAATGTAAGTACTATGTATCAAAACAATTTATTATACCTAATTAATTTATATGATATGAATTCGTAGGCTATATTTACGATCATGGAATTTCGTAAAGAGCAAATGAATGAAATAAGAATTCTCATAAATATCTGTCCAATATCCTACAAATTTACAAGCACATTTTATTGGTATTCTAAAGGTTGGACGAACTGAAAGACAGATAATGTAGTTTTTATGAAAAATCGAGGTCAAAATTACAATCGAGAAGAAAATAGATTGAATTATTTTTTTTTAAGAATTGTACTTAAAACATATTATAAATAAGTTTATTATTTATATCCGATAAAATTTGCATCTAAGGTGCGAATACCTAGGAAATCATTCATGATGGTATTGTTTTCGTTCAAATAGCATGATTAACATTTAATAGCCACAATAATAATTTCACTTAAAATAACGACGATTGAAACAAACATTTGAAAATTAATAATTTTCTAATCTAGGAAAATCATATTATACAAATTAATTAGAATAATAACACTTAAAAATTATTTTAGCACTCACGTTGAAGAATTATTACATAGAAATTAAAAACAAATAAGACAAATGTTTATTTACTTTTATTTACAGATTTTATATCGAAATTTAAATTCATATATCCATGTGAAAATGAAACTAAAATTGATTCTGATGGTGACTTAGAAGTAGAGAGAAGACGCGAAGGCATCATCGAAATTGGTAAAGAATTATTTATTTGTGGTGTATTAAAAGAACCTCTCATGTAGAACACCGATTTATTTACCGATTTTTATTTTAACTAAGTAATTATAGTTCCGTTTTAAAATAAAAATCTTTTTTTAGAACATTTAAAATCAACGACTTTGGCTTTAGTTGGATTGCAAGTATGGCGAGGAGCTTTGATTTTAGCTGATTTTTTATTTCATATTCGAAACGAAATTTGCGATAAAAACATTTTAGAATTAGGAGCTGGATGTGGTTTAACCAGCATAGCATCAGGAATTTATTGTGAAAAAGTAATTTGTACCGATGTTAATATTGGAGGAATATTAGATATAATAAAATCAAACGTTAAAAGAAATCAAAAATTATTAAAAGGTGATATTCATGTGATGGAGTTGAATTTTAAGGATAAAATATTTTCTAAAGAGCTTGAAGATTATATCGATAATACTGATATTATTGTGACAGCAGATGGTAATTTAACAAATGAATTCATATTAATTTAATTGTTTGTCTCACAAATCAAGATCCCTAATTCTAGAGTAGAATATATATTTTTATTTTCAACTTCTATTTGCTACTTTAGTGGACGTAGATGCTTTTTTTTATTGACCCAAATTTTTTCATTCAATTCAGTTCAATTTATTTAATAATAATTATTTTTAATTTGCCCAAGCTATTAAGATCAATTTTATTTATTTTTAGTGATATATGATGATGATTTAACTGATTGTTTCATCGAAGTATTAGATAAAATTTTAAATAAAAAATGGAAAAAACAAAAAACAATTTATATGGCGTTAGAAAAACGTTACGTTTTTACTGTAACTGATTTAGATGTCATGCCACCGTGTTACGATTATTTTCTTAAACAAACATCTAATAAGATGTGGCAGTTTGAAAATATTCCAATATATGATTTTCCTCAGTATTTTCTGTATGAAAAATGTAAATTATTAGTTCTACTTAAAATAACAAATAAATTTTAATCATAATTTTTTAATTAAAAAAAATTTATTTCATGTATATAAAATTCGAAATTCTATTTTCTTTACTCTAAAATTGCTCTAAATGTAATTATGTCACGTAATTGTTGACCTAATCTCTGAAAAATAAAGTAGAAGGAATTAACATTAGAATAAAGTATGTCATTTATTATCAATTCAATTATTAAAATTATGCTTTATTAAATTCGATAAAAGAGGCAAGCATGTTTCGAATTTGAATCTGACAAAAAATTGGTCGTAATAATATTTACTCTTTGTTCATTTTCAGTTTTTAAATTTTCTTTCCAATCTAGAAGTTTTCCATTTTCTGCACGTCTAAAGACTTGGACAGTTTCGCTAAAATTAACATGTTTTTCCCCACGTTTTCTTGACTTAATTTTATTTGAATTGTTATTATTTAACTTTTTATTTTCATTGTTATTCAATTGTTCTTTTACGTCTAACAATTTTTTCCCAGATTTTTTTGAAGCGGAAGAAATTTTTTTATTTGATCCATTTTTTGGCATTTTTTACATTCATTAAATTTATAATATAAACTTGAATTTCAAAAATTCAATACAAGTTTGAATACCAAAATAAAATGAAATTTTTTCTATAAAAAAATTATAAAATCTAATTACACTTTATTGGCATTTAAATCAATATTAACTTTGAATACATATTAATCGTGAAATTATTTCATTATTGGATTTTATTTAAAAATTAATAAGCCGTCATTTTATAGTGATCGCTGTCCCATGGCGTGCTCTATCGTGGGTTCGATTCCACTTTGGGCTGACATTTGTGTACAACTTTTCAGTTATGATATTAATCATAAGAATCTTTTTTTTTTGTCCGTTTGACTGACAAGAATTAATATATTACTTTCATTATACCTACATAAACAAAATGTAAATAAATTGACTTGTAGGAAAGAAACCTGTCGACATGAAATACCTAAAAACAACTGGAATTTCGATTCGAATTGCTATCTTCAATTTGAAAAAATTAAAAAGATTTATTTTTTACAACATATGATTTTGATAACTTTTATCACTTAAAATTTTAATTTTGATTTCAATTTCATATTAGCGGTGTATGTCGTTTTCTTTTGAAGCGTTTCAAAATATGCAATTAGAATCTTTAAAAAAAAATTAAAATACCAAAACATGATGTCATTAAATTATAAAAACAATATTACTTTTAATCAGTAAGTAGAAAAAAATTTTAAAATGTTTTATTCATTTATTTTTTATAATTTATATAATAAAAACACCGATATAAAATTCTAAATACATCACAATACATACACAATTTGGCTTAAGATCTAATGTATGTAGAAGAAACAATTATAAAAATATGAAATTGAAAAATAAATAAAAAATATTCAACAGATGTAGTAGCAAATAAACAAAAGAACAAAGTAGGGACAATTGAGCAAAAATTAGAATGTATAATTTTAAAATAATAATTCATATATTAATGTAAAAAAAAATTAATTAGCAAGCTTCAAACTTTAAACATATCTTTTTCGCACCTAGAAATATATTCGGGAAAAAAACTGGAAATTTCCCATTCTAAAAATACTTTTCGTACTTAATAAGTGGAAAACATTTGACAGATCTGAAAAAAACAAATAGGTGCCAACATGGTATAAAATAAAGCATATACATATAAATAAAATGATTTTCAAGAATAGTAATAATTTCAAAAAA
The DNA here is from genome assembly GCA_964007475.1 of Hybos culiciformis. NCBI lineage: Eukaryota > Metazoa > Arthropoda > Insecta > Diptera > Hybotidae > Hybos > Hybos culiciformis. Next base: position 14,359,079 of record OZ023274.1, read on the forward strand.
ATATTTCTATGAAAGAAATGCATTCCAAAAGTGAAGACGGGTAAACGGAAAAATATTACATATCTTGTAAATTTTGTGCGCTTTTGCATGTTTACTCAATTTAAGTGTACATATAATTTAATTAATTTTTTAAAAGAACAAGGTTTCAAAGAATCAGTTACAATGCAGAAAAATAATTATCGCATAGTAATACTTGCACGGACATAAAAAAAACTCAAAAAAATATTTATGAAACTTATTTAAATATATCTTATCATATGAAATAAATGTTAAAATAGAAGTAATTATGTAATTATACTTGGTTACATAAACATACATACAACAATGAAATAAATAAGAATAACTTTCATTTCCATATCATGACAAACTCTTAAGATATAAACAAATTGTTCATGTATTAAAAAAAGATAAACATAAAAGATTAAATGGGATCATCTTGGTCTCGTTTTGGAAATTTAATACTTGGAAGACGATCTTGTTGATTTTCAGGCCATATTTCATAGGCGGGTGGCAAATGTTGAGCTGGTAGTGATTGTTGTTGTTGAATACGAGGTCTACACGACAGAAGCTGAATAGCTTCGGCCAAACCATCTTGGCTTGATGGTTGCCACGACGAATCTGGAGTTGTGCTTTGACTTCTTTGATCACCACTTGTTGGTTGTTTCGTTTGTGGAGGCACAGCCAACTTTGAAATAGGCATTATTCTTGTTTGATGAAAAGTTACTATATTTTTGTCAGTCTTTGAAGCTTCCCAGGGCATACTCCATCTACGCATTTGGCTCTCAATATCAATATGAGATTCGCCTCGAACAGCTGCTTCCGACCAACGACGTTGACCGTTTAATGGAAACAGTGGAAAATTTAATGGAGATCGAGAGCCACGATAAAACGGTGCTTTCAAAAGATGCCCAGGATTGGGTAAAGGCTATAAAATATAAAATGATCAAAAATAAATATGTACTTGAATAAACATTTGTTTTAAACAATTTACCCCGCGTATATTTTCTAGAAAACCTTGAACTGGACTAGGCCCACGAATTTCGTGTGGAGACGGTCCACGAGTTTGTTCTATTGGTAAGCCGTAAACGTGCTCCGATGATGCTTGTGTTGAACCAGAACCAAATGCACCACCTGCTGCATGATTTCGATATGGTTCAGTTTTTTGTATTGTTCCAAAATGTGGAGATGGTGTTTGAGAACGTTGTTCATTTGATGTACTAAAAGGACTTAATTAGACAATAAGCATATAAAAATAAAGATGGTATGTACTTACTTTTGTTTTTGCAGCATAGTACATTCTGGATCATGAGAAAATCCTATCGGAACTTGGCAACCAAAACAGCAAGTAAGTGAGGAAAAGGCATCATAACTTGCAGCACAAAACTGATGTTGTATATTAATTAAAGTTTGTTGATTCTCTAAAATAATTTGTTGATTATGCTCGCGAATGCGTTGAGTCTCCGGTGTTTCTGATTGTTGTTCGCCGTTTAAAAGTAATGATGAAGTAATAAAGTCTTGAAGAACGCTTACAACATGACTTTTAACAGTTGAAGTTGCCACGGCTAAAAATTTCTATGTTTTTATTCAACAAATATAATTAGTTTACTAGCCGTAGGGAGTTAAAATCAGTTCAATTAAAGAATCTAAAAAATATATCCAAATGGCTGTTGAGCCGAAAGTTAATTAAACTAACCAGTAGCAGATTGAAGATCCATCCACAAATGTGGAGCGCTTGTAGAACTGCCACCAACTGCGATTTCCTGTTGTCCCCATTGCTCTAATGTAGCAATTGTTTGTGCCAATCGAAAGCCGGAAGAACACAAGCTATTTAAAACTTGTAAATAATTTAACCAGGCTCCTAAGCACTCAGAAACAGCCGTTTTTGCTGAACCTTGAGAACTTGATGAAGACGAAGAGCTATATGACAATGCACCAGAGCCTAAAACAAAATAAAAAAAAAAAATTATTGTAGTTTTGAAACCGATGATAATTAAATGTAACTATATGTTTGGTGTATATACCCAAAGAGCTTCTTGGAGTTGGGATATGTTGTTCGTCTTGATCACTGCTCATAACAATTTTGGATTTTTTTTCACTTTCGAAAATTATTTAATTTTTGTAAGTGTGTTCAAATTTCAAACATTCTAACAAAATATGTACCAGACTTTAATTAGTTACTTAAGGTTTTTTAATTTTTCAATTAAAAATTTGTAACGTAAGTAAAAAGCATATTTTAAGTATAAATTTTTTATTTTTTAATTCCTTATTGTAAAAATCTAATTGACATGCTCACAGGAGTTACGTTTAAAAATATAATGTCGGCTATTATAGGAAGGTAGGTAGGTACCTATATAAATTTTTATCCATTGTGATAAATTATCATTCAGCTTCAGCAGAATTAGACAGATTTACGAAGATGTTCCAGTCTTTTAAAAGCTAAAAATTTCTTTAGCTTTTAAAAGACTGGGACATATTCAGCTTGTATGTATATACCGATAATTCGAACATCAACAAAATTTCAGAAATCGTTTTCTGAAGCGTTTTATATTATTTGTTTTTTTAGTTAACTAACGCCAAAAGTATTATTTAGGTACCAACCTGTACGGAATACTTGAAAAGTTTTTACAACTTGTACGGCCGTACCGTACTGCCTAAATATCCACTGGAACAAATTTATTTAGTTATGTTTATTTAAAATATTATTCTAATAAAGTTCAGGTAGGGTATAGGTGAGTATGATATGTACAAGTAGGTTACCTACGATGGTAGGTAGGTACGCATAGTTATATATTTACATAATTACATTTAGTGCATGCAAAATTTATGTAAAAATTAAAATTCTAAAAAATGATTATTTTAATTTAGTTATTTCATTTATTTAGCTGATTTCAACTATTATTAATTTGGAATTTTATTTTTATTTTTCTTTTTAAAGATTAATTTAATTTTTCTATTAATTTAACATAATTATTTTACTTTTCACAGTTCTCAAAAACGTAGTCACTAATCCACTACTCAATGTCTCCTTATATTTTCTGTTTATTTTTTATTTACATTTGTTTATTTTTTATTTACATTTGTTTAGTTTTAAATGCAGTTGCAAGTGCAAGACTGTTGTTCACTGTAGAAATTCGATAATGTGCAGAACCATCACCAACACTAAGATTTATCAGCCGTGTAGTTGAAATGTAAACAAAACTTTTCGTAGGGATAATAAATAAAAAATTCCCACTAGTTTTCAAATTTTTGTTCGCTTTGTTGGTCGGCAGTAATTTTTTTTGCCATTTTTAGTTTAGTTTTTTAAATTTAAAAAAAATTTAAATGGAATAATATTGAAGATAAATTAATAAAAAATCAATATTTTATTAGTTTAGTAAAAAAAAATAATTTTTAACATCCAAAATAAAATAAAAATCCTTCATTGGACAATTTTTTTTCTTAACTACAGGTGGATTTTTACTCGTTTTGTTTTTTTTTGTTATAAAAATCAAATGAAAATATTTGTATAAAATTAAATAAGATTTAAATTTATTTCCAAAAATAATTAATAAATAAAAAAATTTAATATCAAAAAATAAAACGAAAAAAACTTTTTTGTGGGTATAGGTAGAAGGTAGATGCAAACTAGCGACCTGCACGAGTATATATTTTTTACTCGTATTTGGTTGAGTACTAGAATACATTTAAATTTATCGCTTCACTATGAATATTAAATACATTTAAAAAAAATTTAGGAGTACATTTTTACTCAAAACAAAATATTTGAGTCAAATAGAATCGTAAATAAAATAACCTCAAATAATATTATTCATGAATTTACTACTCGTTAGAATTTTAAATTCGTAATTTATGATTTGTATTCGTAAATATTTTTGTGTATTCGTATAGTACTCGTAGTACTAGTAGTATAGAGAAAAAAAAAGTGTGAATTTCAATGATAACTAATAAAAAGTTGTTAACAGTAGTTTAGTGCTATATGAAAATTAAAAAAAATGGAAGAAATTAATGAAAATCAATCAATTACCGAGTCAATTAGTGATATAAAATTAAAAATATTGTCAGGAGAGTACATTATTCTTGATATGCAAGGTAATGTGACGAGCAAAGCCTGGAATATTTTTGGAAGAATTAAAAATTCGAATGGGGATGACATAAAAGACGTAGTCGCTTGTAAAAAGTGTTATTAATTAATATTAATTATTAAAAAATATTTTTTTATAAAGAAAATAAGTTTTCAAATAAAGAACGATTTAAAAAGTATATAGCTATATAGTTTTCATTTTTCAATTTTGAATTCCAAAAAATGTATAAAAAATATATAACCGCCTGGGCAAACTCGACGCGACGGACGCGACGCAAACGTTATTGACGTTAATGACCATATAATTTTACGTTAGCGTCATTAACGTCAAGACTGTTCGCGTGCATATATTTTCATACATTTAATATTTCTTACGTCATTTGCGTCGCGTCCGTCGCGTGCGTCCCGTCGAGTTTAACCAAACTATAAGAATTAGTCTAATTTAAACTTTATTTTGAACAAGTCCACGGTTTTTCATTTAATAAATAATACTCAAAAATTCAATCAATGCATTTCATACAATATTCAAATATTCACGAGTACTCGTAGTACTATGTGATATTTGTGAGTAAAATGTACATATTATTTATTTACAATGAATAAAAATGTTCTTAAATGAAAAGTACTCGAAATTTTTGTGAACAACTCATTATGTTTTGAGAGTATTATTATTGTGAATAAAATTTACTATGAATATTTTTTATTCGAGTTAATTTCTATATTTGTTTTATTTATAATGGATCCGTGCAGACCCATAATGCAAACCTATATAAGTAGATGGGTACCCAGGTAGATAAACGTAAGTGCAGTTGACGTACACAAGACCGATTTGGACGAAACTTGGTGAGAAAGTAAAACCGGTTCGCCTAAAATTAATATCCCAGAAATTTTCTACCAATAAGCTCTCGTTTCAGAGAAATGCACCCGCAAAGTTTTCAAATGCTGGGTAGGTATCTACTTGTATTGTAGTAACCAAATTGTTCGTTTTTCATAATATGTAGTTTTTTTAAATAAAAATTTGTTGTTCTGAATGGAAGACGGCAGCCGCCTCTTCCAACCCCCTTAAGAAACTTTTGTTTCCCGATTCGGATATCGTTATTGAGTATTTTTAATGTACCTGAAGTAGTATGTATACATGTCCCTGATATATAAAAACTTTGAAGGGTCATTTCTCTGAAATGGGAGCATGTCGGTAAAACATGTCTTGGATTTGAATGTTTGGTTACTGCCTCTACTCTTTCAACAAGTTTCAGAGAAATCGGGATTGTGTGTTAGCTGAACTTTATCCAAAACGTCTAATAAGAGCTAGGTACCAGTTAATTAAATTAATTTGAATTTTTTTAAAATTCATTTAAAATTAAAGATAAATTATTTATATTTGGTATACCTAGAGCCTAGAAATTATAACAAAAAAAAATTCAATTTACTTTACCAGGATGAAAAAAAAATTATGGATTAAATTTGCTCGATTTATGGAAACTTTCATTTAAACAAATACGGTTTTTTTTCTTAAAAATTAATATTAATCCTGTAATAAATCACATTTAATAATTAAATTATATTTTTTTGCTTTTAATCCCATTTTACAGATTAATCTTTAGGTTTTGTATAGGAAATCTCATAGGGTTTCATACATTTGTTATGATTTTTATGCCTACGAGATGCTGTCTATGTATTGTTTTTTTTTTTAATAGGGGGCTTTTAATTTATGTTGGTATTGGCAGAACTGTGATTCGTTAATAGAAATTTTAGTCGCTGCGGCTGGTTATAGTCTTAGTTTCTTTAATAATTTTCTTAATTTGTCTAGTTGAATTAAATGTTGTGTTTTTTATTTTTTTTATTCGTTATGAGGTGTAGAGCCTCTTTAGAATGTGTACTGCACCTACGCCTAATTAAATTACACATTACATATTTAACCGGGAACTAATACTACTTTCCATATTTCATTTTGTTATTTTATTCGGCGCGGCGTTGAGCATTAGACAACACCGCGCCGGCTGTTGAACCATAACTCTTGTATAAAAAGAAGTTTTAAAAGTATCTTTATATCTATCAATCATAATTCCTATAAAGATTAAAGTTGAATGCGAATTAAAAAAATATTAAATAAAAAAAATACAAAAATTAAAAAAAAAAAAAAAACAATGAATTTAATTAAATTTATTAAATTCCAAAAATAAATGCACAACAACAAACAAAAGAAATTTATTTTTGAATTAAAAAAACCAAAAAAAAACAAAAAATGATTAATTTAGTTACTCCAAAATGCATTAAAATAAATTTAATTTTTTTAATTATATTTCCTGCATTAATTAAATTATCTGAAAGTGATGAAGATTTTAGTTCTGCGGCCACTACGACGACTACAGTGAGAACAGGATCTGCCTTACCAACAACATCCGATAATAGTCACTTATTATTATTAAATTCGAATGAAAATAATCTACGGATGGAAACGACGACAGATGATGATGAAAAAAGAAATTGCTCAACGGCAGGCAGCAATGATGGGACAACTGATCAATCAAATTCTACAGTTCGTGTTGAAATTGAATTTAAATCCAAAATTGTACAAAATGAATATATCGTAGCATTTAATAATTATTATAAGTCAAAATCTAGAGAAAATTATTTAAAATCAGCACTAAATAATTCAAATGTAAGTATTATAGGTATAGTAGGTAGGTACCTATCTACCTACTTAACTAATTTAGGCATAGGTTGTTAAATATTATGTCAATTTTAACAGCAAAATAAATTCAAAGTTTTAAAGTTGATAATGAAATTGAGAAAAAAATAAGTTTAATATTCTTCCGGCACTGTTTAATATCATCTCAGATGACCTACTTATTGAATCAAAACAAGACTTTTTAATAATGTTGACTTTTGACCATGTCTTGAGCTTATCGAACATATTAGGTAGGTAGGTATATCTACTCTAATAATTTTATTTTCCTTCAGTAGGTACGTTTATTTAAAAACACCTTCCTATGTAACATATTTCGAGCATCATACTGAATTCGGAAACGATATATAAACTTGTTAGGTAGTTGGATAGCAAAGTATTACAAAATTGAACTCGACAACAAAAAAACATAAAGTTTAGATGTGCTGCCTTAGAATATTTATATTAATAGAGATATCAAAAAATAACGAACTTGATAAATAAACCGAAATAAAAAAAAAAACCACTCAACGCCAATGTTTTTGAAAGTTTTTTTTTTTTAATTTTTATGGTAGAATTAAAAAAAAAGTCCGAAAAAATTAGGCGCCTGCATATTCTCAAATAAATAATATAATAATATAAACAACATAAAACAACTAAGTACTTAAATTTTCTAATTAATTTTGTTATCTATAAAACTTAACATTGTCATGCGTCATTATCCAATGCCAAAAGGATTACCCTTAAACTTTTATCTTAAGTGACAAATCTGAATTTATTTTCATAAAAACATTTTTAAGTTATTCGCTTTTCTTCTGAGAAATTTGTTTAAATTAAATTAATATTGAATATAAACAATAAATAATTAATACGCTTGAACAAAAAATATCCAAATCAACATGGGCACATAATATGTTTACCGCCATCAACTGGCACTAATGCTCCTGTTATAAATGAAGCTCCGTCATCGGCTAAAAACGCTATAGCTGATGCAACTTCATCAGCATTTCCAACTCGTCCTAATGCATGTGTCTTCTTAGATTCCACCAAAAAATCAGCATACATTTGTTCTGTCATCCCACCTCGTTTATGAATTTCCGTTACAATGACCCCAGGGTTGACCGAATTTACTCTTATTCCTAGTGGAGCCAAATCTAATGCTGTGCATTTTGTGAACTGATCCATTCCGGCCTTCGATACACAATAATTTAATGCACCAGGAAAAGTTCGAGTACCTGCCACACTTGAAACATTCACAATATTCCCTTTTGTTTTTATCAAGTGAGGTACCACCAATTTTGTCAATTGAAAAACAGATCTCAGATTTGTTCCTAAAATTAAGTCAAATTGCTCTACATCAGAATCAATTATACTTCCAGTTGCTAAAATGCCAGCATTATTGACCAATACATCAATTTTTCCATATTCGTCTAAAGTATCATCCACAATTTTCTTTGAATCATTAATAATATCTGCAATGATAGGTAAAATTTTTACATTTGGATTAGCTGTTCTACAATTTTTAACTGTTTTATTTAAGTTTTCTTCATTTCTGCCAACAATAGTTAAATTAGCGCCTAATTTGGAAAAGTTAACTGCTGTGCTTGATCCAATGCCGGAGCTTGCTCCGGTGATAACAACTACTTTACCATCGAAATTCATTGTTGAACTTAAAAAGGTTGTATTCAATTTTCTAAAATTAAGAAAATCATTTATTATTAATTTCTTAAATCATCATAAAATTTATGTTTTATTTGTGTTTCGCTGTCCACATCGTCCTCATCCTGTTCTTCTTATATATATTTCATGTATTTACAATAAAAATAATTTTGGAGAAACAGGCCGACAATTTGAACCAGATTTTCCAAGAAACCAATAATGCATGTTTAAATAAATGCATTGGTTTTTCATATCAGCATTAGTTGCATTTAAATGCAAATTTTAAATGTGGACTATTGTCCGTAAAAATGTAAAGAAATTAGTCAACAATTAAATAAATAAATAATAGATTGTATAAATCAGTTTTTATTAAATAAGAAAATCATGATGCAATAAATATTTTAATCTCTAGGATTTTTTTTTCGCTAAATCTATATTCTTTCTTTCTATTCCCAACATTTTCAATTATTTTCTATAAAAACGGAGAGTTAAGGTCTGTTATTTAAACAAAAAACTCGAAGTACACTTGAATTTAAAAGCGTTTTGTTTGTCGAAATGAAAATATATTAAACATAAATTTTAATTTGGTCGCTACAAATTTGAATTTATTTTGTTTTTATTTCAATTTACTAGACTTACACTTCTGATATATTAGAAGAACTGGTTTCACTGCCAGTTAGAATTTTATTTTATATTTTATTTTCATAGTAAATAGTAATTGAATTGAAACTTGTAGGAAGAATTTTTTTTTTACAATATCAATTTCAGGGTTATTCAGGAGGTTATTTTGAATTGTAGGGGAAATTAATTCAGAGACGTAGCAGATAAATTTAGAATAATCAATTAATTAATTAAATTAAAATAATATTTTAAATAAATTGAAATAACATTTTAAATAAATTATATTAATTAAGAGAGAGATGAAATTAATAATTAATATTCACTTCTGTGTGTGTTTGAAACTAGTGAAGTGGAGACAAAGTATTACTAATAGAAGACATGTTTAGAAATAAAAATAGCATTCGTTACTGGAAAATAAAAATCTTTGTAAATTTTAACCACAGTCTTTAGTGGTTATAATTTTAAGATTGATTAAATTTTTTTGTTATATATTTTTTGGTTAGCTGAAAAGTGTTTTATTTCAGACTAACAATAACCTTTAGCTAGAATTACAATTTTGTTATAAGTAATATCTAACGAAAATAAGACAACAAGTATGTTAGTACTACAATTATGTATTTATTATGTATATGATGATTAATGAAACTAAAACATTTATCAATGAAATTTTCTTATTATCAATGCCGAAGTTATAATTTTAGTAGATGGTAAAATTTTAAGAGAAAAAACGCACTGATTTCCAAAAATATGTAGGTATATAATTTAAATTTGATATAAATTCTTATTATTCTGAAAGACATCATAATGAATTCGAATAGTACATACATCTAACTATGTATCTAACTAACTTGCTGCGTTAGAATCAATATAGATTTCTTATAAGATTTTTATTTCAGATTTCTAAATGGAAAATAATTCCTCGGATAAATCCGGCTAGTGATTATCCAAGTGATTTTGATGTTATTTTACTAGAAGAAGATGCTAGTTTATCTGGTTTGGAAGCTTTAAAATCACATCCATCAATTAAATCTGTAACACCTCAAAGAATGGTGCACCGAACATTAAAGTATGTTCCTGTTTCTAAAGCAGATGCAGAGGAAGCAGAAAACTATGACGATGAAGAGAAAACAAATGAAGTTTTAGAAGATGAAAGGTTATTACAGGAATTAATAGAAAAAATTGCCAAAGACTCTGATAACGGAGAACTAATTAAGAATATCAAAAGAAATTTACAGCAACAAGAGCAACAAAAGGAACAGTCGGTACAAGTAGATGCAAATGTTAATCAGACCAAAGATGGTAATTTCAGGCACACAAATAGAAGACTGCTGAGAGCTATACCAAGGCAAATTACATCAATGCTACGTGCAGATATTTTATGGGGAATGGGAATAACAGGAAAAGGAATAAAAGTAGCTGTTTTTGATACAGGTTTATCAAAAAATCATCCGCATTTTAAGCGAACCAAAGAACGTACCAATTGGACAAATGAAAAATCCCTAGATGATGGTGTGAGTCATGGTACATTTGTTGCTGGTGTTATTGCTAGTTCCAAAGAATGTTCGTATTTTAATTTTTTTTATTATGTGTAAATTTTCTTTTAAATACTAGGTGTCGCATAATTTCAATTTTTTTTATCTTTTTACCTAAGTAAAATTTAAATAAAGGCAATTAAAATTAAAATTCAATAATAATACAAGAAGTCATAACCCTGTATTTATCGAATCATTAACCTGTCTTAGACTGTTTCTGTTTCTTATGAACGGAGATGTTTAACCTGTTTTTGTAATAACGTTACATTTAGTTTAAGAATAAAACATTTGATAAAACAAAATTAATTTCTTTTCAGGCTTAGGATTTGCACCTGATTCAGAATTACATATTTATCGGGTTTTTACGAATAATCAAGTATCTTACACTTCATGGTTTTTGGACGCATTTAATTATGCAATTTTAAAGAAAATTAATATCCTAAATTTAAGTATTGGTGGCCCAGATTTTTTAGATCATCCCTTTGTAGATAAAGTTCTCGAATTAACTGCAAATAAAGTCATAATGATATCAGCTATTGGAAATGATGGTCCCTTGTATGGTACTTTGAATAATCCTGGAGATCAGAGTGATGTTATAGGAGTGGGTGGAATGAATTTTGAAGAGAATATTGCCAAATTCAGCTCGCGAGGTATGACAACGTGGGAGCTTCCATTAGGTTATGGCCGTTTAAAACCTGATATTGTAACGTACGGCAGTCAAGTGAAAGGTAGTAACATTCGTGGAGGATGTCGTTCACTTTCTGGTACGTCTGTGGCGTCACCCGTTGTAGCTGGTGCTGTAACTTTGATAGCAAGTGGAGTACTCCACAAATTAGACTTAATTAATCCTTCATCAATGAAGCAGGCTTTAATTGAAGGAGCTACTCGGTTGCCTGATAATAATATGTTTGAACAAGGACATGGAAAATTGAATATACTTAAAAGCATGAAGATTTTAGCTTCATACGTCCCTAGGGTAACGTTAAGTCCTCCCTATTTAGATTTTACAGAAGATTATATGTGGCCGTACAGTACACAATCTCTATTTTTTACAAGTAATCCCGTGATTGTAAATGTTACAATTTTAAATGGTATGAGCGTTACTGGAAAAGTAATTAATAAACCAACCTGGCATCCATATACCAAACAAAATGGAAACTTATTAAATATTTCAATTTCATATTCTGAAGAGTTGTGGCCCTGGTCCGGATGGCTTGCAGTTCATATTGGTAAGACTTGATTTTGTAAAACAAAAAAACCCAAAACTTGATTCTTATGTTTTGTTGTAAAATATTTTAAAAGTTATTGAAAGTAAAATATTATAATTTTATAATCCTGTTGAAGGCATAGATAATTAATAATGTAATTAACTTTAAATTTGTGTCTTATTTCTATAATTTTACCATATTGTCTAATTAAAAAAAATATTGTATCACTTTTTTTTAGTGGTTAATGAGAATGGCGCTAATTTTGAAGGATTGGCTCAAGGTCATATTACATTAACCGTCCAAAGCCTAACAAGTAACGATGACGCTGAACGTAATAACACCGTTCTGTTTCCAATTCGAGTAAAAATTATACAGAAACCACCTCGGCATAAGAGAATTCTGTGGGATCAGTATCATAGTTTGAGGTACCCTCCAGGTTATTTACCTAGAGATAATTTGAAAATAAAATCAGATCCATTAGATTGGCGAGCCGATCATATTCATACTAATTTCCGAGATATGTATACACATTTACGAAGTGCTGGATACTACATTGAAGTTTTAGGTCAGCCTTATACTTGTTTTAATGCGTCCAATTATGGAACTTTATTGATTGTGGATCCAGAAGAAGAATTTTTTGACGAAGAAATCTTAAAGTTAAAACACGATGTTTACAATAATGAATTAAGTGTGATAATATTTGCTGATTGGTATAACACCACCGTCATGAAAAAAATAAAGTTTTTTGATGAAAATACAAGGCAATGGTGGATGCCAGATACAGGTGGATCGAATATTCCTGCCTTAAATGAACTACTTGGTGAATTTGGAATTGCATTAAGTGATTTTGTGGCTGAAGGCTATTATGCATTAGGAGATCATAGCATGTATTATGCAAGCGGTACTACTATCATGCGTTTCCCGAAAACAAATCAAAGTATACTCATTGAAGCAGAGCTGCATGACCAGGGTGTTGAGGTAATGTATTACAAGTTAATTTTTTCAAATATTAGAAATCCTTAAAAGTTTTAAAGCTCATTGAATCCAAATACATAAGTGCAAAACTGTTTATTTTATTTGATTAAAAGGTGAATAAAATGGCCTTTTTTTTCATTTCTGACATACGTAGTTAGTACAAGAAAATTTAAAGATTAAAAATTTAAAATTTCTTTTTGACGTTATCTGATTACCTTACCCTGTGTGTTGAGTATATTGTACTGTTTATTTTGTAGTTATTTACGTTATTTACGTTATTTACTTTTTAAACCTATTTTCCTTTTAGATTCTCAGAACTACTGATCAGCACCAAAAAATGAAACCTCGAATTCCTGTTCCAATTTTGGGTCTAGTTCAATTAGATGGAGATCTTTACAAAGCTCATACACTGGATCATAGACCTAATAGTTATGATGAAAATTCAATTATTGACCAACCTCAACATGAGGATCAAATGATTGTGGAAGATCAGTTTTCAAATAAAAATCCAATTCTTAATAAAAGAAATTTATTAGAAATACAATCAGATATGGATAATAAAACTAAAGAACAGCGAATGTTAAAATTTGATAATAATGAAATTATTAAAAATTTAGAAAAGTTTGATGATTTGACTAACGATTTGGAAGCTGTAAATAATAACAACATAGATACTGGAGCTGGCGAAGATGAAAGTGAGTTAATGGAGTTTACAAAGCGAAATGATAATATCTTGCTTATAGATGCTAAAATAATTGAGAAAAGAAAACATGAAGGTCGTATAGCTGTTTTCGGTGATTCTAATTGTTTAGACTCTACACATTTAGAAAAGCCATGCTATTGGTTATTAGATGCTTTGTTAGAATTCACAATGACTAGCCATACAACAAATTTATTGAAAAATTTAAACAAAATTCAAAAAATAAACTTGAATGATAAATTATTACCACAGAGAATGCCTGGTAGTAATTTAAATCAATATTCCAAAGTTTTAGATCCCCAGAATTCGCAAATCAAAAGATCTCTTCCAAAATGTTTGAAATTACATTGGGAGAATCCAATATTTTTAAATTTAACGGCACCCCAAGATTTGAAGCAACAGAATGAAAGAATTTTAAATGAATTGAACAGAAATAATGCAGAGCCCGGATCGAATGACGATGGCGAAAACAGTTCAAATTTATTAAGAAATTTACAAGGCCAACCTAAAGGTGAGGTACGTAATGGTTGAGGGCTTTTTTTATTTAATAATATTTTAATAATTTTCTTTTTATTTATTAAATTAATATTCATTGTTTATCTTATTTTTATATTTTTTATTTGGTTTTGAAATTTCTTATAAAAATTTCTTCATGTAAAAATTTGTATAATTAATAATTGAATCTGTCAAAAACTCGAAATTTTTCTTCTGCTTTTAAGGAATAAACTTTGAAGAATAGTTTCATCTCTTTGAAATTGATCCTTATGACTATTATTTCTAGTAAAATAGTCTACGCTTTTGGCTTTGAAATACGTGAATTCTTATTCTTTATTGCAATCGATTGCTTTGATATCAAAAAAACATATTTTATATTTTTAATCTATAAAATCTTAATATATTGAAAAGTCTTGTAGAATATTTTTTCTTTAAAATAAAATTATACTTCCGTCATAATTTGTAATAAGTATTTCGATAGTATTTTAATGTAAATAGGTCGTATAGAAAATTATTCATTTAAGGACAAAAAATTTAGTAATATCGTAAAAATTAAGAAGAGACTCTTCAGGAAAATAAATAATTTTTTTACGTTAATTGAATCAATTTATATTTCTCGAGATCGAGCTCGAGATAAATAAAATCTTTTCAAAAACTGTATAGTCTAGCTAGGATATAAGGTGGTTAAGTTGAACAAATAACTATATTTGTATAAATGTATTTAAATTAATCAGGGGTATTTTTATATTTTTAAAAATGTTTGATATTATTTTATTTTCTTTTTTTTTACATTATTTCAACTCTCAACCATAACTGTAATAATTAATTAATTAATCTTACCTTTCTTTTTCTTAATGTTGTATTATTGAAGTTCTCAAATATTTTGTTTAAAATTTAGACAGAAGCTTTACATTAAAATTTCTTTTAAATTATTATTATTTAATCACTCAATCACTCACAGTTCACAGATTATCATATCACCGCATTTTTCTTCATTTTATATTTAATTTTTTAACGTAGTAAATTGACTTTATTACTCTTCTAAATATTAAATAATTAATTATTAGTAAAAATAAATTATTTACATATACTTCTTTTTCTTTATTATTTTAGGTGTTATAATTTCAGAAGATTTAATAGTGAATCAATTTATTGCAGCTGCACCAAATAGTCAACACGATAATAACGTTGAAAAAGAATTTTTAATAACTAAGTTGAAATCAGATGAAGAAACATTAAGCTACTCATTAGTTTATTTAATTTTATTAACATTTATAGTTTTTGTAATATTTATTAATTGGTTTAAAAAACGAAGAAACAATAATGCACCTAATGGTAATCGGGGAGGTCGTTTACGTCGTCAGCTAACGATATTTAACTATTTTCAGTTTTAAACATTTTCTTTTATAATAAGTTCTGCAGCTATACGACTTTCTTACTAAATTGACTTCGGCCACTTCAACTACTGCTTAATGAGGCAGTAAATGTAGTAGTCTTTATTTTATAGAAAAAGTCTTCTGATTATATAGAATTACGTGAAATAATATTAATTATTTATTTAAAAGATAATCAGTACCAGTAAAACATTTTTTCAAATTAATCAGCTAAATTAATCAGCTCTTATAATTTTTTATAAATTTCCTTTTCTTATTTTCTGAAAATAAGTTAGACATTTGAAGTTAATAAAATTGATGAAATAAACTAATTTTTGGGTTGACACCACGAACAATATACAATGGAAAAAGAAATGTATTTTTATTTTGTTCATGTCGTCACATGTGCACTGTTCGGGGTTCAAACTTAATGTCAATTTTTTCTGACGCACTTTTTTCTTTCTAGCGAATACCAAATTATTTTCCTTTTTATAAACTTTTCATACAATTTCAATAAATTAGAAAAACTCGCAATATTTAAAGAAAGTGAAATTAATAAAATTTCTCATGACTCAAGTTTTATGAATAATCAAAATAAAATATATATATACGTAATATAATCAAAATAAAATATACGTAGTATAATAAAAACTAAAATATTTGATAGGCATGTCTTTTAATTGGAATTATTTTTGTTTCTTAATACTTAACTTAAGAATAGTTTTTTTTAATTATAGTCTTAAGTAGTAAAATTATATAATTATAATTATATATAAAATATTTAAAACAATCTTGTATAATGTATATAATACATTTTATTTGAAAATATAATTATTAAAGAAATCGAATTGTTTTGTTTAAATTGTTTATTATAATGCTTTCTAATATTCTAATATTGAAGGATATTACTGAAATTCATATTTTCTTTTTTTAAATGTGGTATAGTCGTTATCCTAAGGCGTATTCGGTCGTTGACTCAATTCCCACAATATTGTTAACCAAATTGGGCAGTTTAAGTTTTAGAAAGTTTTTTTTTATCAACAATCCATAATTTATAATTTGGGCACCAAACCGAACATGAGACGAATTGATTATTTAGATTGTTCGCGCAAAAGGGCGCTGTGACATTTGTCCGCGGTACATTTGTCCGCGATGAAATTTGTATGGAAATCTTCGCGGACAAATGTCATTTTGCAAAATGTCATTTGTCCGCGATTGTAAAATGTCATTTGTCCGCCGCGGACAAATGTCTCAAAATTAGCGGACAAATGACATTTTGCAAAATGACATTTGTCCGCGATTGAATTTTCTAACTTTAGCGGACAAATGTCATTTTGCAAAATGTCATTTGTCCGCGATTGATTTTTCGAATTTTTAGCGGACAAATGTCATTTTGCAAAATGACATTTGTCCGCTAAAGTTAGAAAATTCAATCGCGGACTTGTTAAAATCAAGCATCTCTTCGGCTTGTAAAAATTATTAAAATATTTTCGGCTCATAATTTTCGGCTTGAGTTTTTTAGAGGACGACGCCTTTAGTAATCGACGTACAGTCAATATTAACAGCTGTTTAGTTTTTCTAGCGTAAACAAAAAATGTTAAATTTTCAAAGGAAAAAAAAAAGAAAAGCTAGTTTAGAAACGAAAGATTAGAAGGTTTTCGAATCGAACGACGGCATACCTAGTTGATAAGGTCAGGTTAGATTAGATGTCAACAATTGAAAGAATTTGGTAAATTTTTTGATTTAGGACCTACCAGGTAGGTAAGTACTTTAATTCGACTTTTTAATACAAATTCTCAGAAAATTCATTTTATTTCCAAAATTTTTAGAATAACATTAGCTTTGAATCTAAGGATGAATTTCTTACGGAGGATTGGAAATATTGCAATTGGAGTTAGATCCCATAATAGTTATAAACCATCATTTGGAAAATGTATTTCAACCTCTAATTCAACACCAGCAGAACCAGAAGATGAAACGAATGTAAACAAAAAATATATATTTTTTTTATTAAAATTAGACCCAGGGACAGGATTAAGAAATCCTCTTTGTTTTTTGGGCGCTGTTTATAACAATAACTAAGCTTGATTGAAAGAGACAGAATCACTATAAAATTTAACCATTTACCTGAACTCCTACAATAATTTCAAGACACTTATTGTGCATACTTTTGCATTATTTTTGTTTTGATTTCAAAACAAATATTAATGTTATATGTACATAGGTATACCTCAATTTATGTTAATTTTAGGAATCAAAATGGCCAAGAAAAATATTTTCCGGCATTCAACCCACTGGTTCAATTCACATTGGAAATTATTTAGGGGCTGTTAAAAAGTGGCAAGCACTTCAAGATTCTGGAGATGATGTATCATTTTGTATTGTAGATTTGCACTCAATAACATTGCCGCAGGTATGTGGCATGATTTTAGCAAATGTAAACAATGTATACTATATGCAGGTTGTTATACATTGCTTTCAATTCGCAAAACTAATTTTTTGTATTTTAGAAATCCCTCTTTTTGGATCAAATATACATATTAAACTTTTTTAGAACCCAATCCAGTTACGGAAAAATATATTACAATTGACTGCGACAATGTTAGCATGTGGTATTGATCCTAATCAATCAACAATGTTTGTGCAATCGACTGTGAAACAGCATTCAGAATTAAATTGGATATTAAGTTGTATAAGTACAATGGCGAGATTAGGGCACTTACCTCAATATAAAGAAAAAACACAACGACTAAAAGATATTCCACTTGGTTTGTTTGTTTATCCAGTTTTACAATCAGCCGATATAATGCTTTACAAGTAAGAAATCTTTATGTTATACCTTGTTCGCACCTAAAAATATTTCTGGAAAAAAAGTAAAGATTCCCACTTCTAAAAGTACTTTTCCTACTTGAGAAGTGTAAAGAATTTCACAGTTCCGGAAAAAAAAATTAGGTGAATACAGTATAAAGCACAATATTATTCAATTCACTTACATTTGATTTTCCTGAATTCTAAAAATGCGTTAATTTTATTGTTTATTTTAGAGCAACTCATATTCCTGTGGGTGAAGATCAAGTTCAACATATCCAATTATGCCAGCATTTAGCCAAGATTTTTAATTTTAAATTTGGTTTAACTTTTCCAATATGCCAAGCCATTATTGATAAAAGTCAAGGTGGTAGGATACGATCATTACGTGATCCAACTAAAAAAATGTCCAAATCAGATACAGACCCGAAAAGTTGTATTTTCTTGACAGATGAACCGGATCAAGTTTTGGAAAAAGTGAAAAAGTCAATGACTGATTTTACTTCTGAAGTTTCCTATGACTTGAATAATCGACCAGGAGTTAGTAATTTATTGGATATTCATTCGATAGTTTCAGGAAAAACTGTTGATGAAATTTGTGCAGAGGCGAAAGGACTTGATACCGGAAGATATAAATTTCAAGTTGCAGAAGCTGTTATCGAGCATATCACTCCTATTCGTAAAAAAATTAATGATTATTTAAATAATCCTGATTATTTGGTTTATGCTTTAGAAATTGGTCGGGAAAAGGCAACTCAAATAGCGGAGCAAACAATTCAAGAGGTTAAAGAAAAAGTTGGTTTAGGGATTATTAATAATACTGAATCGATCTCTAAATTATCTAATGAATTGTAATTTGTTTAAAAATATATTTGGGTTGGGGTCATTATTCCGGAAGACAAAATTCCGAATCCTTAATCCCGGATTTTATTTTTCCGGGATTTTGACTGAAATTTTATCTTCCGGTCAAGCGGCCCACTATCAATATATTTATTATTTAAGGTATTTATTTGTAATAATTTTTTATTTATTTTTAATTTTTTAAAATTTAACTATGAAAAGTGTAATAAAAATTATGAATTGAATGAACTAAATTACTGTGATAATAATAATTCTTTACCCTATTTGCTTTACATCGATATCTTTGAATTGGACAAATAAGTTTAATAATATGTTGATTGGTCAGTGGTAGAACAAGCAACCAGTTAACCGATATGAAGTTACCTATGCATGCGAACGTACCTTCTCTAATGGCCATTGCTAAAAGAAATTAAACTCGTATGTAATAGGTACACATATTTCGATTCATAAATAAATTTTTAACCCACAAAAAATTTCAAAATAGCAAACCATCTCATTAACCAATAGAATTTGATGAATATTTTTTTTGGAAATAATAAGTAAGAGTAAGGGATTAAAAAACTTTGTGATTTTTATATTTTTTCTTTATTTTTGCAGTTTTATAATTAATTTTCTGTACATTTTTTTTTGTTCTTGTATACAGGTAAATAATCCTTTCCAATTACCTTAATATTAAAAAATAAAAAAAAACTTCATAAAACTATTAAAAAACTATCACAAAAATATCAAAATATTTTTTAGCCTAAAATAAAAAAAAATACATTGCCAGCCAGATAATTAGAGCAAATTAGCAAAATATATAGTCTAATATATAATGAAATCAATCTCTGATTCTCCGTCTATGCCTTTAATACTTCTAACTGATTTAAAACACAACAGAACTTCGTCAAATTTCATAGAGAGAGAATTCGGGTAAAAAACAACTCAAGTTCGAATTTCAGCCAAATGGGAAAATTCTTTCTAAATTTACAAATGAGTAAATTAGATTTTGCTTAATCAAAATTAGGAGGAATTTCTTTATATTAATATAAGACGATCTCTGTTGAAATTTTGCACTGTTTTTTTGCATTTCAACTCGTTTTTTCGATAATTTTATCGTCGTAGTGGCAGAACTCAAAATGGTAAAAATATATAAATTCAATTGCCTTTCAAATGGCGTAAAAACTGTGATAATGTTGAACTTATGACAACAAAAGCGTGCTAATATTATCTGGCTGTATCTTTCCAGACCGACAAAAGCTAAGGAATAGATTTCATTATACTTTTTCCAGCTTTTTTTCACATTTTCTGACTGTCGGTTCTTAGACTATCAAAACCATAATGTGTAACATATTTATCTTATTTAGTAGCTGTAATTCATATCTTTTTTATATTTTCAAAGTTACACTCGAATAATATATTCCTTATTAATTATTTGTTTGAGCCTTTTTCACTTTTTGTTTTGGCTGTAGCCCAAGTAAGTAATTAGAAAAAGAACATAGTCAAAAATGAAAATCATAAGCCCAATTCGTTCAAATACAATTATTCTGAGCTTTCGTAAATAAATTTTAAAATCGAATTTCGGGTTTTCAAATGGGTGAAGTGAAGTTTCTCTTATTAAATAAATATTTTTTTTATAATATGATTTTCTTAATAATTATTGTTAATTTTTTTTATTATTTTTTTATAATGATTGATTTTTTTATTTCAATGTTCAGGAAAGATTAAGTTTTTTTTTGCTATTTGTTTAAATTTGTGCTATTTCATATTTTGTGTTCATAAAGTCCTATTGTAAATTTTGTTTAGGTAAATAAAATCTTTGAACTGGGATTATTAGCATTATGGGTATATAGTTAATTGGACAATAAAAAAATTAGGAAACAAATTTCTAAAATTCAGAATTTGATGTGATTAATTAACTTAGAACTTTAAGCTATATTACGGTTCTTGTTACATAAAAATCTTCTTCCAGTTCAATCATTATTCCACACATCAATAATTATCGTTCGATAAAAACGTAATTTGAATTTATTATCCGTTAAAAATGATCGGGAAAGCTCAGTACTAATTTTTTTTGCAAGTAGTAAGTATACATAAGCTACTATCATCACATAATGAAATAATTAATATGTTTCCAAAAGAGCAGAATCCAAGTTCAACTCCTGGAGTATACGGAATCTATTAACAAACTTTTAACTTAATGGAAAATTCAGCTCTAATTCAAATTAATATTAAATAATTTGTTATTTAATAAACTTATTTGTTTCAAATTATTACTTTTTATAATTACATAATTTGTAATGTTATAAATTAAAATTTTAGAAATAATTCAAATATAACATTCAATATTTTAAGTTAATGAAACGGCTTTGGGTTAAAAAATAATATAAATATTTTAATTAAGCTTTCAGTTTTACATTTATTTTTCAGATAAATTCTACAATAGTGTGTGAATTGATATTAACTATTTTATTTTATATGAATGCATAGTTCTCTCTAAAAAGAAAAAAAAAACTTATTTACTTAGTTATTATAAATAATTATATTAAAAATCTTTATTCCTGGTGTTGTGTTTTATTTATTACTTTTAATAATAAAAATCAAAGTTTCTTAAAAAGTTTGTGTTTGAATTTAAACTAATCAAATATTGTGTCTATTATATTTACAAAACATAATCTGAAATTATAGGTACCTGTTTGTCAATAACTTACTAAGTATTATAAGCTTTTTTTTAATTATTTTTATTTTATTATTTGTTTCATTTAAAAAATAGAACTTATTAAGGGTATGAATGAGTATGAAACATTTTAGATAACTACATAGATATTGGTTTTTTTTATTTGTATTTCGGAAAAAATAAAAAATAACATAGTAATTTAATGTTTCTAAATTTAATCTTAAATATTATTTACATAAATTTGAAAAGGACATTAAAAAAAAAATTATAATAAATAATTATAGATATAGTGTGTAAATTAATAGAAGCATTTTATTTTCATATTTTTTGCTCAACATTGTTACTGGTTTCTTATTACAGCGAAAAAGTTTGAAGTGTACTTAAGTTATCTACATTCGATTGCCGAATGGCATAAACTGTTAAATTCCTAAGACGACGACGCAGCATAAAATAGATAAAAAAGTACATTTTTGGAAAATAATTTTTTTCTCAAAACAATATTAATTTACACACAATAATGTGTTTTAATTTTATTGTTTTTCTTCATCTTTATATTTTATTAATTTTAAAAAATTTGGTTTTTTTAAATAATGTTAAAAATAAGGTTAAATATATTTCTTAAAAGTACTTGCAAACTTCTTGCAACAGTTAAGTAAAAAAAAAAACAATTGAATTTGGATAAAGAATCTTTTAGTCGTATCTTGGTTTATTTAAATTAATTTTATTGATACCGGTGCCTATATGTACTACTATGGGAATAAAATATAAAAAATTAAGTTAGTTTCGTTGTAGGAAAAAACTGATTTTTAAATTAATAAAGAACATTTAGATTCATTTAAAAAATTTCAAAACAAAACTGTATACGATACGATGGCTAATTATTTGATTGCAAGAATTTAAGTTGAACTTTTTTTTTAATATTAAGTACAAAGAAATGAGCAACAAATTTATTTTTATGATGTAATCAATTTTAGTTTAAAATTTTAAAATAAAATTAGAAAAATTCTTACAAGCTATCGTTATAGTAATTTTAATATTTAAATTTCAAAGCAAATATTTGTATAAATATTTGTGATCTGACTTGTTCTATCGATTTATTGCTAAACTTTTTATGCTTTGGGTTTTGGAGTTCCGCAAAAATTGCGAAAAACACAGACAAAAAAATTAATAAAGACTATAGGCTGGGACAAACAAGCGTTGCTGGGGTCTACGTACTACATGGTTTTTTTTTATAAAAATAAGTTAATTATGTATTCAAATATGTATATGATTTTAGTAGGATTTTTCTCACTTATTATTCAAAACCGAAAAGGTAACTAAAAATTAAAAACAATCATGCATCGTTCCATATCAGATAAAAGTTTACGTTAAAGCGACAAGTCAAAAAGTCTTTAATATTGTTCCCATAAACTTAATTACGTCTTTCTTTCTTTGAAAAATCAATAACAAACGAAAAAGTATGACTAAATACGAACATAAACACAAATTACAAATTTATGCTTTTTTCTAAGTGCAAAGTTAGTGCCTTAACCATTTTGTGCAACTTTTTCAAAAGACTGTAATAAAAAGTCTTTGGCTTAATAGAGTTGAATTAAGAAATTGTAACTACTCTCAACGTATTCAAATAATTGAAGTAGTAACCCTAATCAATTAATAAATCTAAAATAAATGATTATTTTCTTGTCTATTTCTGCAAATCTACAAAAAAAAATTCTTTGATTAAAGAAACAAAATTAAATTAATTTTAGAAATTGAACTTTTGTGTTTTTATTACATTTAATACAATATTTTGTAGCTGGAGGAGTACCATAGCGGATGGAGGAGTACTACTTAAATATAATAAGTATTTATTAAAATTATTTATTTAACCAAAGATTTTGAGATTGGGACTAGTTGGCACTTCATTGTAGTCTTATTTTAAAAATTTAAATCTCATAATGAGGTTATAAGCAAGGAAAAAAGATTGTAAAATTACTATAACGATTAAATATTAATCAAAATTTATAATTTATAATAATATCCATTTTACTTATATGTATATTATATATATATATAATACTATAAATATATAAT
This sequence comes from Hybos culiciformis, assembly GCA_964007475.1. NCBI lineage: Eukaryota > Metazoa > Arthropoda > Insecta > Diptera > Hybotidae > Hybos > Hybos culiciformis. The sequence goes on from OZ023274.1 coordinate 14,382,786, forward strand.
TGAGATTATAATGGTCAAAATATATTATTTCATATTGAATCAAAAATAAATTTATTTTCAAAAGCTTAAAAATACAGAATCAAACAGTAATGTATGTTATTTTAAGTATATAATAATTTGTTTTTTTTTTTTTTTATAAAATGCTAAATTTTAATTTCATATAATTTTATAGCTTGTTTTTTTTTTTTCTTTTGGTAAGTATAAGAATGATGTTTTATTAAAATTATTTTATTTTTTATAAGTATACTTAATATGTGTGCTTTTTTTCTTTCAAAATTATATAATTACCCAAAAAAAAAATTCATTAAATTAATATAAAATAATAAGCATTTAATAATTTACCCAAAAAACAAATTTCTTTTAATTACTTATATTTCCCCAAAAATACTATACCTAAGTTTTCCGAAAATTTTTTATTTTAATAATATGATATTAATATTCCATTCAAAATAATAATAATAATTATAATAAATTATGTAATAAAAATAATTATAAAAATCCGAACAATTTTTTTTTTTTTTTATAAAATTCCAAAAGTTTTAGCCGAAAGTTTAACAAAAAAAAATTTTTTTTTTTCTTTCTTTCTTTAACTACTATATATAATTTAACAATTTAATTATACAATTTAAAAATATATTATATTTTGTTATTTTTTCAAATTTAATAATTTTCCAAACATTTTCTAAAATTTCCTAAAAATAAATAATAAAAAAAAAAATTCCCCAAATATATAAATTTATAAATTTTTTTTTTTTAGATACAATTTTAGGAACCAAAAAATAAAAAATTCGTAAATTTTGCATGAAAATAGTTTCGACTTCCTTGGTCTCTGGAGTGCGAACTCGAAGTTTGAATTAAAATAAAGATTTTTTGTTGCTATTTCAATATCTGTTTTATGAATATTATAGTGAATGTGTAATAATAAATTAATAAGTGACAGTTTCCTCTATATATGTGCTAAAATAAAGCATATCTTCATTTAAATCAGGCATGTGCAACTCAATTGCGTGCCAGAGCCACTGAATAAATTTCGTACCTCGGCATGAGCCACATATAAAAAACTCGAATGAATAAAATAATAATGGTTTATTGGTTTTGATTAAATTCAGAATTTGTACAAGTAATTTAATTTAAAAATTGCAACAAAAAACATAACAAAATATAAAATAAATCTACAAAAAATAAAAAATTAAATAAAAGTTAATGAGAAATTTGAGTGTTTTTGCTTTGGCTCAATTTATTCAAATCAGGTGCAATTTTTGTTATTGAAATCCTGAGTTGATGTTCTAAGTTTATATTTATTACCTTTTCTTGCAAAACAAACAAATCATTGCCAGCTAATAAACATTTTTTAAAAATTAAAGCAAAGCAAAAGTTCTTTTCGTACAAAAAAGAGCCACATATTACGTAAATCAAAACATTGATGTGAGCCGCAGATAAAAATCAAATGAGCCGCAGGTTGCACATCGACGATTTAAATCAATTAAAAAGAAGTTGATTTTTCGTGACATATAAAAATAAATTGAAAATTTTTTCAGTTCCCTTTGGCGGTGAAAATTGAAAATTGTTTCTAAAAAAAAAAATTTTATATTTAATTTTTTTTTTTCCAAAATTTTGATAAAAATTTATTTAATTTTTTTGTTAAATTTTTCTCATTAAAATTTTTTTCATTATAAAAAAAAAATAAGTAATAAAATTTTTTGTTAAATATATATAGTTTTTAATTCAATTTTATTTTTTATAATTTATAAATTTATTTATTTTTTTTTTTTGAATATTATCTAAATCCGAAAGGCAATTTTGTTTTTTTTAAGTCGAAATTTTTTTTTTTTGTTTTGTACATTAATTTAATTTTGTTTCAAAAGTATACTAAAAATAAAAAACAATTTTTTTTTTATGTAATTTTTGTTTTTTGGTTATAGTCTTCCGCACACAACACAATAAACTTCTTTAAATGTTTTTTTTTTGTTAAAAAAGAAAATATAATGTTTGAAGACAAGATTCAATAAATGTTTTGATATTAAATAAATTTCTGTTAGTTTTAATATTGGTTACAAAATAAAATTGTTTCTTTTTACTAGCAGAATGACTTGGACTTCATACCCTAAAAAGGCAAAAATTGCTTAGAAATCTAAATCAAAATCGTTCCAACTATATTTAATGCAAAAAATAAATATGTAATAACTTTAAGTGGTTACTGTTCCACAGAAACTATGATGACAGAAGTAATAGATGTTGTAACACAATACTTTACAATAAGATTATAAAAACTTGTTAATTAGAATTTTAACGTCAAATATATCTCATCCGGTTTATGGTTCAGTGTTAAGGTCTTAACATTTTATTGAATGAATTAAGTTTCACCAATTATTAAAAATTTATTATAAAATCAATCCATTTATTGAAAATGTCTATGAGAAAATTTCATTCTTAAAGAAACAATATTTTAATTCTTAAGATATCTACTTTTTTTTTATTTCAAAATTTGTCTTGACACTAAAAGCCTTAGACGCTATAAATTAGCCTTGCTGGAATTTATTCAATGTTTATTTGCGTATTTTTTTCACTTAATTTTAATTCGAAAATGCGTGAAAAACCACTGACAATTAAGAGAAATCTATTTTTTCAATTCCAGCTAAGCTTAGAAAATTCTTATTATAGCAAAAAAAGGCCGAACATTTAATTAATATAATGAATTTGTTTTTAAATTCTAACATGTTTAAATTTAAGTTACTATTGCACAATGCTTTAAAAACTAATTTCTTAAATTTGTTTGTTTTAATTTTTATTTCGTTTTATTTTTTTTTTATTTTTTTTTTTGGAGGGATGAAGAGATCTGGTATAACATTAAGAATTTGATAATCAATTTTAGTTCTATTCATTTCGACATTCAGTCATTGGTTCAATTTTAATATTATTTGGTGATGGTGTTTTACAACCGGTAGTATTACAATTGTTACGTTGAACAATCTCACTGGCAACTAACTCCGACAGATCATCATGGAAAACATTTTCCGTTGGTTTAAATGCTGTCAAATTGCTTGTTGATTCTAATGTCATTTCCAGTGGTGAATTCAATGGACTAACATCTGGACTTTGAATACGCAAATCATGAGGCAAGGGTGATATTGAATGACCCTGAATAGAATTTTTTGAGCAGCTAGTTGAACTACCTAAACCTGGAATTATTTGCAATCCGGATAAATTTAGAGTCGTTGAATTTGGAAGCAACTGATGTGGTAGTCTTTGCGTAATTGAATTTGCATTTGCTGACCTTTCATTGTTATTATTTAAATTTGTTACACTCAATGGTGTTTGTTTAGGTACATTATTTAGGCCCTGAATATGACTTGGTAGAAATATATTTGTTGGATCTGAATGATGTCCAGCCGCAGCCATTTGCATTTGTTGACGTAATCCGTGTGCAACAGCTGCAACTGCTGCTGCGGTCGCCTCCGGACTCATAGAATCACTGCCACTACTTCCTGGTTGAGAACTTGTTAATCCGTTTGTACATGGATATCCTAATGGGCTGTCTTGAAATGGAAAAACTGGCTGAAAATACATTCACAGTACAATTATTAGTTTTTTTCTTTATTAAATCATAAATAAAAATTTTTTTTTTTACCGAATTTCGACCATATTGCATATGGAGTAGTCCAGCGTCATCTTTTAATTCTTTCATATCTCGAAATACCACAGTTTTGATAACACCTTTAATATGCTCATCAGGCCAAATTCCCAAAAGTATGCGTTGTGGTCGACCACGGCCTTTTGGTCTTAAATCGGAACCACCATCAATGGACGGACCCAACATATTATGAACCCTATTTGCGTATAAAACAAATGTTGGATATGGAATATCATATTTACGTGCCGCTTGTGATAATGATAATCCTTCTTTGAGGACACTAAATATTGCCTCAGCCATTGTTTCGGGTCGCCATGACTTCAATGGACCTCTTTCACGAAATCTGAGATGATGCATTAAATTTTGATTTTGATTCCAACATTTTTGCCACATTGATTGCAATTGATATTGATAGGTATCTGTAAATAGAAATTGAGAGAAATTGAGCTTGATCATGACTAAAACTTGGGAAAATTTGATAATGAAGTTAAAAAATAAATTTGTTGTTGTTCAAATTTTTTTTAAATTCAATTTCAATTATATAAGGTAATTAAAGTAAATCAAAAATATAAATTTACCAGGTTTCAGATATTTTTTCGAATTTCATTGATAAGTTCTGAATCATCTTTAAATTACATTATACCAAATTTACTTTAACGACCGCATATATGCAAAAAATATAAGGTAAAAAACAATGTATATAAGGTTTTTAAATATTTAATGAATTAAAAAAAAAGAAAATTTTATTATTACCATTTTAATAATTTATTGGCGAAATACATAAATAATAAATTATTTTGAAAAAAACAGAAGAAATTTTCTCATTTTTTTTCAACTTTTCTTTTCTCTTTCCTCTAGAAGAAGATTCTTATGTGCAACAAAATGTTTTTTAAATAAAAAATTTGTTATCTTCTAATAATAAACCACAAGAAATTAAAATTTTATCATACATTCTACGTTACATTATGCTGATTATTATTTATAATGCTACATATAGTAATGTTGTAAAACACTTATAGGTATGGTATACACAGGAATGGTATAATATTGACTGAAATGTTGTTTTCAAACCTTTTGTATCTGTGTGAATTTATTGCACTTTTATTTATCAAAGAAGTCTGTAAATCTTTTGTGGATATCTGAGATGGGAATAAAAATTTCCGAAAGCTCCTCAAGAAATGTAGTCTTCTATTTTGGCCCGTGTCTTAAGTTTTATTCAACCCACATTAATTATAAGGATATTATGTATACAAGTTCATTATAAAATGTTAAGAATTTCTTGTTCCAATCCACATATTTATAAATATAGTATTTACAAAATTAATCATTAAATATTTATAAATCCAAATTTAAAGTTTTGATAAAATTGGAATAATGGAATGAGTTTTATATAATTCAATAATATAATATATTTACTGCGCACATATTTAAATAGAATTTTTTACTATATTTAATCAACATAAATGTCAAGCCGTCTAATAAAAAAAAAATTTCGTAGGGATTAAAACCGTAACAAATTTAGAAAGGGTTTGAATATTATTAAAAGTAATTTATTAAATCGAGCAAATTCAATCCGGAAACGAAAAACCCCAATTATTTTTTCATTATGACTATAGGGTTTTTTTAATTGTATGCCATCAGTAACTTACTGGAATCAATATGTTCGATTTGTATTCAATTCAATTCGTTTTTTTTCCATAAAAATAGATATTAATCATTTAATAAAAAAACATTCAAAATTAAACTATTTTGTTTTAATTCGTATAGTGTCATATGAAATATATCGTATTACGAGATATTTTGAATGTACATATATATTGTTGTTTTTTCACTACACGGCTTAATGTTTAAGTTGGTGTTATATACATAATGTTCCTCTACATTCAATATGTATGATTTTATATACATATTATTTTGAGATAGTTTTTTTATTTAAATTTATTTATTTATTCGTATGATGGAAAAGTCATTAAATATTTTATAATTTTAAATAAAAATCTAAAATTGTAAAATACAATAATGTAATATAATTTTGTACATAATATACCTACACTACAGATAATCTTTTTTTAAATTTTATTTATTTATTTTGGGAAGCTCCTTTTAATTGAACAAATAATGATTAAATATATAATAGTATGTAATGAATATGTTTTGGACACTTTGATTCTTGTGTCTGAAAGTATTCAAACGTTTATACATTTATAATCATCAATAATATGTTGAAAATGAGAATAAAAAATCGCGTTTAAATTCTTGTAGATCCGATTAATTTCTTCAAAGTTAACTTTCTAATAAAATGTAAAAACTCTTAAAATAACAGAAAGTATAAACACTTTTAAATTTAATATCTTTAAAAAAAACTAAGTTTTAAAAAATGTAGGTGATATTTTACTTCCCTACCTAATAAAATTTAAGTTAAAAAAAAAAAATTTAAAATTAAAGTCAATAAAAGATAAAATTTGAACTTAATTAGGTACTAATATTTTTATAAATAAATAATATTTTTTATCATAAAATAATTAAAATAAACAATTTATGTTAAATTAAAAATTATTAGAAAAAAACTATACATACTTAAAATGAATGTTATTATTAATTACTATAATAAATTTAATAAAATTTTAATTGCCTTATTATTTTCCATATATAGTATTTTTTTTTTTTTTTTTGCTTTATATTTTTTTTGCTAATAAAATACCGCCTCTAAAATCTAAACTTAATTTAAATATAAAATATTTATCTTATTTTTTCGCTTACTAACGTACATAAATCTGAATTAACTAATATCATCTGTCCTGTCATCGTTGTCAATGAAAAACTATGTTCCATTGTATATAATAGAAAATTTTATAAACTAAGAAAGTCGATGATAGGAAATTTTTTACTATACTAGTTAAAGTATACACAATTTGTACTTCTAGAAAATTAATTTTATTTATTTATTTATTTAACATCATATTGAAATTAATGTGATTTAAAAAAATGACATTATTCCCAAAATCAAGTATAACAAATAATTTCGACGATTTTTAAGAGAAGTGACATTTGAAAAGATTCCAACACCGATAGAAACATTGAGACAAATCAAAAACATTTTTAAACAATTTTGTATCATCGGCATAAAGGAATATTTTATATATTATATTATTTTGAAAAACAATACCAAATGTTTCTCTTTCTTAAATTTAGATCTTGACTTGATCTTGACTTGAATAATAAAGGAATACCAGTGGGAAATAATTTCAGTATTTTATCCCCAATATATTGAAAAAAAATTTGGAACAAAAAATAATTTTTATAAACTACTTTTAAATTTGTTTTAAAAACTGAAATAATATAATTTATATTTAGATAGAATTATAGTCGGCTTTGATTGTAACATAACAATAACATTATGGTTTTGTATATATTAAGGAGAAATTAAAACATATTATTTCCTTAATATTAACGTAATATGGTTATTAAGTTTAAATAATGAATTTTTAATACCTATCGAAGCAATTAATGAATAGATTAATTAAAAATTTCTAATATTAATTATTTAATTGAATTTGTATTTAAATGTGTGAATTGAAATTTATAGTTATGTACTACTACTAGAAATTTATAGTTATGTACTACTACAAACTGAACAAAAAAAATAAAGTACCCAAAAGTAGATTGCGTTATAGAATAGAATAATGGAAAAAAAATATTCCGCCAAATTTTTCGCTTGTTAGAAGGACCCGAAAAGGCCAAAACTTTATAATAGAATCCTTAAACTTTTCACTGACTCTCAAATGAGTATTAAAAAGATTATAGCTTTTTTAATTCAATTTTTTTTTCAATCTATTTACATAAGTTTTTATCATTTTGTAAATTTTTAATAAAAATAAAGAAAAAAAAAAAAGAAAATAAAAAAAATTAAATGAACTCGAAATGAAATTGATTTAACCGGAAATTCATTTTTATTAATTTTTTTTTTTTATATCATCCTATAATATTCTATATTTATATAAAAAAATTTGTTTTTGCTTTTATTATAAATATAATTTTTTTTTTTTCAAATAAAAAATTACTCATCTTTCGTTTGGGCAGCAATTAAAAACCCTCTGGATTTTATTAATTTTCAGTTTATTTAGAGTTCAATGGTACAATTTATTTCACACTCTAAATATTTATTGAAAAAATAAAATTGACAATAAAAATAATTTTCAAAAAAAATTCCAGCAAAATATGAATTGATCGTATAATAGAAAAAAATTGTTGCGAAAGATAAGACAAGATATTTTAGTATCCAATTAACTTGGTATCGTTTCGATGAACTTAGTTAAAAAAAATATTCACAATGTAGTGTGTAAAGAATTTTTCATTACAGAATTATATAGAAGTATAATTTTTAAACTTTTTTCTTTAATTTAAAGTTAAAAAAAAAATTTGGTTTTAGTATTTTGAATTTTATTAAGTTTAAGTAAAACTAATTTCATTTACGAAAAAATATTTTAACAGTGTAATTTTCAATATTATGAATTAGTTGTGGATATTCCGTATCTGGAAATTAATATTAATATATATATATGTTGAAACACATTAACATTATATAATATATATATCGTACATTTATGTATATTTTTTTCTTAAATTTTAATTATTTTTAATGCACAACCCTTTGAAGTGTATATTTTCTATATTTATAATTAGATTGTGTAAATAAAAATATAATTTATACAAAAACAAAAAAAAAACAAAAAATAAGTAAAAAAGATTACAAAAAATAATTATTTTCTTTTTTAGATTTTTTTAAATGTTGAAATTAAATGATGCAATCACATAAATCACTTTCCTAAATTAACTATATAAATGTATATATAAAGGTTTAGTTTTAAATGTTAACACTTTTTATTTGAGGTTTTATTCGCTCTAGATAAAATTTTATATTAGTTCGTTAAAGGTTTAACTCAGCTTTTTTTCAGCTAAAATCTATGCATGTTAGTTTTTGTTTTAGAATAAATTTTTTTAGAATAAATTTATTTATATAATTATGATTATTTTTATTATTTTCAACTCAATATCTTTGATCCTTGAGTAAGTTTTGTGTTTAGTTCCAAGTTTTTGTATCTTCACCTAGTAATCTTTTTTGTTACTATATTCTAAGCTTAATGTGATATTTAGTTTTCTGTGAATTGATTTTCTATAATATATTTTATGCTTCATTTCAGGATTGAAAATTAATCTTATTTGCTTAATTAGAAAATAAAAATTTTATTTTATAATTTTATAATATAAACTTATTTTAATGAAATTTTTTATTTTATTTTTTGTTTATACAAACTTCAAAATTAAATTTGGCGCTCATATGAACAGTTTCCCATTTTTAATATTTATTTAACATTTTTGTTTTTAAATAAAAAGCAAGAATTTTTTTACTATTACATATATATGTATGTATCTATCGAATTAAGATTTTGTTCGTTGATTTAAAATTGTTATTTTGTTTATTTATATATATTTTTATTTTAGCGATTTTATTTACCTTGGATTTATAATGTTGTTTAGAAATTAGATCGATTTGAAAAGATAAAAAAATTTCTTTAGATAAACAAAAATACAAAATTCATAAATAAGAACAAATAATTTAATTTAATTAACATAAATTTTATCAATTTTATTACATGTAAAACAATATAATTTTATTTTTGTTTTTTGAATTAATGTTGTAATTTCTTAATTTAGGTATTAAGTGTAATGTGGAAACATGAACGAACTTATATGAACTCGCTGAACTAATATTAATGTGTTTACTCTTTAACTCAAATTCAAAATTACTATCTAGGAATTTCTCAGGATTGAATTTTTTTTTAAATTATTAGTTTTTTATTCGTTTGCATAGAATGAAAATGACCATCCGATTAAAATTTTCATATAAAAGCTGTTTGCAAATCAATTAATATTTACATGCTGTACTATAGAATAAAATTAAATAATTTTTTAAATGTTTTTTTAAATATTTATTACATTTTCCTTTTTTATATTAATTAAAAAAAAAGATATGCACGTCTTAACTTATATATGTATATGACAAAAAATTAGATAAATCTAAAAAATTATGGGTCAAAGTATCTAATTGTAGTATAATTACACTCATTTCTAAATCTCTTATTAAGCTCACTAAATTCATGCAAAAAAAGAACCAAATGTAAATATCAGAAAAATCTAGTTCTAAGTTGGTCACTTCTCAATGTAGTGAAACAATCTTTTGATAATCTATATTGTAATATATATACCTCTACCCTACAGGTTGTATGTGTAAAGTAAAATTTAGAGAATATAGGGGTGAATGTTTTTTCCTGGCTTTTTGTCTAACAACATATAAGATCAAATCAATTATTAATTTATTGAAAAAATGATTGACCTTTCAATTAAAAAAAAAAAATTTAATAATTTTGTGCTTACCTGCAATTGCTGATGTTCCTAACCATGCGTGAGAGTTTTCCATAAGTTTAGCCTAAAAATTGAAAGAAAACAAAAAAAAATACCATTAACATAAATTACATATATTTTGTTTTAGATTATTGATTTTGAATCGTAAAAGTCTAAAATTATTTCATTTTAATTAAGATGAAAATGTGCTTAAACAATTTTGCGTTAAATTTTATACTTAAAATAGTAAAACATTTTCATAAAATGAGATTAACAAACGTTGAATCTTTTTTAGCCTCGTTTCACCTTTTTTTTTGATACATAAACAAAAAATAATGTCAAATAGTCTCACTTATATTGTGAAAACTCAAAGTTTCCAAATATAAAAAAATATTCGAAAATTTTGTTTATAGCATTATTTCGCATAAAATAAAAAATATAATTTTCGAGTAATTTATAAATTATAAATGCAAGATTTTGAGCACTAGTTATCAAAAATTATATTGCAGTTTTAGTTATAACTTTATACCAAATTTTCCATCGAGTTTTTTGGCAGGGCATAGCAATTAAGATATATCTTTCAAGCCTAGAGTAAAACTTAATAAAGTTAAATCAAATTTAGGAAGCTTATAGTTTGCAAATTATAAAAAATAAATATTTATTCATATCAATTGGTATAACTTTCGTTCGTTCTTTCAATTTAAATTTTCTCCAAAAAGACAAATGAAAGCATTTTACACCCGATTTCTGTACAAAATTAAAAGGTTCATATTTTTTTATCATACATACTTCATTAATTTTTTTTTTGCTTTCTAGATTTTAATTTTTTTTTTATGATGAGAATTTTTTGTTTTTTTTTTATGCTACAACAATTAAATTTTTTCAATCTTTAATTTATAAAATATATATATATAAATTGATTTCAAATAATACAAAATTAAGACGAAAATGTTTTTTTTTGTGTTTTTAGAATATTATCCAGGGGAAAATGAAATCAAAATAAATATACAAGAAAAATAAATAAATTGCTGATATT